>OX393581.1:10029330-10438371 GCA_947652605.1 Elmis aenea | reverse complement strand
AAAAACTCATGACTGCAGTCACAAGCGACGCCAAGGATCCGTATAGTTTTATTAAGTATACGGACTTCAAATTAGTTTAGCGCTAATTTAAATTAATGCTGTTACTCACTGTGTATTGGAAGAACAGTTTTCCCATTTTCGTGATCTGCATCGTAATAGTTCATTATGGAAGTCAAGGGATCGGGATGGAAATTAAGGATCGTGCAATAAATAGAACGAGTGCATGTAGAGAAACGTACAAAAGTTTAAAATCAATAGGTTTGTCAATTCGTTATAAAGCAGACCAAATACAAAATGCAAGTTCTATTCTCTTGGTGAAACTGTAGACAGTCGGTGAAGTCTTCGTTTAAGCTTAAACTTTTGCTTGAATAACGTGGCCCTTAAATAATAAGCGAAGGAACAAGAATGTTAGATTCGGTTTCTTTGCAGGCTCAATAAACACCAGTTTTTTTTTGTAATTCAATATAAGTCAAAACGTGATATCCAGTTATATATAAACTTGCGACATTAAATTAAAGATGAAATGACTATTCAAGAAAACCGGCTCAGAGATTTGATTTATCTACATGAAAACGTTAAAATATACAGGGTGTTCTATTTGAAATGGTAAAGTTGCTTATTGATTCTTGAAAACTAAATACTCTGTGCCTTTAAAAATAATTGTAGGTTATATAGCTAATAAATTTCAACAACTTTTGTGGAAAAAACTTTTTTCTAACTACCCTAATGATAGAGATAACAAATAATTTGTCTTACAAATGTTTGACCCTACGCATCCACCAGAACAATAACTCTAGAAATATTAACCATGCTTAATATTTTTTTCATGGCAAATTGATTTATCTACAAGAAAATGTTAAAATAGACAGGGTGTTCTATTTGAAATAATAAAGTTTCATAATGATTCTCAAAAACTAAATACTCTGTGCATTTGAAAATAATTGTAGATTATAAAGCTAATCAATACCAACAACTTTAGTGAAAAAAACTTTTTTGTAACTCCCCTAATAACAAAGATAATAAATAATTTGTCTTACAGTTAGCCAAATTTTAAACCCGGCGCATTCACCAGAATTTTTAACTCTGAGGGGCAGAATAACGTATAGTTACGGGTTTAACAGTGAAAGGGTTAAAAAGGTTTTAATTAACTATTTACAAAAATTACATAAGGGTTTTGGTGAAAATGAACAAGAACCCTATGAGAAAGGAAGGTCTACTATGAAATACCAACATAGGTACTGCTCTTTTTGTGTATTGCGATGAGTCTAAGATATGATAAAGTATACAAAAGTATTAGTAGTTATGGTTTTTGCTATTTCAAAAATAAAGTTTAAATGTATTAAACATGGAAAAATTAGACATAACCATGAAAACTATTTTAGATTTTCTTTACAAGTCGTCCAACTTCAGCAGCTACTGAAAAGTTATCTTTAGAAGTGTCGTAATTTACAACAGACACCTAAGCATTAAAAAAAAAACTTAATATGTTTGTTTTTTTTAACACCTTGTTACTTAAACAACTACCAATATAATTGGTCTTTTGAATTACTTTAAGTAACGGAGTATTTAGGTATTTATAAAAGATCTAAGTGGATTAATCCGTATTTCAAAATCCGAGTAATTTGGATTTGTGTCACAATGTGACAGACCGTACTAAACATAGGTCGAACCGCACTGTTGGGGAAAAGTACTTATTACTCTTATGTTTATTGATTATTGTTTTTAATTTTGGCTCGTGATCACGTGGTAGGACCCTTAAACGTTTTTTTACGTAATACACAGGTATAGAACAATTATTGCATAGTAAGAAACAAATAAAACACCACAAAGTCCTTCATTTTTTGCTCGGCTCTTCATTTCTCGGTGGTTGGTTCCTAACTATCTGTTGTAAACTTTTTTAATTGTAGTTTTATTCTTGTCATTCTTTTCTGTAACCACACATGGCTCGAGTGGTGTGCCCTGGTGGAAATGCACAAAATATGTATCTCAACTAATGATTTGTTGATAGACAGAACCCACAAACACTGACTTGTTCTTTCAGTTACAAACGTAATAATTAACGTTAATGTGTTTTTCAAAAGTGGATATCCTCATAACTTGAATTATGTATTTTAAAGTGTTGCATATTTTGGTAACTGATGTGTCTGTATTTCTAGCATAATAAGTAAATGAAATAACACAAAAGTAAAATAAAAACAATTGATAGCAGGCTGGGTGTCACAAAATCTGAATGTCTTTTTTAAAACATTTTGATGACTGTTGAATAAAAGAGTCGCTTGCAGCTTGAATAGAGTGTTTATACGAAAGGAATTATCATCCCAACTTCGATGGTCAAAAATTTGGACCTGACAAGATATAAATATGAAAATATTTTATATATATTCATCTACTAACTGTGCTCCAGTAGTGTAAAAGAATTATCCAGTTCTGTACAAAATAAAACTCATGATTTCAAAACAAATTTAAGCCTTCTTTCGAGCTTTGGAAATAAATTAATAAACTTAAAAGGAGGGTGAACCAGCATAACTTAGCGATGCAAAAAAATGTTTGTAACAATCTACCATTCGAGCTCATTGATTTATGAAAGAATCGCGTTATCTTCATTAGTGCGCTTTTATTTTTGTGAATACTCGAATTTGCCAGTAGTTTCCAGATTTAACAAAAAATACAAACTGAACTAATCGAAGCTTAGTTCGATTCTATTAACAACTGTATAGGTTTTCCAATGAACAACGCGAAATGATAAAACAACGGCTGTTTCGTGTTGTACTCACTGCTACGCTTTATTAATCCATACAAAATAATCCGCATTATCTGGCGAAGCGTTTTTATTGGTATTAAAAGTCTGTTAAACCACGTACCATGTACACAATGAGTTATATTTCGCTATTATTATTAGAACCCTCCGTGTTTGTACAAGATATGAATTTTAACAGCATTATTACTTAAAACTTGCGCCTGTAAATATGGAATCTTATCAGGTCTAAATTACAGAAGTAAATCTGAGCAGGCGACGAGTAAGTGACATCTTCTTAATAGCGCTATTCGTTATGAGGATTAGCCATTTAGACTACAAGAGAGAACTGAGAGCGATACCAGGGCAAGGATAACACTCATGACGAGGTATCTCGTACTGTTGACTTTATTTAAGCTAAATACCGTCATATATTTGCATAAAATAACAAAGACTCGGGAATGCTATGAGTTTAGAAGACTGATGTGCGTGCTTTATCTCGCTTAAGTAAATAATTGAAGGCAACTAAGGGTTGTGTTCGGGTCGTGAATCAAACGTATCAGGTTGTTGCATACCGACGATGAACTTTAACGTAATCAGTCTTTAAATAACTCCCCGGAGTGGAATTAATTAAGACAATAACATTCCTTAGCGAAATATTTTATACTTTTTTTATTCCTAAACGATTCTGAAGACAAATTGCTGTACTTTGCGCTCCCGTAGCGATTAAACTTGGTTTTTAAGGATGTACGTCCTTCTTAATTTATAACTGTTTACTTGGAACAGAGATAGAAAAGCTTCGAAATTTGCACAAACACTTATTTAAGCGTTCAAAAAACCCTTCAAAATATCAAACTAGAAAAAAACTTACTGGTCTTTGGCGACGAGTACGCTTTCTGATTCTCGATCATTTTTTAATCCCTGGACTAAAGACTTAAAACACAAAAATCCTGAAAACTCCCATGAGTTTTCTGTTTTTCCGATACATGGCTTCGATTTCGATTATGTTTTCTAAAAGAGGAAAAACTCTAGATATTAAATTCAAGAGAAAGTTTTATATGAATCGTTGTAGTTAATAAAAAATCGAAATTATTATTTGAACATTTATTTACACACTAACAAAAACAAAAAGCAATGTTTAATAAGCTGTAATAGTTCTTTTATAAGATAAATTTTAACAATGTTTCCAAATATTTTGAAGCATGTAACGCTTGGTCTGATAAAAGACGACGTATAACAAAATTGACTGCCTCCGAAAATGTTGTCTTGTCGTCCGTACTACAAGGTTTTTAAAGCTTTGTATAAGGTTTGTTCGAGCAAGACTATGTACGATCCAATATACTATCAGAATTTTGAGCAGTATCGATATCTCGTTCCAGCACAGTCTGATAGTTCTTCGGACGGTTAGTCGGCTGTTCCATCTGTTACAAAATAGTCAGTGAACGGTCAAAGCAGTACGTGAATGAAGGCGTGTACTAGCGCTTGGATTTTTACAAGCATGCGCTGTTCACAACTAACGTGAGCTCAGGTAGCTATGCATCCATCGCCTTCTTAATCCCATTTAGTACTGGATTCCATAAGTTTGGAGCAGTCCAATTTTTTAATTGGTCCGCTCCAGCTCCTCTCCGACATCAATCTGCCTGCTCCAGCTCCAGCTCCGCTCCAGCTCAGCTCCATACTCCAAATATTAATAAAATGTTTAAAACAAGTTTTTTAACTGAAAGCTTGGTTTTTAAAAATAAAGCTTTGATTTCATCGGATATGAGTAAATGGCTCAAAAATTACAATATTTGATCGTGACAAACAAGTTAAGTTAAATAACTGTTTGTAAGAACAAATTATTGATCTTCAACTGTAAAAAAAAACGAAAAAAGGAGTTTTTGTTTTTTTAATTTTACGTAATAAACTGGAGGAGTGGAGCAATCAAAATTATTTGGTCCGGAGTCCGCTCCAGCTCCGGGGAAAACCCATTGCTCCACTGCTCCGTGCTCCGCTCCAAACCCCTGCTGGATTCTTAAGGTTTACCCTTGCGATGCGCACATTTCTATGAACCCAATGGACACAAATATCATTTACAGTTAAACCAGTCGTAAAAGCGTTCCCAACAATGGCTAATACTGGGCAAAACATTTATTAGTACATAGTTCACACATGCGAATAAACCAGTCCATGTACTTATTCATGAATTGGTTTTAAATCGCTTGTTGGAACAAACTATAGTAATTCTGAATTCTTTGTTTTTGTTTTGACTAAATCGTAAAATTCTAAATTTAGCTGCAATTTTCACTTCCTTTGGGAAGTTTTATTATTTTGATGTCTACTAGAGCGCTGTAAATTTCTTGATCCATTGGTGTGAATATTGTTTAACTCTAGCTCATCTCACTTTCATTGTCTTCATCAAAATCTTCATTTTAAAATGGTAAAAGGCGTCTTTATGTCCAGCAGTAAATCAAGATATTTGTGAGAATCTTTTTTACACATTCTTGTAAGATATTATTTATTGTTGGGTACTTTCTAAATATTTTGGTAATATTTTGTGTCGCTTATTACATTTTTTAAATCTTTGTTGAACAATAACGAATGTACTTCGTTATTATGAATTTAAAATAGGTAATGAAAAATCTACCTATAAACACTTAAAACGTATAAACAAAATTATTGAAGTCTCCACTATCAGATTTGTCATACCACGACTAGAGACTTCCAAACATTGAGTAATTTCTGGGACAGAAACCTTATCTAGCGACGACTCAACCAAAATAGCCTCCCTTTCGGCAGTTAAATGTTAATGTTAATATACACTTACAAATAAAGTCCTCGATTTAATTTTTCTCTTGCACTCTTTCGGACAACGCCTTAAATCTGTGTTTCATGTCATCGAATAAATGAATAGACTTAATCAAAAAGGGTTGGTGAGAATTTTAGCACACAACAAACACCATTAAGAAATTATTTACATCACAAATATCAAACTATTTACTAACGTTGGTTTATTGGAAAACATGCCTGGAGTAGGGATTTTCTCGGTTAACTAAATGATGCTCGTCTATTATCTGACGAGAATGATGGGATGAAACAAGGGAATATAAGAAATTATGTCTAGACAACATTTAGGCCGTCGTTATTATAAGATCAGCCATTTCATGAAACGAAGCTTTTAAGATAATGATAGTTTTCGAAAAAAAACCTCCGTATTTACGTAGTTTTGGGACTACTTAAATCTAAAAATCTTCTTGATTTTTATTTTAACTGTTATTAAATATTGCTTGCGAGCTATCGAGAAGAATAATCAAATCAATAAATCAGTAATCTACAAATTTTTCTCATGAAATATGAGACAAATCTAATATTGTATCAGCCAGTGAAGGAATATGATATTAAAGCATTTTATCTCACAAATCAGGTCACGAAGACAGTAAAGGTGTAACAGAAGTCAGTGTATTATGTAATGTACAAAATGCGAGAAGGATGCAATAGACCGCCAAGGAAATAAATTAATTTCCTTTGCTCATAATTTGTTTCATAAAGATAGCTCTTCGTATTTTTGTGACTGGGGATTCATAATAAAAATTTCCGTTTATTAGGGAGAGTGACTTTTTTTGTTGTGTCGCATTATTTGGATGTTTATTAGAAATACTTTTTTTTTCACGGTCTGGATTTAAATGCCACGTATCTTCTTTCAAGCTGCTTGGAAATATTAACAGAACTTCTTATAACGTCCTAAACGAAGCTGTATTGCACAGTATTTTGGATCTGTTACTAGTAAGATAATAAATATCACAAAAACTTTTACTAAGTACAAATAATATTTATAAAATCGCGTATAAAAAAATCTTCGATTTTTATTATAGTTTTATTAGGTCCAACTCACTTTTCCTTTCATATGAAGTGATTTTTTTGTACAATCAACCACGTTTTTTTTGCGACGTTAGAGTAAAACTGTCTATAAATTTTCAGCTTTTCATCAGAAGGAAATTGTCGGTCTTTCACAGGTCTTTTCAGCTTTCTGAATTGACAGTACTCGTAACCTGATCTAAGCGTAAAATAAATCTAGTCCAGCTACATTTTGCTAAAGGATCAGTTCAAATTTCGCTTTGGTAACTATTGCAGTTAATCTGCAGCAAATCGGATGACTTATTTATTACCATAATTGATGACTGTAAACCTAAAAAACACGGTTTAAACTTGCGTAAGGTCATTGCATAACTGCCATATGCATGGCGGCTGTTTGGTGCCTCTCTGCAAGAAACTTGAAAATAAATTATTTTTTAGTTGTTATTTTTTATATAATTGTTCTATCAAACGTTAGGGGAACATGGGGCATAATGGTATAGTGGGGCACAACGAGGTACAGCCTTTATTTTGCTCGGAAGTGTCGCCATTTTTCGGAACTGTTTAGATCTATGTTGATACAGGGTGATCTACTACTGTACAACAATTGGCCTCCATGGCTTAAATATTTGTGGGTCATGTTATATTTTATGGTGATTTTACAATACTGGATACTACTTCCATTGCATGTAGATAAAACTGAGCTACATTAGATAATATATTAGTATACTGTAATTATAAAGGTTTGCAACAGCTCTTGAACTTGAACAACAGCAGCCAGCGAACGACATGGCCTCAAAGTAAATGTCAAAAAGACTAAATGCATGGTCATTAATAAAAACATCGTACTAAACCCGGTAAGGCTTATCCTACACGATGTAGAAATAGAAAAAGTAGATACATGCACGTATTGGGGAAGTTTACTGAATGCACAATGGGACCATTCAGCTTAAATAATATGGCGGATGGAATAGACCAGAGCAGCATTTCGTAAAATAAAAACAGTTTCAAAGAACCACAGTCTGAGTATCCAACTTAAGCTTAGATTAGTGAAAATCTACGTTTTTTGGTGCTCCTGTACGGAGTAGGAACTTGGACATTAACAGAGGCTATAACGAAAAAACTAAATGCGTTCGAGATATGGACTTACAGAGATACTTAGAATCCATTGGAAGGACCATGTCACCATCGAAGAGGTCCTAAGAAGATCAGAAGTAAAGGCAGAGATTGTGAATACTGTTGAAAGGACAAAGCTGGAGTACCTACTTGTGGTCACTTAATGAGACATCCAGAAAAGTACGGACTGTTGCAACTGATACTTCAGGGTAAGATGGATGGCAAGAGGGGTCCAGAATGGAGAAGCTTTCGTGGTTGAAGAATCTGAGAACTTGGTACAACACTACAATATACGGAATTAAAATCGCGTTGTGAATAGCCAACATGTGGTAAAGGATAGATAGGCACCTTAAGAAGAAGAAGAAGAAGAAGAGAAGAAGAGAGTATCTCATTAAGTTCTAATTCCGTCTTTGTTATTGAGCTTCATGTTGGAATTTTTCCGCCACGACTTTATAAGCTAAGACTGATACCACGGGTCAAGACGAGGTGGGGCAAAACGGTGGCTTACGCCATTATGCCTCGTGTGTAGGCCTAAAAAAAATCACCCACAAACGTTAACAAAAACCTGTTGACCTATTCCCACAAATTGCTCCATAACTCCATCATGTAGCAACAGAGATGGAGCTAGTAAAAAAGGTTAATGTCTATGTTGTTATGATTTTTCTTCAGAAGGATGGATTGGATGTACTTCTTGCCTAAATGGGCTTACAACTCGAAAATCGATGAAGATGATCCTGTACACAATTGTGTTTATTTAAAAAAAAAATTCTGTTAAAGTTACATTTCATATTATATTACTAAAAAAGAAAAGTACCCCATCTTGCCCCACCTATGGGGCAAAACGGAGCAAATTTCATGTTTTTTTTTCAGGGGTTTGGAGCAGTCCAATTTTTCAATTGCTCCGCTCCGACATCTATTTGCCTGCTCCAGCTCCGCTCTGTGCTTCAAATATTGATAAAATGTTTAAAATAAGTTTTTTAATTAACAGCTTTGTTTTTAAAAACAAAGGTTTGATTTTATCGGATATGTGCAAATGGGTCAAAAATTACAATGTTCGACCCTGACAGACAAGTTAAGTTAAATAAATGTTTCCAAGAACAAATTATTGAATTTCTGATGTTAAACAAACGAAAAAAAAGTGGGGTTTTTTAATTGTACAAAATCAACTGGAGCAGTGGAGCAACCAAAATTATTTGTTCCGGACTCCGCTTCAGCTCCGGTCAAAAACGCATTGCTCCACTGCTTCGTGCTCCAGCTCCGTGCTTCGCTCCAACCCCTGTTTTTTTTTTCAACTTGTATTTCTGAATTATTATTACTAAATTGTGTACCAAAAATAGTTTCCACTTCTTTATTTAATTATAAAGGGATTAATATCATAAAAGCAACAATATTTCGTTATTTAATATAAAATACAAGTCCTGAAACATTAAATAAGTACCCTGTTTTGATAAGAAATGTGTAAAAAAACGAATAATTGGTTTTTAAATGTGGTATATTATGTGATGAATGTTTGAAATATGTACATAGGTGTTCTGTTTTGTGTCTAAATCATTTAATATACTCTTGGATTTTGTGATCAAATCACCGATAAACTATGTCTTATTGGGGACGTTGCTTTGTAACTTTTAAATATCAATCTGTACACAGTTTAATTAGCAGTTACTTTAAATCCTGTCTAAAGCACAATCGCCGAAAATTCGCCCCGTTAGAGGTCTCATAACTTACACCGGTACATGCCAATTAACGCCGATGCTGATGAAACATTGATTATCTTCTGTTTTGTTTCAGCTTGTGGGCGGAGAGTTCGATATGGAACTGAACTTCGTCATACAGGATGCTCAGAACATTCGGCATATGTTAGAGCTTTTGGACCACTGCCCTCCTAACTTACAGGTAAGAAATAATTCTACCATCTTGTCTTGAGTTGTATGTTGAAGAAAGGTTATAAAATGCAGTCGCTCTCTATTCGAAGGGAATAATTGCTGTAAACTACGAACTTGCCTGGTTTGAAGTGATGTTGAACAATCTGAAAGTTTTAATTACATTGCGAAATTTCTACCATTCGTATTTACTAGTTCATAAATTTTCCACTAGGTGATTTAAAATTTAATGGTTTGAAGCCGTTCGGTGTTCATGAATTGAAAGTTTTGATCGATAATGCCAACCGCTAAGCTATGCGTTATTTTACCGTTTGTGTATAACATGTTTTTTATCTTATTTTTTTCGAGTCGATTTACACCTGCTTACAACCAAGAACAATTAAAAAACTAACAATAAAAGCATACTTGCACTTCAGACCTTTCGTCTTAAGAACGGTGAATACATTCTCACATAAAAAGAAACAAAGTTAATTTTAGCGTACAAAAGCACAATAAAAATTTAAAAAATAAGATATGAAATATATAACTTTTAAATAAAAATACTTGACATTTATACCTATTGGTTTTAAATATTTGCGCTTGGCAATTATTTCTACAAATGTTGCTATTTAAGTATTTAACTTGGCTTCCCCTATATCATTTTTCATATTAAAACGTTTTTCTCGAGTTCAAAGTTTTTAGTTTTTAGTTAAGAATCGAAGCTCACACGAATAATTTATAATATTCCCTTTTTAAAAATGAAAAATAGCTTTTAATCTTTTTCGCAAAACTTAAATATTTTATTACGTCTGGAATAATTTTTCGGGTGCTTTCACTTTGTATAGAACGAAACATATTTGCTGTTTCTTGCTCCAGAATGCATTTTTTTTTAATGAAACTTATTTTTCATAAAATTGTTTTATTGGAACTTCCATAATTTTATTGCGCACCGGTGAAAAGGCTGGTTTTGCATGCATTTCTGTGCCAATTTTAATAAACTATTTAAAGCTTCTTTGTAGATGCAGGGACTCTATTTTATTTATAATAAAAACAGTATTTTGCCGTTAAAAATATTTATTGATAAAAATTGGCCGATGAACTTATCTTGAATAAAATGACTGGAATATTTTCATTCTAAAAGTTGTTAAAAAATACTTTACGTAATGAATTTTCTCTATTCGTTTATTAATTTAAAAGTTTCCAACGTTTTTGTAGTTTGTGACACCAAATAATAAAAATGGATTACCCGCGACCATTTCTCTCCTTAGGGATTTTAGAAAGATTAAATCTTTAGAAATAACGACAATGTGATAGCGAGGTATGAATATTTTCTTAAAAATGGAATGGTGGCAACTGGTGCAGTATTAAAATTAAATTTTCTATATACGCAAGGCCAGGTTTTCTCTTTAGGAATGTCGGTCCATTAGAACCTATTTTATTTTTCCAGGGGTTACTTATTGTCCCGGGAAATCCCGGAATATGTAAACACAGTTGTGTTTTTTTTTAGTCTTTGTAATACATACTATGATAATCTCATCAATATATAAATATCAGAAGTTATTATAAATATCTTAACTTACATTAAACTATGCAAAAACTTTATTCTTATTCAAAAATAATTTTTTTGCTTAGGAATAACAAATTATGTACACCCATAGTGTGCGTAAAGAAGCTCGGTCTTTATGACAAAGTTTATATCATTAAAATACGTTTACCGTTCTATTTTTTTGTACCCTGGTAATGCAAAGCAAAATACGTGCAGCTTATAAATAAAATTTTATTGATAAAAACGATGTTTCTTTTATACTAAATGCTCTCAAAACATTTCCACCTATACCAATAGACCGAATCATAGATCAACTTTGTTTTCTTAAATCATATTATAAAAATTCATTGTAAACATAATGGTGTTGTGTTGATACAAATGATATTGCAATAGTAAGGTAATAATCTGAATTGTTTGTTTTTCTCATCAATATTATTTTATTTTAATTAGTTGTAAGTCCCTCTGCCGTCAGGTGTAGGACAATATTATTTTATTATTCACTTATAATAATCATGGAGCCAAAAGTTATTACATATACATAAGTCCAAAGTCCCTTTCGGTTCTGGTTTATTTAATTTAAAATATTGACTTAATTTATTACGTCACAGGATCCCGGAAAGAATACTGATTTCTTTCCGGAATACCGGGACAATAAAAAATGTCAAATATGAGAAACCCTATACACAACGTTAAAATTTAAATTTTTCTTAATTAGCTAACATAATAGCGAAATTTGGTGAGACATATGGTTTGAATTTTTTTTGGTGTTGCGAACAGTTTTTCAATTTTTTTTTATGTATTATCCTGAGTAATAACTTTTCTTATAGAATACGTTATTTCTGAAGCCTTACGCAGTTTTTACAAATACATAATAAACATACGGTTAAGAATTTATTACCCTCTAAGAATCTAGTTTTTGTTAAATAACTAAACGTTCAAAGAGCTAGTGAAAACGTGTCGCGAAATTAAATTGTGATTATTTCGTTTAATGAAATAAATGAAAACGGAATTACTTTATTTAATCTTAAAAGACCTCAATGGTATAAACAACAATTTAATAAATAAAGTTTTGAAACGGTTTCCATATTTTAATTTCGTTAAATCAGTCGTAACTTCTTAACTAATTAAGATGGGAACTAAATCAACGCAAATATTTAAAATCACTTGCCTCATATTAAATTCAACATTCCTATTAATTTGCTTCGTCTTTCAAAATTCAATTTAAATTAGTTTAGCTTCCGAATTTGCCTAAAATAATTAGTTTTGCTCGTGTTTAATAACTTTTCGTATTGAGGCGATTTTGTTCGTTGGAATTCATCAAAGGTTTGTTTATTTAGGGGCAATAACTACCCTGTTTGTGTGGTTAAGTGGGCCTAGTTGGTATTCAGAAACTTCCTAACGAGAGCTGAAAGAGAAATTTTAACCTCGGACCTGACCACTGCGGAACGGAAAGAGAGACTGAGACGACAAAGTATTTAATAAAATAATGGTGCAGAAATAACACGGTTTAGATTCGCGTGTAAACAAAGGGTGTTTGTTTTAATATGAAGGACTGAACAACTCGGAAACTGTTCGAGATAAAAGGATGGTTAAATGAGCAAAGATGCTGGCCTTTAGGTGCTTAGTAAGAATTTGAATTGAAAATATGCATATTGTACCCATTTCCTGAAATATTGTCTCACGAATAATTTATATAAATTTAATAATCTAAATTTGTTGTTGTAATCCAATTCATAAACTCCGTTTATTAGTTTACATGTTACACCATACAGAGTTGGCTTTATTTGCAACCATAAATGTATGTTATAACTGTGTCAGAGCAAGCAAATACAGCTGAAGTCAGCAAGTAGGGCCTTTCGTGTTTCCTTGTTATACATCATAGTCTTTTAGCTGACTTAGCGTAAATTATTAATAGAAATAGTCTTCTCAAATTATAGGAAGACAGTAGACAGTAGAGAGTCAACAGTCAATCGTAGACTCCGAGACGGTCGTAGAGCAACCGGCCGAGATGGCCGTAATTACCCTGGGTCCAGTGAATTACCGTTCTATAAGATTTCTGTTTGTCAACCTGTTAATCTGGGTCTTAAAATAAATCTGCTTAATTTCCTAATTATCAATAATTAGCTTTATTATGAATACCTAGCTACCCCCCAAGCTAAGGTTTGGGCCCTAAAGGCTTTGTGGCATATGGTGAAGGCGCGGGATGTTTTTTGTAATTTTTGGTTTTTTGAAAATTCTTCGAAAGTTTTTTTTTGAGTTTTTTTTTGAAATTGCATATTTAATTGTATTCGCCATTAACTTTAGCTACTAGCATAAATATATAATGTAACATGCAAGAAAAATAAACGAGCAGACTTTCTCAATTTTAAAAATGTCATGCGAATATGGCCTTGGCTAAGTGAGGTTGCCGAATTTTAAACTTTCAATGTGAAAAATTTGAAAGCTATAAATAAAGTTCAGTTGGTAATTTTTTTAATTTTTTCAGAATAATTAGAAATTCTGGACATGTTTAGTGTATATTCTTACTAAGCAAGTAAAAACAAACTTTTTTTTAATTTTTAACATCCTTTTATCTTTCGTGGTTTTCGGTATTATCATGTTCTTTGAGTTGAAACATCCACCTGCATATATCAGAGCAATTTTTTTTTTGAGAATGTACATACTTACATGAAATTTTATATTGAACATTTATAATATTATTACAAACCTTGTAAACAATTTTTTTTTTTTAATTGCGAAACGTAATTTATTTACAGCAGGTAATCACAGGCCTTTATTTTTACAAGAAATTTTCTACTTAACAGATTAACGATTGTTTCCTTATTAATACGCTCAACTGTTTTAAAAGAACATTTTCAGACTATTCAATTTTTATTAAACGATTTTTTACAACACATAGTGCTATATTGCTTTTTTTTTGAATGAATACGCTTTGTAGGTACTTTATATGTTGCAGCAACTCGTCACAAACGTACGATAAAACCGATTTTTCCTGAATTCAATTTACATTGTATTTTATTTCCTCGGATTTTAGGATATATACATGTTTTGTTTTTTGCTTTACGTTTTTCAAATGTAAATTACATAGAACCTCGCGTTTCAATGCCTAGCATTTGTATGTAGGTACGGGCACTGAATACTTCAGAGATGGTTAAGTCGTTTTCGGTGCAGTTGATTCTGGTCGGATTCAGAAACTGACTGATAAAATCGGCTTTTCATCAAACGTTGCGGTTTTATTAGAATCGTAATTGAATATGTCGATATAACTTTGTTCTATTGCAAACGTGTTTGGGAGTTAAGGCATGGAGCAAACATCATTTTCTTCCATTTTCGTATTGATTCAAGTTCTGGAAATGTTATTTGTAGGGTTGATAGACGCAGATATGTTATAATAATCCAGCTCATGTAAATATTGTTAATCATTATAGGATTAGGTATATACCCATCTCTCAACGAGTTTAAAAAACTATTCAGATAAAAGTTTTGTTTGTTCTGTAATATATCCTTATATGTTATACAGTGGAACCTCTATACTTGTCATTAATTCGTTTTTGAAGAACGAACCAATACTGAATCGGACGAATATAGAATTTATTTAAAAAAAAAATAAGAATTGACTGAAATTGGAATCCCAGCCCTAAAAACGTAAAGAAATAAATTTACTAGAACTTTACCTTTGCGTAGGAGCGATGATGGCAAAAGTTGAAGAGGGAGTGAGGAATTATTCTTTTAAAGGGAGTCATCTTCCTTTAAAACATTAGATAACTTCAATTCTGGTGATTTAAAAAAAAAATATTTGACGTTTTACCAGCACTCAATTTAGCTAAGAACTTGTTCAATGTTCTCTGTTTCTGTCTGTTTTTAAAAGTTTTCGAATATTCAATTTGACGAACATAGGGGCTCATAGTTATAGAGGTTCCACTGTACGAGTATACCGGGTGATTCAGTTTGACTGTCACACCCCTATAACTTTTTAATTATTGAAAATAACCCCGATAAATCTTATGTTTTTGGAAACGGCGACAAATTCTCTATTAAATGATGTGCATTTGTTATCTCTATGATGACGTATGTCAAATCCGCGATAGGTAACTGTTTTTTTTTTTTAAATTACATAATATACATTTTTTGTTGATTCGGATAGAGAATTTAATTCTGAATCCGACCATGTACTCAAAAAGTAGGCATACATAAGAAATTTTTCGAGAAAAATCAGTTCAAAGTTTATTCAAATCATAGCAAACAGTCTATTTAACATAACAAAAAACGATCAAACCTTAAAAATTATACTGTAACTATAAATGGAAATGTATTAAAATAGTTATTTATGTATCAAGGCCAAAAAGTACGTTTTGGCCGAGGTGCATATTACATTTTTTGTGCGATCGAATTAAAAACAATTTAAATTTTTAGTAATTTTCAAAATTATAGGTTAGAAACTACGCGACATTCTGTCACTGACAGCTGACGGCGTATGTACTGCATTACCGGCCCTCTTCTTAGCAACGGCCGTAAAAGTTACCTTTTCGGCCGTTGCTAAGGGTAACGGCCTGAAAAGTAACTTTTACGGCCGTTGCTAAGGATAGGACCGGTAATGCAGTACTTTATGGTTGCTAACGCGTCCGTCAAACAGCTGTTTCTAGTACGATCGCACAAAAATTAATTTTTAATAAAAATAATAAAAAATAATAAACGTTGACATAAAAAATTAGGCTTAATTGTATTTTGCTCGTTGTTTAATGTAAAATCCGAAATATCAATGAGCTTTTTGTGAGTTAAAACAGTTGTAATTAGTCCTCTTCTACCCTACAGTGTAATGGTTATTTATTTTTCATTTTCTTATGCTTTATCACAGCCTGGTCAATATCCCTAATAGCCATCCTAAGTTTATTTTTGACTTTTTTGATTTTTCTAGCTTTTCTCCATTTTTGTACTATTTTGATTTTTTCCCATTCAATTATTAATTCATCAAATTCTACTTCGACATTTTTATCACTCTCTCTTTCCGTCTTTGCGCTTGTTCTGATCTGGCTTTCCATTTTTCTTTCCTTCTCTGTCAAATCATTGTTGATAAATATTTGACTTTCCTTAACATTTTTCAGTTTCGACTTATTTGCCATGATCATTTCCTTGTTCCTTTGGCTATCCAGTTCTACAAAGCAAGTTCTGGCACTGAGTTTATAAGTTCTTTTGATCTGCTTCTTAACATTTGAATGTTGTTCCAAAAGTTTATTCATTGCTGCTGTAATGCCTTGGAGCGTTGTTGAAATGGGTAGACCTATCACTAAAATGTTTTTTATTTGCTTCCTTGGCTAGTTGCTGTATTATTTTTGCCACATTTTGTAACGCTTTTCTAGTTTTGTCCTGCTCTCTGGATATATTTGCGTTATCCCGCTTCGGTTGCTCATTTTCCCGTTTTAATTCCAAAATCTCTTCTTTAAATTCCCTTTGTTTTTTTCTTACTACTCTCAGTTCTGTTGCCAATTATTTTATTTCTGATTTCATCTCCGAATCCATTTCTTGTAACAGTTCTATCATTTTGTACTCATATCCATATCCATTTTTTATTGTTCAACGTCGAATTTTCGCACAACATGTTTTATGTTCTATATTTTACATCGTATTATGTCAATCTGGATGTAACGTGGGAGGTAAAAGTTTAAATAAATCTGCATAACAGTCAGTTGTACTGATGCAATTATAACACGCCAGACTGGTTGAATGTGAGAGTTATTGTTAGTTTGTGTCTGGAACGAAATACCGTTGAATTATCCGCGCGTGTTTTTGATTTTGATCGAGTTGCACGGTGATATCAGTACTTAATTGTGCAAAGTAAAAATAACTGTTGGATAACCTGGACGGCCTAAATTCCAAATTACCAATTAAGCCGACTATCCTAACTCTTATCTTTAGTGTATCGCCCTCGCTTCTCTCTAGGGGTTAGCAATTCTCTTGGGATTTGATATCTTGGTAGAGTTTTAGTGGTTTGAACTTCTCCAAACTTGGTAGCATTTGGATTCTCTAAATGTATTTTCACTTATTTGCTACTGGAAACTTTGATTTAACTTTGTTGGAAGTAAAAAGTATTCGAAAAGGATTTGGATTAAGGCCAATATAGACACTTTTATTTCGATTTTTGTTTTTTTCGTTTTGACCGTGAATTTCACAACAGTTCGGTAAGTTGATTGCTTTTCGTTTTGAGAGACTTGACTTCGTCTTTATTGCAGTTGTAAAGATGGTCGCGTTGACGTTAAAACCCTCCATTTTCCAGTTATGCTTCAGTTCTCGCCCGATTTTGATGTAGTTGCAATAAAAACTTTTTAATTAGTTATTGGCTGGCGTAATAAAATAACTACGTTTTATTACAATCGTAAATTTGGAAGTTTAAACTTCTGTAGAAAGTAATAAAGTCTGACGACCGTTAAGTCAAAACCATTTATTACGATATATATTTGAAAATACTTCGAGGTGTTGTTTTAGTAGCCAATAGGTGACCTTTGATACTTTCAAATAAAACATTGTAGGTAATATTTGATCACACAGTTGCAATTCTGGTTCCGTTTTATTATGTTTGTTATCCCTTTAAAACTAATGGTGAAAAATTACAATTTTTCAGGATTACACGGTTTATTGGATGCTTGCAGTTACTATTAAATTTTATTGGTAATAAATCTAGTCGTTTTCGCGATTTCGCCGATTAATCGAAAGTTGACCAACTTGCTTATCGGTACAAGCATGATTTAATCTTTAAATCATGCACACGTAGACTTTTTTCGGTTAATGAAAGAACATGTTTTTTAATCCTTTTTAAAATTTTAATAATGTATGTTAATCCCCTTAAATGGACGATATTTTAAGGTATATTTAGTAGGGTAACGATGTCTATTCGTACCGAAAGTTATGAGGTAGGTATCTGCGAAAGTATTAGAAATTTACATTGCTAATGTAAGCAGCTGGTGACAATCAAGTTACCATTATATCCTCTACAATACACTCCGTGCGATGCTTTTACATAAACATAAGGGACAAACTGTGCAAATTTATGCAGCAACCCATTTATTTCCATATCTTTTTAATGCAATGGTGGTATCTCCGTTCGCGGGGGACAAACAGGATATTAATAGCGTTTGAGATATTCAGATAAGAGACAAATATTGAACTTGGTCTCGTAAATAACGGTAAATTAAGGCTCCAAGCTCCAACCCTTAGCAATATTTAATACAGGAGGAGTTAGCTTGTAGACTAGCGTTTCAAATCAAGTTTAAAAGAAATAAGTTTTCAATTTTACGTATTTTATTTTAAATTCAATTTCTGAGATGACACTGAAGTTGATCGCTTGAAGATGGCGGTTTGAATTTGATTTCAAGTTGTACATAGACAATAAAACCGTTAAATATTTTATAAATAAAAGTAAGAAATAACAGAGGTAACAAGAATTATGATACCTAGATGTGCGGACAATTTTGTAAGATAAGTAGTTTGATTGTCCTGGAGGTTTTAGAAGTTCGCAGTAGGGACGCAAAATCTCAAATACGTGCTTAATTAGTGCTCCTTTGTGCATGAAGAACTAAAACTTATAACTGGAATGGGTTTTAAGAATGTACAGAAAAGTACCTTATTGGATGTCAACTTTACACTGACAGTCGAATTAATTTTGCTAGAATATACAGCGAGATCTTCATACATATGTGCTCAGTGCAAAATATGACCCAAAGTTTTAGAGCCAAATATCAAGAAAGATTGTCTCATCATCCCAAAGTTTTAGCAGCAAAGTTATTAGTGAACCCTGGACAAACTATACAGGCAAAATAAACCTCCAGACTTGCCTAATCGTTTTAAGTAAAAATGTAATCTATGTTGCCAATATAAATTAATTTAAGTAAATTTAAACGGGTGGTTGCCACTGGGCAAGCTTATCCTTCACGTTAAATTAAAGCCACAACAATTTACTTATTGTTCATTAAGCATAGATTTTAAATTAATCATAGATGCCATCAAAAAAAAATTAAAAAAGATTTTATGCTTCATAGCTGTGACAACTTTAAAGATTTTTTTTCTAGACATTTTTATGTAATTAACCTAATCGGTATGAAGAAACTATCTTTTTACCAACTGGCACCGCATTTTGAAAAGTTTTTATTCTTTCCTCAACACTATACGATTGTGTCCAAAGCGGCTTTAAATTTGGGGCTCAAAGAGGGCTTAGCGGAAAATACTCTCTAATTAATATAGTCTAAACAAACATAAGCAATAATTGCAATTTTATCAATATTGGGTAAGTAATGTGTGCTTCATAAATGGTATCCAATATTCTAAAGTAAGTACATATATAAAATTCTTTTTTGTTCAAATTCTAAATTTCTTCATCATTAAAATATCTGATGCTTAAGCCGTGCGTAGGTGTTTTGTGAAAGATTTAATTAATTTATTTAATAAAATTTATGAATTCATATGTTTCCTTCGGTATATTGAATTCAAAGGCCAAAGTTATGCTAATTAACGGTAATGGTATCAAAAAAGTTATTCAAGCTAAATGCGTCGCTATTTTCGTCCACAAAATAATGAAAAACAAGACAAAAATATTGCAATGTTAACTCAAATTCTTATTTTCGCTTCCTGTTGTACATTTTGAATCCTTCAGCGCTATATGCAAAGGAATACTGCCTTAATACAATAAACTATCCAAGACTTTTTATTATATTGAAGGCAACACCACAAAGCATAAGGTGTGTGTGGCTATTATTTTAGGTTTTAATAATCGATTGTTGTGAAACGATAAAGTAGGTAGTCATAAGAAGCAAAACAAAGTATGAAAGTTCCTACATAGGATTTCGAAAATATTAAATTATTCTAATGAATTACACATACCTTGGCACCCTTCCGTTGACAATAAATGAACAAACTTTTTTGCGACTTTTTTCCAACTTAAGTTTAGTTTAATATCGTGTCAAGTATATAGGAGTTAAAGGCATTGTAAATTTTTGGTGATACATAAATAAAAGATCTTTGGCCAACTTTTTTGTTGCTTCGATGTAATGTAGCAGAAAGGTGGTTTCTGAGTTATAGTATTTTACTGGTATGGCAATTAAATATTCAGTTTTTTTTATGTGATATAAAACATTTAATAAGTAAAGTTTAGTAACAGAAAAGAAATTAGATTCAGTGTATAGTTGGGCCGAAGGATAACGCCATGGTTTATTATATAAAGTCTTAATGATAATTTTATGGGAGATGTTTAAGTTGTTTATATAAGTGTCAGCTGCATTACCCCAACCTATAATTCCATAAGTCAAAAGAGATTGTACCAGTGCAAAGTAAAATGTACGTAAGGTGGGAATAGATAGGATTGTTCTCAATTTTTTGAACAGGTATATTGTTTTTCTAACTCGGGTACATAGATTATTAGTGTGTATGTTCCACCTCATAAATTTATCTATTGTAATTCCTAGATATTTAACAGAGTTTACTCGAGTTATTAGACAAATACAATCACAATCATTTACAAGATTACATTTAACATCATGAATTTTAGTATTCTCCCAATTTGGTTGATGGTTTTTATACACAGAAAATGTAATAAAATTACTTTTTTTTTTATAATTAAGGGTAAGAATATTAGTATTCAACCATTGTTTAATAAATTTAAGATCTTGCATCGCCATATTCTCAACTTCAACGCATGTACTTGCCCCAAGGAACAGAACAGTGTCATCTGCATATGCTATCAGAGAGCCATGAATGCTATAGTAGTAGACATTAATATAAATTAAAAATAAT
Source organism: Elmis aenea (assembly GCA_947652605.1). NCBI lineage: Eukaryota > Metazoa > Arthropoda > Insecta > Coleoptera > Elmidae > Elmis > Elmis aenea. The sequence continues at coordinate 10,417,508 of OX393581.1, read as the reverse complement.
ATTAAACCTAGAACTGTTCCTTGAGGCACACCACATGTGATAATTTTTGAGGGACTATAGTAACCACCCACTTTAACAATTTGATATCTATCAGATAAGTAAGTTTTAAATAAGTTAAGGGCACTACCCCTTATTCCAATCGAATTTAATTTTTAAGTAGTATAATATGATTCACGGTGTCAAATGCTTTTGCTAAGTCTAGAAATATGGCGGCACATGAGGTAGAATTGTCCAGAGAGTTATATATTTTTTCTGTTAGTTCAGCAATAGCAATGGTCAATACAGTCTTTAAACTTCTCCAAAATTTATTTTTTTTTAAATCGGCCAATTCGCTTATCGGTGTATCCCTAATGGACACTGCTACTCGTCAGATAGTCACAAATATTTGAATCGCCAATTTTTCGGTGACCATATTTACTATAAATCCATAAAGATAAATGCATCAAAAATTGGCTTAGTAACGTTTTCGTGAAAATTCAAGTTATGCATCTGCTAGCACGTATATCAACAGTTTAACAAGGAAACCGTAATCAAGTAAAATCCCTCAAATCCGTTACGCTAACGCGTTTCTTTGTGCAAGGCAGCGGCTATTAGTACATTCTGTGGTAGTCGTTCAGGCACTATTCTGAATCCGCAAGCAATTTCGGCTGTGATCGTTGTGATTGCAGGAAGCGTGGGTAGACAATTTGTGTAGACCTCCGTCTTGGTAATCTCTGCTATCTTGTGTCTTCCAGGATTTCGTACCCCATACCTTTTACAATTCAATGATAAAACAGAAAAGATATTACTCGGTACACGAAGCTAAATTCGTCGTTGTATTATGCGAAAGGTTGTGAATCGGTTTAATATGTGTTGTGCAACAGTAGAGATAAAGTGAACTCGTATTAAATTTGTACATCGCGAGTTGCAAGTCTAAATTTCATTAAAAATTATTAAAAGAAAACAAACTAAGTTGGTCTAAAAAATATACACTCATGAATAAAAATTTAGAGAGTATGGATGAATTACATTTAATTCCAAATAATTTTATCAATATAATAATATTTGATAATTTAATACACAATAATTATTACTATTATCATCGCAATCTATATAGAATATTACGATATTTTAATTAAAAATAGCGGCTTGAGCATTAAAATGAAATATATAAAAAATTAAATCTGCAACATTGTTTCGCTATACTTTTTTAGCTGTAAAATTTAATAAACCTTGAACTCTCAGCCGCTTCCTGTATGCCTAGTGAATGAGTTATAAGTTATAAAGCACGGTAAGCAAAACGCACACTTGTCTAGAAATGTCAAAGTATGTTTACGTCAAAATTGACAAGATAACGTAATTACATGTGTGTATTAGCCAAAGAGCCCTTAAAACCGTATGTATTATGTGGTCGTAGAAAAAGTATGCTGCATAACACGAGTTGTAAAGCAATTACGCACTCGCAACTTTTCCACTCGTACGTAATATGCTTCTTACAACTCTTGTTATGTAATATACAATATTCTATAAACAATAAACTTAAGCCTACTTACAAAAGGACCAACTGAGGCAAAAAATATATCTTTTGTAACCTAAAAAATTTCAGCAATAAAAAAATTAACTCAAGTTCTTTAACTTTTCTGGTATTTAGTATTCAACTTTACGTCTTCATCTTATCCCAATCAACGTGTGCAAACTTTTGAAAACTTATACTGCAGGCAACGTAACGGCTTCCTTGTTATAAGTTTCAAGTGAGATGAAATTTTAAAGCTGTCGCTAAATAAGCCAGATTAAGCTTACTTCTGCTTAGAGTCAACGTGTCAGCTTTGCATTGTCCTTGCCGCAAGGATTTCAGAGGTGTATATAGTAGATTAATTAAACTTAATTACATAATAATAGCACACCTTCCTCCTTGATTTATTACGTTATGTTTTTGCCTCTTTGTAACAAATATCCGAGGCATCTAACGTGGCCCTTAAATATCCCAAGCGTATACATTTCATAAGCGTTATAAAATATTCAGATCCACTGGAGTGTACTTCTAACCCCGTTTTCATGCGTCATCTAACAAAAACAGAGAAATGTCAAGACATTTATAATAACTTAAAAGAAGTTTTTCTCCTCTTCTGCTTCTATCTTAACAATAAATATACTTAAAACACATCTTGATATATATCCATGATAATATCTTAGGACCCAGTTTTTCAGTAACCTTCAAATTAGATTTGCAAGAAGTAATTTTGTAGTTTTTTTTACATGTTTCTCTTATTGCCCGATTTTATGAGAAGCTTAAATCGCATATTTAAGTTAACTTTAAAATATTGTAGGTGAGAATTGTTTTAACTGAGAAGGTTTCCGACTTTTCACTTTTTCTATCAGTATAAATAACACTTTCAATACTAGCTGACGTCATAGAAAAAGCCCTTAAAGGTACATACATATGTTCTGCAATATTCCTCGATAATTCTAAGGCTTGCGACAAAGTATGGCATGGTGGCTTAATAGGTAACATGTAAAGATCCCTAAGGCATTGGTAGAAATTATTAAGAAATTAAAAAGAGACTCGAAGTTAATCCAATCATTTAAAAAATAAAAGAAAGACAACTTAACCGGTTTGGGCACCTAATCAGAATGAGGGATGGGAATCCTGTAAAAGAAATATGGGACGCAGGCTGGGATAGAAAAAATAGCAGAGGGAGACCACGTAGAAGCTGGAACCAAGAAGTGGGACAAGTATTGTCAAGGAAGAGCATGGATCGAAGCTGCAAAATTAGCCAAGAACAGAATAAAATGGAAAAAGTTCTGCAAATCAGAACACCTCGACGCCTAACGGCAAAAGAGGAACGGATAACTAACTAACAGACAGAATGTTTAGAATCAAAAAAGATGAAGATTATTCTACTATAAGAGAAATAAGGGCAGGCGTACCGCAAGGGAGTGTGCTTGGCCCAATACTCTACCTTATCTTAATAGGGAATTTATCAAAAATGGATGGTGTTACCAAAGCCACCTTCGTTTATGATACTGCTGTATTGGCGGTGGGAACAGTAGGGGTGGGCGCTATTGACATTATATCGATTTATATCTCAAATTTGTAATTAAAAATTTACAGTTTGGCAGACAAACTAATTATTTAATATTATTCATATTTTATTTGTATCATTGCTTGTTAGAAAATTTGATTTAAAAATTACTGCGGTGTACCGCCGGTTTGATAAAACATATATTTATTAAAACATTTAGGGCTCCATAGAGCTCAAACTCTATATTTTTTGTTGTTGTGAGTATAAACCTAGCAGACAAAGTTTTGCGAACTAGTTTCAAACTATTCTGTGTAGGGGCTATTTGTTTATTAAAATTTTCCTCCAATATAACGTACCCATCCAACGAATTACGTAATAATTTTTGTATCTGTATTCATAATAACCTGTAATTAGGTAATAAAACACAGTTAATTAAAATGAACGACAAGTTATAGATCCTCGAAACCTAATTGCATATTAATAACTTCGTAATGCGTAAAACGAGCGTATCAAAACGATGTAAATAAAGAGCGTTCGAAAATTGTAATCGTTCGAGTGTTTACCCGTCACCTCAGTGTAAAAATTAATTTTGAACAAGCAATTTAGCGATATGATTGCTTTATAAGTTATAGCTAACACAGATAATCCGCCGTGCGTCGTTTGAATATTAATTAGAATTTTAACCAGCTATACATATATTTAGTCTTCTTGAAAGTAATCTACAAGTTTGGCATCAGGATGAGATGGAAATTTCAACGTGTTCTGGGGTAAATTCTGCTTTCGCCTTCTATAATTATATTTTGATATAAATAGGTTGAATGAAAAATCACTTATAGTTTTTGAAGGATTTCCCAGTGGAGTCGTAAAACTGGTATTGCACTTCCACCATAATTCCTTTGAAAAAAAAAGATAAGTGATTTTAAATCGAGCCTTTTATATTTAAGTCACTTAAATAATCAACTAATTCGTATTTTATATTTATTGTGATATTATCAACATTATCAAAACCCTTACAACAGCGGTTCTGAATCAGTTTCTATCAATGTACCCCCTTGTCCCACTGTAAAGCGTCATGCACCCCTTGTAAATTAGTCAATTTCAAAAGAACTTTATTTATGCATAGATTAGGTATACAGTTTAAATTATATTAAGTGCGAAAATTGTTAATACATGCTTTTCACCAACAAATTTTTCAGGGCATTGTATTTGACACACACTTCCTGTAGAAGCTTCACGTCCCCTTTGGGGGTCCATGGACCCTTGGTATAAAATAGCTGACTTACGGTATTAATGTTATCATCCATATATGCGGTATATATTGCAAAAGAGGTACCAACGCGTGGACGTCTTTTGCTAAAATTGACAAAAAAGGCTTTGACCATGTTAGCTTAACATACCCAGGTTCGTTTACAACCAAGACTGTAATAATTTTCTAGTTATTGTATCTTATACGGGGTGTTGTCTTACGGTATTAATGTTATAATCCGTATTTGCGGTATATATTGCAAATGAGGTACCGACGCTTGGACGTCTTTTGCTTAAATTCACAAAAACAGCTTCGACTATGTTAGCTTAACATTCCCAGGTAATTTTAGAACTATGACTTTAATAATTTTCTAGTTATTGTATCTAATAGGGCGTGTTGGTTACAGAAGTGGGTTTGAACCAGTTTCTGACAATGTACCCTTTGGCCTCTCTGTGAAGAGTCTTGTACTTCTTGTCAGTTGGTCTATTTTAAAAAGACTTTATTTATGCATAAAACAAAATATAAAAATACTTAGTGCAAAAATTGTTGGTTTTTGCTTTCCACCAATAAAATTTTCCGGTCACTTTATTTGACACGTACCTCCTGTAGAAGTATCACGTACTCCTGGGGTCAATGGACCCCTGGTTTAAAACCCCTGCCTTACAGCAGGGCATTTTTAAAAATCATTTGATCCTTAAGATGTGTGTTTTGAAAAAGCTCTAAATGCGGTGACGTATTCTGATGTCTTTTGCACCTATAGTTATTCCCTTTGGTAAAGCATTTACCAAACTTTTTTTATACAACCATTTTCTTAATTTTGTTTTTCTGCTTCAAACGACTCGGTGTTTTATTGGTCCATCGTCTCCGTTTCTATCCACAGATCTTCTAAATTTTTTATTGTAAGGAGATTACCCAACGACACTGCGTTTTGGGATAAATAGATTTTATACAGGGTGTTTCTAAAAGGTTGTCCAAAAAATCTAGTGCTAATTGTAAGTGAAAAAGTAAGAAAAAAAGTTCATATAAACATAGGTCCGAAAACGCTTCCTAAGGGAGCTAGAGCCCCTCGAAGGAGGTGTCGAAAAAGTGGATTTTATTTTTTATCTCAGGAATCCGTTAAAGTACGGTTATGAGACTTGGTATGCAGTTTAGTAGTTATGCATGGTATTATTTTACACTATTGACAAAATTATCTTTAAACCATAGGCGTACGAAAATGGACCCTACCCCCCTTTTTTCTCATTATTTTTTTAATGTTTACTATTTACTCTAATTACGTTCAAGAATGTGATTCTACGAATAAAACTACCTTAAAAAGGTACTCTTTGTAATTTGCAATAGAACCAACCATCTTCAAGAAAAATAGGTTTAAAAAAGTTGCAGCAGAAAGGTTAATAAAGTGATGTTATCATTTATCTAGGTTGGCTTATGTCAGTTATTACTACGTGACTTAAGCTGTGTAAATTTTATTTTGTTACCCAAAATGGAACAGAAATGTCAGATATACATTTATTTTATGGGCGAGCTAACGAATCACATACAAGACCAAATCTTAGTAAATTCTCGTCTTGTCTTTCACGAGTCTCTAATTAAAACAAAGGTATTTTGTAATAATGATGAGCAATTTTATTTTTCTTATTTACAATTTAAAAAAAAAACTCCATAAAAAATTAATATCAAATTTAATGTTCAAAATGCCCCCCATTCATTTCAACACAACTGTTGATACGATGCATCATTGATTGTCTTACGCGTTCAAACATTCCTGGCATGTTTCTAATAATTTCGCACCCGTTCATAACACGTTGCTCCAAATCCCCGACATTATCAACAGGAGTTGCATAAACTAAAGATTTTAAGTATCTCCACAAAAAAAAAATTAATGGATTTAGGTCGGGTGAACGAGGTGGCCATGCTGTAGGTCCACCTCGACCTATGCATTTGTCGGGAAACGCTTCGTTTAAATGCTCTCGGACTAAAATGCTGAAATGAGGTGGAGCACCATCATGCATGAACCACATGTTTAGCCTAGTTTCGTATGGCACGTCGTCGAGCAAATCTGTTAAAACGTTTTGTAAGAAATTAAGACAGACAGGGCCACTCAACCTGTTAGGTAGAACATGTGGCCCGATTATTCTGTCTCCAAGAATAACTGCCCATACGTTAATGGTGAAAATTATTTTGGTGTCTCGATTTTAAAAAATGCGTGGGGGTTTTCTTTCGCCCAGACGTGATTGTTGTGAAAGTTGATTATACCTTCACGTGTAAATCCTGCTTCATCCGAAAAAAAAACTTTACTAAGAAAAAGACGAACAGTAGCGCATTTTTGCAAGAGCCATTGGCAAAACGTTATTCTCGATTGAAAATCTTCAGGTTTAAGGGCCTGTACTCTCTGCATATGATAGGGATGAAGTAACTGTTCGTGTAGAACTCTCCATACCGTGGATGAAGAAACTCCCTCCTCTGCAGCTATTCTTCTTGTGCTGGTTTGCGGATTAACAGATACTCGATCTAAAATCCTTACTTCTGTTTCTGGAGTTCGAGTATAACGATTTCTTCCAAAATCACTCTTGTTTACAGCAAATGAACCATGTTCTCGCAGTCGCCGATCAATACGAATGAAAGTTTTGTGGCATGGAGTGTTACGATTTGGGAAAGCTTCTTGATACAGTCTACACGCTTGAAGAGCATTACCTTCAGCTCGCCCATAAAATGTTTTGCGCCTATATCGATTTTTGTTTTGTTTTTGCTAACAATTTCATCATCATTTTGTTAACTAAATAAAATCGTTTATTTTTTGTTCTGTCATTCAAATTCAATGATTCAACAAGACTGAAATATTAAAATCTCAACTTTCCTACTTAAAAAAGCGTTTGTAAATATTTGCTTTTATCATTTGTGCAAGAAGCTTTTAAAAGATGCGTAACTTAATGTTTTTCAACGTTTCCAATAAAATCCAAGCTTACTCCCAGTTATTTGTAGATTTTAAATTTTCAAATTGCACTTTTTCAAGTATATTTATTTTGGATATTTTCTGAAGTCATTACTTTTGCTTCACAATTTTGCTTCTTAGTATCCTGAGTATAATTTGTTTTCAAATCCTTTTCTGTTTCTCGTGTATTACCGTGAGTGTCTCAGATTGCATGCACTCTCGTTAATTCACGTTGCATCGTCTAGACAGGTCTTAAATATGCCGTCGTTGTCGGTTACATGCATCCGTTGCTTCGTCGCCAGAAAATGAGAAATTATGCATATGAGCGCTGTTTTAATATCGTGTGAATATGATAATTGCTCTTAATGACGTTATATTAAAGGGCAATATCAAATACTGCAGGGGAATAATTGCGTAATTGGGTATTCAAAGCGTGCATTTGTTTTTAGTGTAACGCTTACGATTATGGGACAGCTTTTACAAACGCTGTGTTGAACCTAACGTAACTGCTGCATGGGCATGGTTGGGTCAGAAACGGTTAACTACCTTTCAGAGTATTCAGGATCGTTTAGTTTCTTTGTCTTCCTTGTAAATGGTTTTGTTTCCCCTTAACCTTTGTGGTGTCATTTCGTTAGGTCTTCCTGCTTTTTTCTTCTTGCATGTGAGTTGTTTCTTACAATGTCACTTATCCATTGCCTCTCATCCTCCCTTCTACTTTCAGTTCATTCTATTATTGGTTTTATATTGCATTCTTGTCCCATTTCTGTCCATAAAAAAGACCATCAAGTTAAGTTTACTGGTGAATTTGCAATTTTCCATCAATGTTCTTTCATAAAAAAAAGTTAATCTGTTTATACGAGGTAAGCGCCTGAAATAGATCTAGGTATCGCAGGTGGGTAAATTATTTTTAACACATTGGTTCGAGTCATAGGCCGCATTCCACTCAAGCACCGTGCACATCGGTACATGTACTGCCAGTGTTCCATCAATCTGTGCACATGCACGGCGGTACGACAACTACTCCTAAAGTGTACTTAAAAATTATGCCGGGCACTTGTAGAACTGAACTAACATAACCTCAAATTTTCATGTGATTGACAGTGGTGTGAGAAAAATGGATTACACTTGCACGGTTTCCTAAAATCCTAAAAATATAATATAATAATCAATGTTTCAACTGCAAAATAGTTCACTGCAATCATAAACTGAAAATTTTGAGGTTAAGTATAAATACGTAAACGTTACACATGCACTTTGCTACACCGACCGTTCCATTCATTGTGTACCGTACACATACAATAAGTGTACCGTGCACTTGCACGGTGCTTGAGTGGAATGCGGCCATATTAGCCTTGAAAAAAACAAAAATGGATTTTATATCAATTAGTTTTCTTATAACTGTCACTCGTTCATCACGATGTCAAAAGTCACGAAAATTGAGTACCGAGCTGTTATAAAATTTCTTACTGGCGAAGGTCTTTCTTCTCAAAGCATCAAAGTTCGACTGAATGGGGTTGAAGGGGACAAATCCCCGTATTTTTCTGTGGTAAAAGATTGGTCAAAACGGTTTCGAATGGGGCAAGAATCCTTGGAAGATGATGCAAGAACAGGAAGGACTGTGGAAGTTGTGACGGACGACAAGATTATCCTTGTTGAGGAACTCGTATTAGGCGATCGACGCTTGAAGGTGAAAGAACTATCAAAAATGTTGGGGCTTTCAGCTATAAGCATTCGCCGAATCCTCCAAGATCGGTTAGGCATGAATAAAGTTAGTTGGGTCTCCAAACATCTCTCAACAGTTCAGCGCCAGCGTCGTGTTGAATGTGCTCGATCCTTTTTGGAGCTCTGTGGGATTTTCTCCACGTGTGGACGCGTTGAAGACAATTGTTGCAGGGAATGAAATCATCGTTCTCTACTATGATCCTTTGTCCAAAAGAGAATCGATGGAATGGAGGCGAAAAGGAGAAGCACCGCCAAGAAAGTTCAGGGTCTGTCAGTCGTCAAAAATGTGATGGCTACGATCTTTTGGGATTGTGAGGGCATTTTTCTCATACATTTTAAAGAACGCAACACCACAGTCAACGGGGAATATTATGCATCACTCCTGCACAAATTACGACAAAATATTCGGGATAAAAGACGTGGGAGACTGACCACAGGCGTGCGTTTACTGCTCGGCAATGCCCCCGTGCACACTGCTGGAATTGATTAGGCCGCAATTCGTGACTGAGGTTTTGAACAAATCGATCACAGTGCGTATAGTCCAGATATGGCTTACAGTGACTATTACCTGTTTGGAAATTTGAAAAGAAACCTTTGCGGGCGCCATTTCAGTGACAACCAAGAGGTAAAGCCTGCAGTTTAGGCACATTTTGCAGACAAACCGAAGGCATATATTTTTAGGAGCATCGAATTGTTGCTAAAATAAGTGCGTTGATGTCAAGGGGGATTATATTGAAAAATAAAATTTAATTTTGCGCCTCCGCCGTTTCTTTCATAGTCAGGCCGAGAAATTTTGGCGCTCACTTCTTAACTACGAATTTACAGTTAATGCGTATAGATTTTCACAAGCAACCCATGCAGTGTTAAACACAGTGATCCTATAAATTAGATTACAGAATAGGTTAATATAGTATCAATATTATTAAAGGACGAATTTATGGTGGACGCACTAAGCTGTTAGTACTTTAAGAAGATAAACAAAGACCTCTTCGGGCACTTAGCTTCTGCCGTGCAGATTATAAAACGCAGGTGCGCCTAAATGCTCTGCCTAGTTTGAAGTAGCTATTAGATTCTTAATTATCGTTGAGTAAATACTGCCGGTTTTTGTGTGAAGCCGTAAAAAACTCCGAAACCGTAAAACTCACTTTATCAAACTTGCACGAGGCTACAACACAAATTACTGGCGATAAAACTAATTGCAGAGTTGTGGTTAAATGTTTACTTCGTTTTAATGAAAATGCATTTGCCGAAATTAGCATGTATTTTTCACTTAACCCGTTAAAATGTTAATTTTGTTATATTATTGCGTGCGTGGGTTATACAATGTGTTAAAATTTTGGGACCCTTCATGGCAAACTTCGAAATTATAGGAGATATACAGGGTGTATTTTTCATCAAGAAGAACATGGGGATCTCAAAAACCGTTAAAGATAAAATGATAGTTAAATAAACAAAAAAGTGCGTTTTATGTTCACTAAGAATTTAAAGTGAAAATGTCCATGTTGTGCTCAGTTCATAAAATATCCTTAAAAAAAAAAAAAAATCGTATTATTTTTTTTTGTTTATTCTATAGACGCCAATGTGCGTCCGTAGAACAAAATTTTCATCTAAAATTGTTGCTGTTAATTATTTGTTTACCCGTCACCGACTCGTTTATAATTATAAAACCTTGCGTAAGGGGCTAAATAATAGGGAAAGATGGTATATACTGGGACATGGTATATAGTGGGACAACAGAGATTTTGGCCATCTGTTACCCCGTACTTGAAGTTTGTTTACATCAAAATAGCGGTTAAGCAGTCCCATTATATCCTGTCTACAGTATGTGTCGTAAACAATGTCATAGTGACTTGCACATGTGAGGCATGTTTGGTAACTGCGCATTGTTTTTTTGTGGTTATTCAGTTTATGTGCTAAAACTTTTTTATTTATTTAACAACAATTAGAAAATTTGGCGTAGGTGTACCTTACAGTATATTAAATGTATGTACAATGTTAAAACTTAAAATAATCATACAAGTTTTTCATTAAATCGTTGCTTTTAAAAATTGATCACATGGTGCATTGTGGGACAATGATGATAATCAGGTAAATTTGCTAAAAAAGACTGCCGACTTTAGATTTTCTTTTTCTAAAAACAGAGATAAACACTGTGTTGAAAAAGAAAATATTCTGTGTAGGTTAAGCGCACCGACTACGTTTGGGGGCACTGAAAAAACAAAGAAACATTTTCAATTTTAGTTTGATTTTTCAAAGTACAATGTCTAAATGCCCATGAAAAGTGAAAGTTTTTAAAATAAAAAATTAAAATTAAGCTTTTTTTTAATTACTTATGCTTTATTTCATATATATTTTTTGCTGTCCCACAATGTACCACGGGGTGGTTTATGTGGAGACAAGTGGTGTATAGTGGGACAGTCCCTCTATTTGTGTACCTTTATTTTTTTTAAATATTTTTTTGTATATGCAATGATAAACTAAAGCAATATGAATATCTCATATCAATTTGAGGTATGCAAATTAAGCCGTTCAAAAGTTACGCAAAATTTAAAAAATACCACCTTCCCCTACTGTAGCTATTACTGTTAATTATTTGCTAACCTCTCGCAAACCCATTTAATTTATAAATCCTTGCCATCGGATTATAATAGTGGGTAGGAAAGTTGAATTTCGGGAAGTTTGATTTCGGGAAGTTTGTCTGTCGGTAAGTTTGACTGTCGGAAAGGTGACCGTCGGGAAGTTGACTGTCGGGAATTCGTCCAGCACCTCTTTTGAATATATCGGTCTCTGAGAGCCCTATTATGTAGAAGTGTTTGTTTAATCCAGAGGTTCCCAAACTTTTTTGTGTCGTAGACCACTTGCCATGTTTTTCGGTTTTGGGTAGACCCCCTGCTTACCTGATATTGATTTTTTTGCAAATTCATTAACTTTTTTTACAAAATAAAAACTCACGCGCAACTGCTAGTTTATAATAATTCTTAAACAGTTTCATATATCGGAAAATATACCTAATAACTTAAATTTTAATATAATTCTTCATCACGTTTCATGAACATTTATGTTTTAAAAATTTTTACTTCATAGGTACTTTTATAATTTATGTAGATAGTTATGTCTTTATATTATAAGGTAGTATTATGTAAGTAAATAGGTACTATCTGTGCATGTGGATTATTCCATTCATGGAATGCCAAAATTAAAGTCACGTCCTGCTTATATGAGAGCCACTATCGTTGACACCCATTTTCATTTCATGGACCCCCAATTTTTTTTCCCGCTGACATGGACCCCTAGCAGGTCGTCGTCGACCCCTGGGGGTCGATATAGACCACTTTGGGAATCACTGGTTTAATCCACAGTGTCCGGTTACGATGTCTTCCCTACTCATCCTGGGCATTTCTTCTGACTTTTCCTTAAATCGTTTTATTGTGGAAAATATTTCCCTTATTAATAAAGTTATGAAAAAAACATTATTGACTTAAATTTGTGAAAGAAATCTTACAGTGGAAATTCCAATATTAACTTGCGTACAAATTAGTATCAATTCGAATATTGGGCTTTACGATTTCTTTACGCTTTTAAAGTTCACTGTGATACATTTAATTTAATCGGTCTGTTTCTGTATTATCCCATTTACTTTATCCTGCGTAGGAAATCGTATTTTAACATTAAAATCGCGTAGAATATTTCAACTGAATTGATTAATTTGTTGGTGAATATCATATTGCATGCAGGATATATGTTTGAGTGCCCTTGGATGGTTACCTTTGTTATTGTAATTGGTTAATGTGGTGTATACGGTCGACGCCATGTTCTGATAATAATGGATGGGTTTGTTCGCTACCACAAGCGCACGGGTTTACACCTCTACCAGCTCATTAAAATTAATTAATTAGGCGCCCTAGAAAAAATAATATTTCTCTACTAATTACCTACTAAAAGCGCCTATAGTATTCCTAAAAATAGAATAACTATAGGACTAAGATGATTTTTCTATCTGTTTTTCCAATTATCTTTAATTAGGTCTTTTACTGCCATTGCTTTCTTTACTTCTTGACCCCAATTTCTTCTTGGCTGGCCTCTTCTTCTTATAGATAGCGGTACCTACTTCCATATTTTTTTGGGCCATCTGTTTCTATTCATTCTTTACAGGGTGTTTTTTAAATATTACGAAAAATTGTGGGAGGCAATTCCTGATCGAAAATTAAAGAGTGTTTTTGTATATTCTTTTCCCTAGACGTCTCCTTTCGGAGTGAATTCCCCCTAAGGAGGAGCAGTACAATTGGGTTTTTATTTTATATCTCAAATTTGGAGGATATTTCGTACTTATTAAGAGGTTTTCCAAAGTAATATTTTTAATCATCTCTCCCACGTTCGCAAGGGGCTGAAAAGTGCAACCCCTGTTGGTTTTTTTATCAGAACTTTTTAGAGGCTTGAAATTGAAAGCTTTATTCTTTAAAAAAGTATAAATTCTTTAAATTTTATTTAAAGAAGTTGTCTGTGGGACTGGAATTTAGGAAAAAGGTATTAGAAAACGACATTTTCGCAAATTATCGCTAGCATTGCATACACGAGTTCACAATAAATCAATTGTTAACTTTGATTGGAGGTCTTCTGTAGTCGTGCAGGTTCAATTGTGGGTGAATTTAGAAGACTACTGCAATTTTGCAGCTTACGATGCACAAACTAGAACGTGCTTTTAAAACGGGTTTTAGGTATTTAACTAACTTCTTTTTTTTATATCTCGTACTGTAGAAAATTGAATTGTCAAGGAAAACAAAAAATGTTATATATTTTGCCTTTTATCTTAACTGCTAATCATTTTTTTCCCTCGAAAATAAGGGCAATGTCAAGTAAATACAATTTTGACAGCCCTTTCCAATTTCCACGCTCGAAATAACATTTAATAAACCGTTTTCATATTCATATTTCACCACGATTTTTATGAAATAATATTACAAATAACTATTTTTTTAAGATTTTTTTTACATTAGAAGTAATAAAGTTAATAAGTAAAAACTCTCCCGTTGCTTAAATAGGTTAGCAGTTAAAATATGGTGAGATACCCCGTAATATGCTAATGTACAAAGTTTCAAAAACCCCTATAAATAACACGTGGAAAAAATTGCACATCGGTGTAACAACGTACATATTAAATCATTTGCAGCGACAACTCTGAGTAAAAATTTTAAGAAAAAGCGCACAAAAAACACGAAATGCTCGGTTTGATGGAAGCTTCCCTCGCTTACGTATACATTAAAACGCTTAAAAGCTCCAGAAGAAAACTTTGGGGAACTTTTATATCCGAATTCACTACCTAAAGTGATGACTCTTAAATTATTACATGCCAACTCCATACAAAATACATTAAGGGCTTAAAAACCACCAGAAAAACCAGTCGCAAAGGATTGGCTAATGACCGAGTTTCGATCGAAGGAAAAAACTTTTCAGGAAAATTCACAGCAGGCAGGTATTTAAACATGAAAAACAAATTTTAAGTAATCTGCGATGCAAAAAATAGGCTTACATTTTTTAAAAAAAGCTTACATATACATTCGTTTGATATACATGTAAACACAAACGTGGTTATTGCATGGATGTACTCGCGTAAAATTTTAATTTCTTTCAACCTATTTATCATATCATTATCATAATAAAACAATAACATTATTACAAATTATTTTATTATATACATTACACCCTAATCAGTGTTATAGCAATTCTTCGTCGGGTTCTAACCTTTAATCATACCCAAGAACAGAAAACTTTAATGTACGTAGTATGGCCAGGGATTGTGGTTCAATCCTTCCTTTACATTTTCTTTAAATTTTTGTCCAAAATATTCACCAAAGTACATCATTTTGACTTAGAAAATTTCCCAATTTATGCAAACGTATTTTTTACCTTCCAAAACAGAATTTTAATCGCAAAAAGTAAATTATTTTCTACGCAAGTGCGTTTGTAATCAGGTAATCGGGATTCAGGACATGCTTACGCGTCTATTTCGCGGCTAGACTAAATCATAAGGGAGCGAAAACGAATTTATTCATGTCACGTCATCACATATTTTGATTCAATTTATGTTCCCGAATCTATATAGTTATTGTATACGTTATTCTGATGGATTTGTGTTTTTAGTGAGTCACGGAACATGCACATCCCGCGAAGAATATACCCAGCGATAACAAACAGCACTGTTTTATTGTTTAAATTGATTTTAGAATTAGGATTTTTTAATTTGCGTAAAAAATATGCCATACTTTGCAATCTTAACTACACAATGTCATTTCTGATCTAACCGCAGAATATCTTCTGATTCTGAAATAGCTACATTTAATACAAGGTGACAATATTCTACATGTGTTCGAAGGGTAACTTTGTTATTATAAGAGTTACATAGTCGGTTAAATTATCAAGATTTGGCAGAATTTTAAGAAGAATTCAATGCCTGTTTGACATTTGACCTACATCTTCAACATTTTTAAATATTTTGAAAAACCTAAAAACAGACGATCTTTTCAATAGTAAATAATTCCATAGCCACCTATGTTAAAATTAAAATGTGAAAATATTTCTGTAGATATTTTTACGTAGAGTAAGAAAAAATTATGTCCATAGTCATGGCACACTTAATTTTTGAGATATAAGGCAAACTTGACTTTTAAATGGCAACCATAAGGGGCCATTATGTGTAAACCAAAGTGTGAAGTGATTTCTGTAGATATTTTTACGTAGAATTAGAAAAAATATCTACAAAGTCATGGGGTACTCGATTTTTGAGATAGGTATATAAGGCAAACTTTTTTTTTTAATGGCAACCACAGTATAGCCGATGTTTTTTCTTTTTTAATAATGTGGGAGTTCACATGTCTATTTTTATAACTTTTCAGAATTTGCAACAAAATATGAAATTATTACTACATGGTATAAGGGCGCCTTGAATTTGTATAATCATCATCAAAAACAATTGAAATTACCAGTAAAAATAAATGCTATAGAACATCAACAAATATAATTCTTCGTAGCTATTATAAATAGTTATATAAATAATTAGCATGACTATAAATTACATCAATATTTACAACAATGCTTTAAATGGCCACCATTTTCTTGAACACATAGTTGACACTTTGCACTTTTAACAAGTAATATGTCTGATTCAGCTAAACAGCTGATGTTGGTTTTCTGGTCTTCAACACTATGTGGCTTTTCTTTGTGAACTTTATTTTTAACAGTTTCCCACAGAAAAAAATCAAGAGGTGTTAGGTTCGGAGACCTGGCAGGCCATGCAATGGAAGCTCTGTTACCTATCTAGTTAGGAAATCGTTATCTAATTTTGCATTTCTGATTATGAGATGTAAAGCTAAGCAAAAAACAAACGTAATATTTTTGCAAATTCAGAGAAAAGTAACAAAATAGATATGAATAACATCCCAAATTTTTTTTCAATCAGAAACAAACAAGATTTTTAATTAACTCATAGCCAACAATAGTTGCCATTTAAAAAAAGTCAAGTTTGGCTTATATCTCAAAAATCGAGTGTGCCATAACTTTTAATTTTTTTTCTGATTCTGCGCAAAAATTCTACAGGTATCATTTCACATTTTGGTCATAACATAGAATTATTTTATTTATTTATTTATTTATTTAGTCATGAGTCCTTCTACTGTTAGGTGTAGGACTGTTGAGTTGTGTTGTGCTGATTTTTTTCCATGTTTTTCTGCCTTGTGCTAGCCTTTTTATGTCTTTCCATTTGATGTTTCTATCCGCTGCTACTTTTTTAACTTCGTCGTGCCAGGTTTTTCTTGGTCTACCTCGTTTGTTTTTTCCCTGTGTTCTTGCTTCATATGCTCTTCTGGTTAACCTTTCTTCTTTCATCCTATAAATGTGACCCAACCATCCCAGCTGCCTTTCCTGTATTTTTGTTTCAACTGATTTTATCTTTAATTGTTTTCTATATGTTTCGTTTCTGATTCTGTCTTTTTTTGTTTTTCCTTGAATTTTTCTTAGAAATCTCATTTCAGCTGCATTCACTCGGCTACTATTTTTATTTGTTAGTGCCCACGTTTCACTTCCGTATAAAAGTGCCGGAGTTACTACCTTTTTGACCACTTCTACTTTTGTTGTTTTTGGGATTTCTCTATTTCCAAAAAATGTTGTTCTTAAACTGTTGAATATTCTTCTCACATTTCCTGTCCTTTCGCTTATTTCCTTGTCCATTCCTCCATTATTCTCTATGATCACTCCTAAATATTTAAAGCTTTCTACCTGTTCTAACCTAAGCCCATTTAAAGTGATGCTATGCCCTTTGTTTTCTTTTGTAACGATCATAGTTTTAGTTTTTTCGGTATTTATTTTCATATTAATTTTTTCCAATTCCAGGTTTAGAGTTTCTAAATTATGTTGCAGGTTTTTTTCTGTTTCCGCGACTAAGACCATGTCGTCTACGAACATTAGCTCAGTTATTTTTATTTTTTCCATTTTCCAGTTGCCTAGGTGAAACGGTCTTATTTTTTGTTTTACTTCTTTAATTTCCCCATCTATGACTACTGAGAATAATAATACCATTGAAAATATCGTATGTTTTAAGTTTTTTCACAATGTTTAAAAAAGTTTAAAGTGTAGGTCAAATGTCCAAATTGCATTACATTCGGCCTAAAATTCTGCTCAACTTTGCTAATTAAACCGACTATGTAACTCATAAAAACTTAGTTACCCAAACAGCCATACAACCATGTAGGTTATTGGCACCCTGTACATGACTAGGTATGTTATGAAACAAAAAATTACTAGCAACATAATTATAAAAATTAATTGATTTTTGTGTTTGCGCTTTACAAATTGAGTCTTCCCAAAAAAAAAGCGATTTTTTTTGTTAGATTATAAATACCTTAATCCTATTAGATATATACTTGATAACTTGGGTGCCCATCCACGTTGTAATAATATATCGTTGCAATCTGCTATTGCGTCTGTACACAACTTATTAGCTGGATTCAACTTGTAATTGAGTAATCCCCATAATTTATGAGGCAATTCACGTCTGTTCTTTCCGTTTGCCCTTGAAGGTCAGGTGTGGTGCCCTTAATACGGATTCCGCGAATCGCGAGACAAATAGGCCGTATCAGTTATCTGGCCCCGCTCTGATGCGGTTCAACCAGAGAGAAATGGGAGAAAGCTAGTGGAATGGAACTATCTGGAGTGATGCAATAAATGAGATGGAATTTACAGTGTTTCAGTATGCGAACTCGACCAAATCGGACGTCTTGACTCAATTGCACCAGTACAACGCAATTAATTAGGGTTGTGTAGTTTGTATAGCAGGTCTTGCGGAAGCCTAAATTTATGTGGTATTCAGAGACGGCGGGAGACTAATTAAATAAGGGAATCGGATGGGCGATATTAATTGGGGGTATAGCGAACGCTTCCGTGGCCACAAAACGATTAGCTCTCTAAATAAAACTTACTAAGATTATGTTTTTCTAAGCATACTACGTTTTGATCAAATATTCTGAAAACAGCCAATCTGAAAAGGACAAGATGAATTCAATATGTAGATTATTATCACCTTGTATATTCTTAGTTATTTTTTTTAAAAAAACATGGTCATACATTTGTTTTTGAACGAACTGCAAAAATAATGGTTTTCACTAGTTTCGTGACGTTATTTTGCTATATCAATGGAAAAAACATTATGTTATTAAATTAAATATTGTGCTCTCCGTAAATCTGAGTTTAATAAAGTAAATGTTTAAAATTGAGCATTTTGTTACACTTTCAATTATTTATCGCCCAAAAAATTAATTACAAATACAATCATTGGTATTTTCTGATTAATATATTGCGAGTAAATTATTTAAAATAATACTAATTATATAACTTCAAAGATTTTTGGAGATGTATTTGTTATAGCAAAATGCCTTATAGCCTGTTATTATTTTTTAATCCGGTATGGAAAGCTCGTTGCGAAAATAGCCTTTATTTAACCTTTATCTGTTTACACGAAAATTTTCAAGTTGATACGTGTTGAATTAGCAGGCAATTTTTATGATTTAATGCCATCTGTCACTGCCGAACTGGTTGTAGTACGAGATACTGTAAATGAAAGCACGATTTCAACTGGTCATTTGTCAAACGTTAATAATCTGTATAATCAACTCCACTTGTTTGACGATTGTGATATTTATTTGTTTTTCACTACGTTTTGACACGGTAAACTCATGAATTTGCGCAATATGTTCGCATTGTTTTCTGCCATTGTTAGCATTGCGTTAGAGCATCATCGGTGGTAATAAGGTACAAATTAGAACACACGAATATTTAATTTATTTCCTGAATTTTTAAATTTTGAGTTATGTACCAGCAAAGAGGAAATTGTAGCATTGTTTTATGTAATAATGGTAGAATAGAAAGTACTATTTTTTTCATAGCAGATGTATGTAATGTTGCTCAAAACCTTATAATGTTTCAAAATTTTAATGTTTGAGTGCTTTTTTATACAAACTTGGAAATAAACGCAATTTTTCTTTGGAATAAATTTAATCATTTAAATTTCTTTATTCTGCTTTTCTGTGCCGTAACCCTATTTAGCTTTCAGGCCCGCGACAGAGAGGATAATTTTTTAATCAATTATCATAAATCATTCAGAGCCTTTATCATAAAAAGGATCTGGAAGGCGAAAGCTTTTAGTCGCATTAAGTTGGCTTTTTATATCCGTTGTTGGCGATTCAAAATACTTTAACACGACGACATATCTTCTCGCATTTTTATAAAACGGTTTGAAAATTTGGAGAGCACACATTTTCGTGACTTTAAGTAATTTATCATTCGATCGCTATTGTAAATTGTGAAATATTTAAAACTCTGTTAGATTTACTTACAGTTAGTTTAAAAACTTTTTGATATATAACAGGAATAGATAGTAAAGTTGTGTTGAGCATCTAAAAAGTTCTCTACAGTTTCTTAAAAGATACCCAAATAATACAGCATATCATAAATCGAATAATGAATTATCTTTAACACAATTTTAATTTAAAAGCTACTTCGAAGACTTGTTAAAACATCAAGCATCTTAAAAACTCTTGCTTAACTGAGAAGACGATGCCAGTTATGCATAGACAGCAATGGCTCACAGTTTGAGCAATTTCTTTAGTCCCGTTTTGTTATCGTTCTGGTATAATATCCAATAGCTGTATTCTCATTAGTAATAGTCATTCGTTTCCACTGACTTACAGTTAAGCAAGTGTTTTTAAGGTTGCTTGATTATGAGTAACTATTTTTTTAAACAGAAGTTTTGATTAAATGGCGTACTAGCTCAAACTAGTTTTTTGCATTTTTACAAGCATTTCATAGTGTAACCCTACTAAAAATCTAGACCGTTAAAACGTACTGAAAATGCTCTGCACGAATACAGCAAAAAAATTATACCAACCAATTTTTAAAAAATTGTCGGCGACGTCACAACAAATAAATGAAATTGTTTAAAACATTTTTTTAACACCAAGTAGTAGCTAAGATTGTCCCATTTAATAATATAATAAGTACAAAACAACTGCTAAATGTTATTTTTCTACATTTCTCGAAGTTTGAGAAATAAAATGAAAATGGTTTGTTGATGTTACGGGTTGTCAAACCCGTAAATATACGTTGTGCAATAACATGTTGCTATTGCCAAACCCGTAAATATAGGTACCTTATTCTGCCCCTTACAGTTAAAAATTCTGGTGAATGCGCCGGGTTAAAAAATTAAGCTAATTGTAAGACAAATTATTTGTTATCTCTGTTATTAGTGTAGTTACAAAAAAGTTTTTACCACAAAAGTTGTTTGAATTTATTAGCTTTATAACCTACAATTATTTTTAAATACACAGAGTACTTAGTTTTCGAGAATCAATATGCAACTTTACTATTTCAAATGAAATACTCTGTATATTTTTACGTTTTCTTGTAGATACCTACATTATTGCTGATAAAAAATATTTTGTATGTCCTATGTCCAAAGTTAATATTTCTTGGGACATGATGAACAGTGCGCATAGGATGTTCGTTTTGTAAATAAATACACATCCTGAGAGAAGGCAACATAGTGCGAGTAATTACAGAAGTATGAAAATAAATTTAAAAGAATATGGTTCCGCTGAGAAACCAACAAAAATCCAAAACAAATCAATGGAGAATAAAAACTATCCGTTTTTACACAGTTTCTATGGCAAAAAAAGTACCATCTGAACAAGTCAAAATTTTCATTGGTTGTAAATCTGCCCAAAATTATATGATAACAAATTTGCTACAAAGACTATCGCATTACAAAACAGTACCATAAAATAGATTATAGCTCCTCTCATACTAATTCATCTAATTTAAGCAAACCTGTATCTCTTATAATAAGCGAAATCTATCCTGAAAATGTTATCTGGGACACTCTGTATATGAATTTATATCACAAATATGGTCGTAAAGTGTTGACCAAAGCATAAGTTATTGGCTGCTTATCAGATGTAAATGATTAAACAAATCACATACTTCCTAATAATTAATTACAAACAAATTTAAAAGTTCATACGGTCAAAGATAAAACAGATGATAATCGAAAAAAGTTGTCGTTCGGTTTTCAAAGCCACCGTGTTTTGTAGAAAAGTTTTATGCAATTTATTTTATGAAGATTTAACAAATGTATAATTAGATTATGTAACTTATGATTTCCAACAGTTTTTGCAAAAAAAAAACTTTTTTGTAACTACCCTAATAATAGATATAACAAATAATTTGTCTTACAATTAGCTTAATTTTTGACCCTACGCATCCACCAGAATAATAACTCTGAAAATGTTAACTCGAGACAAAAACTTGCTTAATATTTTTTAAAGGCAATTAATTTATCTACAAGAAAACGTAAAAATATACAGGGTGTTCTATTTGAAATGGTAAAGTTGCATATTGATTCTCGAAAACTAAATACTCTGTGCATTTAAAAATAATTGTAGGTTATATAGCTAATACATTCTAACAACTTTTGTAAAAAAAAACTTTTTTGTTACTCCCCTTATAACAAAGATAATAAATAATGTGTCTTAAAATTAGCTTAATTTTTTAATCCGGCGCATTCACCAGAATTTCAACTCCGAGGGGCAGAATAACGTATTTTTACAGGTTTGACAATAGCAACATGTTATTGCACAACGTATATTTACAGGTTTGACAGTGAAAGGGTTAAATCACAATTGGTCGTCTTGGGCCCATTATGTAGAACAGACTGTATATTGATAAACACAGTATTATCTTTTGCTCCTTCTTTGGAGCATGCCAGATATTATTGTCCATAGACCCTTTAACCTTATTTAGTTGAATAGAAACTGTGGCACTGTTATAATCTAATTACTTTCAAGCTTTATGCTTCGCTAATCTTGTTTTGTGACAAATTGGGACAAACTATAGAAAATTTCAATTATTTTCAAGCGTTTCCAGAGTTGTATTCTCATCCGTACACAAAACTTTGCCGAACTATTCGCTCGAGTTGACAGTTTGTTAGATTTTCGAGAAGTAACAATGGCGAGAATGCGAGGACAGGCATCAATTCGCAACAAAGTTATGTACTTTAAGAAAAGTGGATGACAACACTTTACTTACAAGTCGTGCGAGGTTTCAATCGCGCAGTGCCTCTATTTGGTGACCGGAAGAATTGCTCTGGGACTATTTGTTTCGCGGCTACTGTCACCATCCAAGCGATAATCGTATAACCTCGAGTGATTTGCATCGGAGAATCCCCTAAACCAGAGGTTCCCAATCTTTTTAAGATAGTGTACCGGTTTGTAGTAGACAATATGGTGGCGTACCAGTAAGTAAATATTTTTGGAAAAACGGGCCAAAAAAAATAGTTCCTGAATTCTCAAGTGATGACTTTTTTTTGTCGCTTGTCTCTCTCAAATATTTTGTCGAGCAAAAAAAAAGACTAATCCTACAATAAAACTTTCCTAAATTGCCAACTGATGACCTTTTTTTTTAGGTAAATATTTTGGAAACAGAATGCAATGCTATATGTAATATGTACAATTGTAATAAAAACAATTTAATTCGTAAATACTTTTATTACACTAAATATAATTGCATGTGTATCATATACAGGGTGTTTCTTAAATATTGCGAAAAAATTCAGATGGTGATTCCTTATCGAAAATTAAGGGGGGTCTTTCATATAATTTTTTTCCTTAGATGTCTCCTTTTTGAGTTAAATAAAGAAGGGTGCTTTATTTTATATCTCAAATTTGGATAAATGTAGAAAAATGATATTTGGTGGATGTTTTATACTTCGTAAAAGGTTTCCCATAGTAATATTTTTGATCATCTGCCACCTTTACAGGGGGCTGAAAAGTGCGACCCCTGTTGGTTTTTTTATCAGAACTTTTTGGTAGGTGGGTAAAATTTTGCAATATATTTTTTTAAATTGACTTATTTAGAAACTTTTTTTGTTCCTTAGTTGTTCTCGTAAAACCTACCGTTTTTGAGTAACAAAATAAAACAAACTATGGCAATGGTAACCACCAAAATGAGTCGTTTTATATTGAAATATTTGATGGATCATGTTGACTTGTTTTATTTTTTCCTTCACAACAGTAGGTTTTACAAGAACAACTAAAGAACAGAAAAAGTTTGTAGATAAATCAATCTTCCAAAAAAAAAAGTTTAAAATTGCAAGAGTTCAACCCCCAAAAAGATCTGAAAAAAAAACAACAGGGGTCGCACTTTTTAGCCCCCTGTGAAAAGGTGGGAGATGATTGAAAATATTACTATGGGAAACCTTTTAATTAGTATATAACATCTACCAAATATCATTCTTCTACATTTATCCAAATTTGAGAAATAAAATAAAAACCTAATTTTACGCTCCTCTTTAGGGGGGTGTAACTTCGAAAAGAGACATCTAAGAAACAAAAATTATATGAAAGTCCCCCCTTAATTTTCGATAAGCAATCACCGCCTGAATTTTTTTGCAGTATTTAAGAAACACCCTGCATAGATATAATAATAATTCTAATTATTGTAATTAATGTGAGGGTTACCTGTTTACTTTTTATCAGTGTAGAAATATCTAGTTCAATTTTGATCAGTTTAAGGCGAACATCAGACTCAAAATGAAGCAATGATTGGTTATTTTATTTTCGGTCTGAAATTAGCGGACATCAATCATTTTCGATCACCCGATATAAACTGATAATTATTTTAAATGTACTTATGTGTCTACAAATCTGTCACTATCTTCTTCTTCTACACGCATGTGATATCATCACAAAACATAGATGCTATATAAAAAAAATTATTTCTTTTGCTTATCGCGTACCGGTAGCTTGACATTCGCGTACCGGGACCGGTACGCGTACCACAGATTGGGAACGCCTGCCCTAGACGTTGAAGTGTGATCTGAACTACACTTTTGTGTGCTCTGCATAAGCCTAGTTGGCTGTAATTAATTGAATCCGGGTTGGTTAAATATTTGTTTCCAAACACAAAGGCGTTAGTAGGTAAAACCTAACAAAGTATCTTGTTTACTCCATTTTGTGCAAGAAAAAGTATGCTTAGGTTTACAAATCAGCGTTTGTAATCCATGTGTCGTTCGCTACAACAACTTTTATTCCACAAAATTTTCACTCGGTAATTGCTAAACAGGAAAATGTTATTTTTTACTGGTCATGACATCGCGATAGCCACTTCCTTTACGCTCCCACGGCAATGCGCGGAATTAGAAGTGTTGTGTAATTGTATTTCGCGATACAAAATGTCCCAGACGCCTCTTCCAGGGCCATTTCGTTTTATGTATTTGCATAACTTTATTATGTATTATAAAAACTTTGGACATTTACATAAGCGTCGTACCAATTCATAAAAGCGTTACTTAGTCTCGCTGGCGTGACATATTCAACTGTTTTGTACTTTCGCCACGCTACACAATTTTGGTGCTTCTCGTTTTATTTTAGGCAGTTTTTACAACCCCAGTACAGTGTGGGTAAATTTAGGTGTTTTAATAGGGAATCTCGATAACTATAAGAGGTACCGAAAAACGGGCCCCGCTTCTTTAATCTTTTTTTTCGAAAAAAAAAAAAGTTAGTGGTGAAAACTAAAATTGGTTATCGTCTTTGGTTTTCGAGTTATCACCGATAACTCGATTTTTCGACTTTTCGTTTTATGACTGTATCTCGCTTGTTTATGAAAATAAACAAAAATAATTTTGGCGTTCTAAGGGCTTTTTTTTGATAAGAATGCAGTGGCGTATACAATTTTTCAAAAAAAAAAATTCTAGTTGTGACACAAAGTTGTATTTTTTTAAATAGAACCCATAGTTGGCTGTGGTATCACGAGAAAGAGATTTTTTCCCCATTCCAATAATATATCATGTGAGGTCAATTTATTCATTTACCTTACATTATTGCAAACATTAGGTAATTTTTCATATTTCATTTTTTTTTTAGTAGAAGGCTTGTGTCGTTAAGAATTTACCTGGTAAAACAAACTGTCATTCTGTTTTTTAAAATATAATTTGACACTAACAATCACGTTTAATTGTTGATTGTTTTTATTTTTGTACCTTAAAAACACGAAATGGCTTACGAATATTACAAAAAGTATGATATGTTAGAATGTTTTATTGAAAGTAATAATAATTCTGAAGCTACAAGTGAAACTTATTTTAATCGTTACCCATAAAGAAGACAACCTAATAAATCTATTATTGGAAAATTCAAACAAAATCTCATTAATTGTGGGATACTTAACAAACCCAGAACAAAGTAATACAAAATTAAATATAGTGAAAAGGTTGTTACTAATAATTATCTACAATTTTCAAAAAAGCGTGGAAAAAATAATACAAATAGAAGATAATTCAAAAATAATAAAAAACTATGTACATTGCATTTTCAACACATAATTCACATTGCTTTGAAACGCTCTGAACTGCGTTGTAAATATGAATAATAGAAATAGAATTAATGCACTGTATAAAATTTTCTTCATTTATATTACCTATATTTCATATTATTACATTACTACTTTTATATAAATTGTCCCCAAAAAAAATTGATTTTGTTTTAATCTTCTTCCAAAAATAGGTTTATTAGATTGCCTTCTTTCTGGGTAACGATTAAAATAAGTTTCACGTGCAGCTTGAGAATTACTATTACTTTGAATAAAACATTCTAACATATCATACTTTTCGTAATAATTGTAAGCCATTTCGTGTTTTTAAGGTACAAAAATATAACAATCAACTTTTAAACGTGATTATTTCTGTTAAACTATCGTTAAAACAACAAAATGGCAGTTTGTTTTACCAGGTATATTCTTAATAACATAAAGGTGGGTACACACACAACTGCAAGCTTGACAAGCATGCATGATCAATCATTTTGTACAAGCATGCACAATTTGCCCTTCGCCACCACACGGTTCAAGCATGCTTGAACAAGCGTCAGTTTGTGCTTGGAATATGTCGAGCTCGGACGACGATGCGCTCGCTTTGGCTGCTTTTGTCCTTGTGTACAAGAAAAAAACGCAAAAGAAGAAACGTGGTATGTGGTGTAAAGACTGGTTAATGAAAAGGAAAACATTCCCACATTAACTTACTGAGTGAGTTGAAGGTATGTCCGCGTGATTGGCATAACTCTCTCAGAATGAATGAAAAGAATTTTATTTGAACCTTCTGTCGGTCTGTCACTCGTAACACCTTTGATTAAAAAGAAGGATACGATCATGAGAGAAGCTATATCACCCCACCAGTGGCGTAGGCCAGAAGGGTTAGGGGTGTCAACCCCCCCATAGGTTCACAATAAGTCATTGTAGATCTGGAGAATTGTAAATTTTGTGCTAAAAAAAGGTCTCGGG
The DNA here is from genome assembly GCA_947652605.1 of Elmis aenea. Taxonomy (NCBI): domain Eukaryota; kingdom Metazoa; phylum Arthropoda; class Insecta; order Coleoptera; family Elmidae; genus Elmis; species Elmis aenea. The sequence continues at coordinate 10,390,735 of OX393581.1, read as the reverse complement.
CTCTTTTTACCGTTAATTAACATTTTGGCACTTGTTTTGCATAAGCGCGGCCTACTTCGGTGCATAAAAATGCAATTAAATGGCTACTTTTTTGAAAAGTATTGAATATCTCAACAACTACGGGGTTTAGACATAGGACACCCCCCATAAAAATTGAAGGGGAAAAAAATCGCTATCGAATAGCATAATAAAACAAGGGTGTTTACATTTGAAAAAAATAAGTTATGTCACTTTGAAGTTTAGAAAGTTTGGCATTTTTTTGTGAACACCCTGTATCAATAAATTTTTATTTTTTATTTTTAAAATGTTGCTCCCTAACCGAACTAACATTATTGATAAAACTTATTTCTTAACTTCAAGAAACGAGGTCGCTACGATTTTTTAAAGTTGGGCCTGCTAATGTCAGATTTTTCGGAAAAAAATTAATAAGTTGGCAACCCTGTCACAAAATCAAAAAATGAAAAGACATTCATGTAGAGGTTAAAAAATGACATCCGAAGACCTAAAAATATACAGGGTGTTCCATTTAAAAAAATCTTTGTTTTTGTTATGGCACGAAAATGGGACACCCTGTATAGCTGAAAATAATTTTAAGACGTAGATCTTTTGAAACCAATAACTTTTTGTATTTAAGTTTTTTTTTTTATCTCCTACGGGCGGGGCGCTATGAAAGCCCGACGCACTAATGCAGGACCCTGTATACCTAGTCATAAAACGAAAAGTTGAAAAATCGACTTATCGGTGATAACTCGAAAATAAAAGACGGTAACCAATTTTATTTTACACCATTAACTTTTTCTCGAAAAAAGAGATCGAGGAACTCGTATAGTTACCGAGATTCCCTACGAAAACATCGAAATTTGCCTACGCTGTACATATTAATGAAGTACCAATTTTTGTCTTATCGTAGTGAACTGTAATTAAAAATTGAGTTACGTAATAAGCGTAGATTTGCAGTAAATATCCGAATAAGGTTCCGGTGTAAACGAGTCTTGAAGTGATCGTCTAGAAGAAGCGACAAGCAATGACAGGAAAGAAGTCCGACTATAAATCAAGCGAACACAATGAGACGCTCTCCGGGGATCCGGTATTGCCATTCTGGTTGCTCTCGTTCGCATCTTTCGCCTCGCATCGCACCGAAGACTCCCACAGAAAAGCTACTTTTGTTGTTTTCTTCATCCTTATTTGGCTTTTCGTTTCGGGAACGCAAGACTTTCAGATAAATTCGCTTATTTTAATGTTATGAGGGAAGTTGGGCGCAAAAGAACTGTAATAAATAAAAGTCTCGGGCCACGCGCTGTTTTTGCTAGTTTCATTTGTAGGTTAGTATCGCAGATAGATTGTCGTTTCATTTCAGCTTAAACCTGGTCTTTAATTTGAGAAATGTGAGGAAAATTCCAATTCGTTTGTTTTTTCAATTCGTTTTTAACTGGAAATAGCCATTTCAAATGACGAAATTATTGTACCATTATCGATACATTAATATTATTTAATGGAGTAGGTCCAATAATGTTAAAATTCGTGAGATTTGTCTTCTAATTGTAGGTAATCCATATGGCAGTCTTGGTGGTAACCCCAATAGTTAAAGAAGTGTATCTCGGATATTTCCGTGTTGATTACGAGTGCTAAGTTCACAAAACACCCAATGAGAATCAGTTTAAAGGTTGGGAAAGCCTTATTTCCAAGGAAAATAACCTGTTAGCTTCATTTTCATTATTTAATTTTAAAAAAAAGCTTTATTTAACCCTTAACCTGATCTCTAATACTGAGCAAACGTATGACGGTCAGTTTAAAGGTTGGTTAAAGCTTTTTTTAAATGAAACATCCGGTACTTGTGATCCTAGCACTGACTGATATTTGACACGAAAACATTCGAAGTGCACTTGATATACTGCGACGCCATTCTGGTTACCGCCGTTTGAAGATTGTTGTACATATTACCGAGTGCCGGTAAAGTAGGGGAAAGTACCCATGAATGGGACAATTTTCTTAATTGTTGACAAATTTTTCAGTAATAGCTCAGATGAATATGCTGTGTTACCCCAGTAATGTGTTTTAATGTAACAAAAGTGTTTTGAAACAAGTAAACGTGATTTGTAACGTTAACAAATTTTTATAAATAGAAATATATTTTGAGTGCGATGTCCCAATATGGGAACACTTGTTCCTAGAGTGGGACATGCGAAATCAATGAATGGGACGCCACATATAATTTTTATTTATTATATAGTAAACAACTTGAAATGTTATAAACATAAATGCAAGATGAGATAATATAAAATATATAAGATAACATAAAAGACAGCGTTTTTTAAAACTTTACAACATTATAAATAATATTAAAGAATTTTTCCAATGTCTTTTTCTAAATATAAAAAATTTTATTAGCCATTTTCTACCTGCTTTTTTATTTTCTTCCCACTTTTTCGGAAGATTAATTTTTTAAAGCTACATGCTACAGCAAACTGATATGCTAGTTCTCTGGCTTGCAGTGTAGTTAATCCGTGACACATTTTTGAAGCAGACTGAAAATATTCGGATAATGCTGTTTCCTCATTTTTTGAAAATATTCTGCGATTTCCAATATTTGGATCGTGTTTAAAAGTGTGGGTTCTCGTTTTGCTTTATTAACAGCTCTATGTAAAGAAGATTTAGAAATACCTGTGCATTTTGCGACTTCCCGAATAAAAACCTTATTTTTAATTATTTCACGTACCGCCGATTCCATTGCGTTGAAGAAACGCGAATCCTTTTCTGTTTTTCCATTTTATCCTTTAAAGTTTAAATTATGCAAAAAATATCTAAATATTTATAACAAAAACTGTTTTAGAGTAAGAATATATAAATTCTTTAAATAAAAAAAGTTATCCTTGTTTGCGACGTGTCCCAATTAAGGATCAGTAATATGTCCCATTCAGAGGATAGGGACATTTTGTCAAACATAACTTTACTGACACTTAACCTAAAAGCTAATTGACTTGAAGTTTTGTTATTTAATAGGTATAATATGCATGTACTTAAATAAGTTGTTGGAGTTACCGAATTTCATTAAACTTTTTCAAGATATCATTGAGTTCACAAACAACAATATTTACTTTTTAGTTACACAATTTTAATTCTGATATTACACGATTGTATATCAACATGAGAACTTCGAAATGGGGTACTACATTAGGTACGCGATCTACCATCTATTGGTGAGTGCACGTACATAAAGATTTGTGTTTAACTATAGTGTATTAAGAATGTCCCATCCAAGGACTGTCCCATTCATGGGTACTTTCCCCTACTCTAAGGGTGCAGAACCCAAAATTCCACTAAACGACACAGGTGGGCCAGGACTAAAATTTAATATTGTTGGCCCTTAAACTGTTAAAAATCACTCGGTGTCAATTGGTTTGGTATACTGGGGCAAAATTTTTGTGTCACTTTTATTTTCAATTTCGGATTAACTTGACACTGTCGCTTTTTGCCATTTGAACAAATTCGTGGCGTGTTAATTTCTAAAAGAATAACACTGAACGTTAATCAAATTGCAAATGACAAAAAAAAACACAGACAAATTCTATAGACATTAGTAGCAATATGTCACTTTTTTTTAATGGCATCTATGATTAATTTACAATCTGTTGTTTTTGAACAATAAGTGGTGTGTTTTTGTGTTGCGGTTTTAATTTAACGTGAAGGATTAGCTTGCCCAGTGGCAACTACCCGTTTAAATTTACTTAAATTAATTTATTATTGGCAACATGGGTTAAATTTTTAGTTAAATGATTAGGCAAGTCCAGAGGTTTATGCTAAAGGTCTTTTAGTGTGTCCAGTGTTCACTAACAACTTTGCTGGTTAAAGTTAAGTTGATGAGACAGTCTTTCTGGATATTTGGCACTGAAACTTTGGATCACATTTTGCACTGAGCTCATATGAAGATCTCGCTGTATAACTTCATTAGTAACATACCATGGTGCGTTGGTTATTGTTCTTAAAGTTTTGGCCTGAAATCGTTGTAAGATTTCTATGTTAGAGTTACTGGCTTGAACCCGACAGTGGTATTCCGTACGTCCATATTGGCTTTAATATCGTTTTATAGATTAGTAGTTTGTTATCGATCGACAGTTGTGAGTTTCTGCCAATAAGCCAGTACAACTTTCTAAATTGCACTCCCAGCTGTTTAAGTTTCATCCATATGTGTTTCCGCCATGTAAGTCTGCGATCTAAGTGCATCCCAGATATTTTGTCTTCTGCTTGCGGCAAAACGGTACGGTTTAGTGAGACGAGGGGGGGGGCAGGTGTCTCTACGCATAGTAAAAGTTACGTGTGTTGACTTAGCTTCATTAACTTTTATTCTCCAAACTTTTAGCCATTTTGAAATCATGTCGAGGTTTCTGTGCAGCATTTGCGATGCGATCGTTGGATCGTGTGAGTCCAAGACCGCTGTATCGGCTACCACGTTATGTTCCACTGTTGGAAGGTCGGTGGTAAAAAGCAAGTAGTGGTCGGGTCCGAGGATACTTTCCTGCGGCACACCAGAGGTCATGGGAACGAGATTAGTTTGCTCCTGGTTAAATTTTACTTTAAACAATCTGTCGCTAAGACAATTATTGTCTATGTTATCTAATAAATCAAACAATTTATCTGGGTTATTTATGAAAGTGTGGTACTGGACCAAAAGTTATCCATCAAAGAATGACCAACGTTTATGGAAATAAAGCCCTATCTTCATCCAAGTAAAGATTTGGTCTAAGCAGTTTCGCTGGAGTTGGGACTTCGGGGTTCTATACAAGATGATTGAAATTCAGGTCGAACAGTTGCGGCAAGAACTGAAGACATGTTTAAAAAAAAGATATGGTTGTCTTTCATTGCCAGGGGAAGTTGGGGTATCCAGATCAACTGTTTGGAAAGTTTTGAACGACGATTTGGGTATGAGGAAAGTGTCCTTACGCCTGAGCAAGAACTTGTGAGGGAAGAAATTTCTTAAGAAAATTTTATCGCCTATCAGGCTGATAAAAAACTTTTTTCTCACGAAAGATTATTGTTGATGAGAGTTGGGTGCATAACTGGGATCCTCCTACCAAACAGGAGTCTATGAAGTGGGTTAGAAAGGTTCGCCTTTCTCAAAAAAAAGCCAAAACACAGGCTTCGTCCGGAAAACGAATGGAAATTATTTTTCGGGACGAGGAAGGAGTTCTACTTAGTGAATATATGAAAAAAAAGGCGCTACAATCAATGGAGCGGTCAATTTAAAGACGATTCAACGTTTGAAAAGAGCGTTGAAATTGGAACGGCCTCGACTGTGGCGCAAAAGAATCTGCTTCTGCACGACAAGTGCAGGGTTTAGACTGTGATTCAAGAATGTGGATTTACTGAGCTGCGTCATCTACCTTATAGCCATGACTTAGCACTCGGCAACTTTTTTTTGTTCAGGAATGTAAAAAAGGTTATCTTAACGGGATGTAGCAATTCTAGACAAGTTAGATTGGGTGCATAGGTAGTTATGTACAAAAAAAATGTTTTGCCTCTTTTACGTGTTTGTTACTCATGGCTATGTAAATTACATAAAAATACGCCTTCGTATTAACGGTATGTTTAGGATCTTGCAAACACCCGCTGTAAATACATGGAATAATGAAGCATTTTTACATGTCAAACGATCACATTCAAACAACTAAACTGTTAGTCTTTCTGTGCTGGTTCACTTTTAACATTTCCATGCTATTCTTTCGTCTTTCCTTTGCTTTTCAGACGCCTTTGAACCGCAAAGTTGCCAGAACAGAAAGCGTGCGTTCCGTTGGGTAAAGGCTTAGCTTTAAGGTTGCGAATTTTGTTCATTAATCAACTTAAAACTTTCGTTTTTGGTGGTCGTGCTCTTTATTTTTCATAAAGGCAAAACCTCATTACCCAGATTTAAAAACCCTCGGTATATTTAATTAACTCTGCAACTTAAAAATCTTTTTGAAGTACTTTATGTTCATCCAACAGCGTAATAATATATAAATCATTAAGCGATGCAAATTGCTATCTACGCTGCTAGATAATCAAATCATGAAACATTAATATGTCAATTACATGCGGTGTAATTTTATATGCACAGTAATAATTTCAGCAAACTATTGTATCTGTGTGAATTGCGGAAAGTTCTGATTCCTATTCAGATTTAGAAAATTCTCCGCGTTGAAATATCAACAAAGTGATTTAATAAATATTCTAGTCTGGCTCCCGTCATTTTCCACTATTTATTAAATTATTTCGTTTGTCAGATTCGTCTGAATTAGCGCCAGCTTTTATCTCGCGTTTCAATTATAGGAAGACACCAATGTATTCATTGACGGACCGCATGCCCAGGTGTATATGATTAAATGTCAGTGTTGTTATTATCGAGTTATATGTAATTTGACAGGTGATTATGGAAATTGTTTTACCCTTTGAACATTTGGAGAGAAATTTAATATTAGAATGACAACGGGTCAATAGATTCACAATTTTTAGATTTAGTTTTCATCATAAAACAATAACAGGCCTAAATTTATACCAATATATTGTACACAGGAGTACTCACACTTTTATGGTGTTATCCATTGTCTTTCTTTGCGTAATTTGTAATATCAAGGTAATTTCCACTCGAATTTGCTTTCAACTGCTGTAAATTTTGTGGCTTGTTGGCATACACTCTTTCCGTTGGGAAGCCCCTCAGGAAGAAGTCTGGTGCGCTCAAATCTGTCGAATGAGGTGACCTTTATAACGCCGTTTTTCGAAAATGTTCCTTCCAAATTTGTATTGTGTCTCTCGTTGTATATGCTGTTGCGCCATCCTGTTGCAACCATAATGTAAATAATTATAAAGTTCATCATTAACTATTTGAATCAAACCATTATTCTCGAAGAAATTAGGTCCATAAATGTTTGTGGCCGTAATGCCACGCCAAACAGTTACTCGAGTGGAGTTCAATGTTTTTTTTTTATGAACACATATGAATTGACGATTGGCTCACCCTGTACATACTGTGACGTGCGCCTATGTAACGTCGTTATTTACTTAAGAGTTTTGTTGCTTTTGAATGAAATTTCTTAACCCCTTTAACTTCAAAACTCTGGCGGCGATGTGGCTCGTGTCGTCGGATGCACTGGAGGACTCCTTCACGTCGTTTAGCGTAGTTCACCAGATCTAGAGTAGCTGTAAGGTAGTGGGGTTGGCGAAATTAAACAACAATTACTTTGTGATCGGTTTTTATTATTCATATTTTGTTCAAAATTTTGTAGTTGACGTTTATAACGTAGACCTGTGAATATGTTTGTGGATGCGTATGTATGAAATTACATGTGTTTGTGTGTGCAATTGAATGTTGGTTTATGTGTGAAATTATATGAGTTTGTGTGTACAATTGAATGTTGGTGTTTGTGTTCATTTGTTCTGAACTCCAACTAGGCCCGTCGAATAGCGAAAGCTCTCCCATTAGACCTCTTTGTTGTTGGTAGGAAGACTTTATGGGGTCGATCGATAAGCGATGATTCGTCCGCAGACCCCACTCTAAAGCTCATAGAAAGAATTGAGCCGTGTGCTCTCGTAGCGAAAACTCGCCCAAAATGCACGTGCAATGGCCCAAAGGGTTACAAAATAACAGGAGCTTAAGAATTTAGCGAAAACTCCCCGCAAAAGCTGGCTCTGTATACCATCAAGTCATTCGATACTTTCTTGAGCCGACCATACATTCCTTCGGTCCAAGTACCGATAATTTACGGTGTCATTTAATATTCGCCATATGCTCACGAAATAACCCTAACACCCTTATTTTATTTTTGATTATATTGTTTACGTATTTAATAACGTAAACTTTCCATGGCTAAACTAATACTTTAAGAAATGGTTGATAAGAAATAGACTAAACAAACTTAAGTTAAAAATTTTCTTTAATTTTAAAATTTCCACGATAGTTTTGAAGCCAAAACACCTATTGAAAATGCATAGCTTAAAAATATTGCTTTTATTTAAAATTATTTATACACATTACTAATGCGGTCGTCACTACAGAAAAAATATTGTGGAATAATTCTTTAATAATAATAGTAAAAGAATGAGTATTAATAACATAATATAAAAATAACCCTAATTAATTTATTAAACGCTTAGAAAACGGTTAAAAAAACAAATGTTTTGTTCAACTTTCGAGATTTTGGTCTAGTTCCAATACCGGTTGTTCCTGATTGTTTTTGTTTTAGCTTTAACTTGTTCAAATAGAAGTTTAAGGGTCCACTGTATTTAAAACCAAACAATTTCTACCAAGACTTAACAGAAGATAGCTATATCAAAATATTTCTTGATTCATTGAAATCATCAGTCACATACAAAAAGCAAAATTTTCGGTTACTTACAATTTGTAAGTAATTCCTTCCCAACAGTAAAGTCTTCATTAACGTTAGGTAATTAATACTTGAACGACTTTTAATAGCCAATTAACTGATGGCAAATCAGTGAACACAGACATATCCAAACTTCAATAGTTCTCTAATTCGTATAACATCATGGGACTCTCGATCTGAGATTCCTTAGTATAAGTTTGTTTCTCTAATATCGTACAGTATTATTTCGCTTGCGGCTTACGTTAATGAGCCAAAGTTGCCATTCCTGGTTACTGCTGTACTGTACATTTATCCCAAGATTATTAACTCGTAATGGTGAAGCACTTTAAGACGTTCATACGATTTCTGTTTCCAATTTTATCTGCATTCCTGACACGTAAGTTGACGACTTTGTTTTTCTCGAGTTTTAACACGTCACTGGCGCTTTTTCAGAATACTAGATAAGCTATTACGATAAAGTCGGAAAGGTAATGGGGCGAGAAATTCAAGAGATTTTGCAATATCGAAACCGAAATAAAAATTTGATTATTGGAGGATAGCAAAGTACTTTGATTTTTACCTTATCAAAGAGTTTATGTGCTAAAGTTTATTTGATAATAATTTTATGCAGATTTAGTTTTCCGCTTTAAATATATTGGATTGGTCCCTAGTTTTGCTTTAATTTCTTTTAACTTTATATATTACCGACAGGGTATTACTTGGAATTCCTATTTCTTTTGCAACCTCACATACTTTACTTTTGCAATTTGTTTTAAACTTTAATACTTTTACTTCTTTATTTATTTTAATGAGGGATGATAAGGAACGCCGTAATAAAGTCTTGTTTGTTTATTGACTGTTTATATTTTATCAAAGATATTTTAATTTTTATCAAACAAAGAAAAATAATTAAGGCATGCACAATTGTAACTATTTAATTATTTTTGCATATTCACTCCAAATCCGTCTTTTCTTGACACGGGCATGTGTGTTATGCTGTTCAAGAATTTTTACTGCCTCGTTGATCAGCTCATTGGCTATTTTCTTATCCTTAAATTCTTAAATAAACTTTTCGTTGGCAAAACCATGGAAGAAGCCTCGCAACGTGGGGGGTTTATATTGGCGCCAAAAATACAGCTTTCATTAAAAACCACAACGAAACCTTTAAGGTATTAACGTTGAATATATTCACAAACATATGTTTATTCACAATACCAAATTTATCAGAAAAAAATCACGAAAAATGAATAGAAAAACTTTAGGAACCCTAGTTGACGTTTATTACACCTGGAGACGAAAGCGCCCCGTAGCTGTAATTACAATTATGAAATCTTGAAAGTTTTCTACAGCACCTAGTTTGAAGTAGTTTAACTTCTTAACTGCTTTTGTGAACTCACAGGCCCTAGCAAATTACTTTAGGGCAGAAAATACGGTTTATACGTGCTTCTGACAACGAATAAATTTAAATGATATAGCAACTACCCCAGATTGCGCGGCGGTTTATTAAAACTTAAAACCAAAAATTTTATCTCTTTTAAACATGCAAGACAACTTTTAAACACATATAAGTATAATTACAGTATAGCAAAGCTCTAACGCTTCTATTTTTTATGCATATTTGAACGATTCCCACAATCAATGTTTTCGGTTCTAACAAAATCGTAGAATACTAATTTGGAATTGAACCGTCTATTTTGCAAGCGGGGCTAGTCAATTCTGTTGTTTTTGCGAGTTATAAGGGGTACCATAAGTAATGTCGTTTTTAGATACTTACCTATGCTAAATTTGATTGTGCTTAACATTTATTCTAAATTAAGCTACAAAATAATTCCCATCATTATTGACAATCTTTTTCTATCTCTCTGGTGGACTTTTAATTCGTTTCTTGTAAAATGAGCATGGTTTTGTAGTAAAAAACTCTTGCAGTTTTGATGGTTGCCACGGTAGTATAGTTTTTCCCTCGAAGAAAATACTTCAATGATCTGAAGTGGTAGTAGTCCGACGGAGCAACATCTGGAGAATATGGCGGGTGAGGTAGGAATTCCCAGTACAACTCCTTGGTTAAACTTTAAGCTTCAATTTCTGCAATGTTTTTCATTCTAAAGAAAAACGACGATACTTATGGGTGCCCCTTATAGTTAAGGGTTTGCGTTTCAACAGATTTAAAAATATTGATAGGTATTAAGATGAGTATTTTATAGTGTTAGATAATGTACATGTACTATCCAATAGTGAGTCTGAAAAAATGAAGATTTTGTTTTGCCCAAATAGACTTTCCCCATATTTAAATTAATTAATTATTGTAGCCGGTAAATAAATATGTTAAACGATTAATTTACTAAACCAACATTTTCGTTTTTGGGCCATAGACTTACACAATTTTTATAAATATTAAAATGTAAACAAACATTTGGAGGCCACATTCACCACCTTTAGTTTATTTAATTTTTATTTGAATTCAATTATTTCTGTAATTTTCTGAGGCTTATCATATGCAAAACTTTGTATTCCATGTTGGCATACAAACCTTGATCCGACTTTTCTGTTGATCCGATCTGAAAATGTAATCAAATGGATACATGAGATTTGAAACGACTCGCGATCATAACTCCGGCGTTATTTGGCCGGGGGCGTTTTAAGATTCATATCGTGGATTCACTATTTCTTTTCTTTATTTCCTTTATCGCGCTCCGTGTATGTTATATTACGGTTTTTGTCCGCATTCTCGGTATTTCGTGTGCAGCATATTATTTGTCTGTTTCATATTTCTCTGTGTGGGGATGTGTCTCGTCTTTTGAGCTTTAGTTTTATTGCCAATACAATGAGGAAACATTTTATTGTCGGTTGTTGCCGCAAGCATTACAAATGGCTTAGCTATTTTTTCATTATATTGTGTTTCTTGGCTTTCAAAATATTCGCAAATTAAGTTTAGATATGATTTAGGTACAGGATGTTGCACAAATTGGTTTTAAATGATAATTTTTGTGTAAGTTAAATTTTACTCCTACTTGTTAGTGACTTATTTGCTCCAAGCTTTATACGTGGTCTAATCACCAATATTATCAAGTGAGCCGTTTCTTTTGAAAGAGTTTGAGATGACCAATTTAATTTATCAATACACTGTTTTTGTTTTTGGTACAATTAACTAATCTAGTCGTAACGACTAATCTATAGTTTCTAGTTCGACCTTATCAACCTAAATATTATTAGCTAAGAAGTTCCATTAGTCCTTGCTTAGACTCTATAATATTCTATATAAATAACACTTTTTCAGGTGTTGTTATCAACGCACTTCACTTAGCTCTGCTTTTACACGTTCACCCTACACAACTCGAGGGGTCTGGTTCTTTGCAACCCTCTCACTAAACTCACGTCCAGCAGTTGGTGTACCACTCTGTTGTAGTCTTGTTTGATGTTTTTTTGCTAGCCTCTTGATTTCCTGCTTAACAGTGGGAATATCAAGTCTCTATGAAGGTCATCATTCCACGCGCACCATGGTGCTCCCACTTTATTTTGGAAAGTTTTAATTTCTTTTATGCTGGTTTTACTTGCGCAACCCCAAAGCTGAGCCCCATAGGTCCAAACAGGCTTTAGTATCTGATTATACAGTAGTCATTTGTTTTGTGTGGACAACTGAGATTTTCTTCTCAGCATCCAGTACATTTTCTATACCTAATGTTGAGTTCTTTCCTTTTCTTTTTTTTATGTTCTTCCCACTTTAGTTTTGCATCAAGATTCATTCCTAAGTACTGAACAGTGCTATAGGGAATAACCTTATTGTTTATTTTGATTGACACATACTTGTTATGTCTTGTTTTGTTAATGAAGTTGATATGTATTGACTTAGTTTTATTTATTTGAATTCTCCACTTTTTTGTCGAGGAGCTAAGTGCATTGCTTGCTGTTTGCAGTTTATAGACTGCTTCTTAATTGTTAGTGCCAGTTGCTAGTAGTGCTGTATCATCAGCGAAAGTTGCTAATGTTACTTCCCTAGTCTTTGGAATGTCACAGGTATACCCACAGCAAATAAAGGACTGGGCCTAACACGCTTCCCTGTGGCACACCGGCTCTGATCACTTTAAACGGAGTAAGCCTCATGCTTTATTCTGAATAATCTCCCCTTTATATAAGACTGTAATATCTGTACATAGTCGTAAGGAAATATTTTTTAAATCTTGTCTCCTTGTGCCACACCTTGTCGAAAGCTTTAGCGAAATCTAAAAGTATTGCAGAGCATATCTCTTTTCCCTCATACGCTTTTTCAATTACATCCCTGGTTCGATGACATTGATCAATAGTAGAGCGTGACTTCCTAAATCCAAGTTGATGATTTGGAATTATTTATTTTGCTTCAATGAAGGATTTGAGTCTCTTCAGTAAGAGTTTTTCAAACAATTTGGATTATTATTGGTAATAATGATATTGGGCGATAGAAAGTTATATTATGCTCTGGTTTTCCAGGTTTAGGTATCATAACCACTTCTGCCATTTTCCAAATATCAGGAACGTACTTCAACCAAAACGCTGCTTTTATTAAGTTAGTAAGCTTCACAATACGTTTTCGGGGAAGCTGTTTTAATATTACACCAGTTATTAAGTCATAACCCGGAGCTTTTTTGGGTTAATTATCATTATTTTATTAAGCCATGAGTCCTTCTACTGTTAGGTGTAGGACTTTTTTGGATTAATGTTATACTTAATTTCTTTGCAAATTTCTTTCGGAGTGGCTGAAATTATTTGTACAACATCTTTTACTTCTACTTCCATGTTCTCATTAATCTGTTCTACTATTAGTTTGAACGTTTTTTCCAAATAATTGCACATGATGTACAGAGACAACTACGATTTTTTGGAGCAAAATTTTATTTTCCCCCGATAATTTTCTTCGGCACGATGATGCCTTGTTAAGATCCTATTTGGAAATTGCAGATTGTATATTTGTGGTTCGTAATGAAATAGAAACCCGGAAATCGCAATAGATTCGACGTATCAAGCTTTTCTCGATGCTTTTAGTTACTATGCGATGCGTCAAGCGAGCGTTTCACGGCCTGTGGCGATGACGTGATGAGTTGTGATTGCATTTCCCTCCTGCCAAATAATGTCATTCGGGTGAACGCATATTCCACGCTCACCCCGTGGCGGTGAAGGTCTGCGAAAGCCTGTATAAACAACATGTGTAAGCTATAATTAATACCGAAATTGATGATACATTTCGGGACACCTAAATTACGCATTTAATTGAAGGCTGCACAAGAAAATATGACGGTAGATAAAGATAGAAGACTGATTACTTTTTAAACTCGTGGATAAACATCCCTACAAAATTGCATTACCGGTGCTTGCAACCCAAATATTAAAAATAATAAATAACAAAAACAGTTGTCTAGGAGTGCGTTAGAAGAAAGATGAAAATTGGAAAATAAACGTAAGAATGGTGGTTCTTAGCTGTAAGCTCTCACAACCTGGCCCACCCAAACAAATAGATCAGTGGTTATCAATGTAGGTATTTGAAGGTTATGGAGCACGTTTGATCATAAGTTTGTTCCCGCAGACGATCTTGTATTATTAATTAAACTTTTTGTAAATTTTAAATGACATTTAGGTTACTTTAATCGGCTTGAAGGTTGCGGAATCGGTTTTTTGACAAAAAGTCAATTTTTTTAAATGGAACTATGGTGGTACAAGCAGTTATTTTAATGGAGCATCTTCTAACGAATCCATCGATACCAATAACTTGTATTTTTATTAAGAGTCTGCTTCAAAAACTTCAAATTATTGTGAAGATTTATTAAGAGATCCTGTTAATCGCAGTACACTGTGCATAACTACAACAAAACAAATGATGTTTGTTTTGTGTTTAACTACTATAGTCATTTAATTAAAAAGTCTAAAAATTTTGGTAATCATTTTTACATAATTAGATTACTGCGATTAAAAGGATCTCTTAATAAATCTTCACAATAATTTGAAGTTTTTGAAGCAGACTCTTAATAAAAATACAAGTTATTAATATCGATGGATTCGTTAGAACATGCTCCATTTAAATAACCGCTTGTACCACCATAGTTCCATTTAAAAAAATTGACTTTTTGTCAAAAAACCGATTCCGCAACCTTCAAAACCGATTAAAGTAACCTAAATGTCATTTAAAATTTACAAAAACGTTTTTTTGGACAATTGTTAACATAAAAATCCATTTATGCAGGTCACGGCACCCTATAAAAAACTAAATTTTGTTTCAAAAAAATTTTTAGGTTATAAAAATTAACCAAAAATGTAAAAATATACAGGGTCTTCCATTTAAAATAACAAAGTTGGGGTTATTTCCGGCGAAACCGTAAGTGAAACAAATGTGTGCATGTGCTCAAAAAGCCCGGTTTTTTGCACACATCATATGTCTAAAATTTTATTTATCTAAAGTCAAAACTAAAGAAAAAAAAGAGGGTGTACCACACTTCATTTACACCAGGTATAAAAATTTTAACTCAAAATGGTCCATACTACCAGCTCCTAAAATATTTACTATTCCTGCTGAAATACCCTGAATATAATCTTAAAACTGTTTTGATTAAATCTTGAATCTCTTAAAGCAAGCAAACATTTTGCAACAGTATTATTTTAAATATAATGTTGTACAACGAGAAAAAACTTTGAAGAGGACTTTTGATATATTGTGTCGTATTTTAAAGGCTCAGACAATATTATATAAAAAACTTATAAAAGATTCATGCTCAGAAAATCCTGACGACATTATTTCAAAAGCTTTGTTCGATATAAGCATCAAACAGAAAATTTATTTTAAAGCTAAACAATTCGCCGGTGTATTTTTCCATCAGCTTTTTGTCATTTATTAGGACAATATCGTTTTTCACAGTGATTTTTTTTACCGATTTTTATTTAAAAAATGATTTAGCGTGGAATTTAAAATTCGCATGCATATTTCCTGCACAAAAAACTGTTGCGTCGCTTTTAAATAAAATTTTATACATATCGGTGTGATATTTTGGGTGTTGAGATTTATGACGGAACATTTTTATTTCGATCGTGCATTTTTATTTTGTTCTGAAATTTTAAATTGGAAAGCTTCCAGGTGAATTTCGCTCTGCGTCGAGCCCGGGGCGATAGGATATAACTGGAAATCACATTGCGGGCGACCCCGTTCACTTACCCTAATATGCGCTGCGCCAATAGATTCCCGAACCCATTGGCGTTTTTCCAATTCGACACGCATTTTGACGCGACTCTCGGCTGATCTTGTTATGATCATTTGCATATACATTAATCTACTAGCGGTTTTAATGTGCACATATTCGAAATGGGTTATTTCATATTACATAGTATGAAGCATATACGGAAAGTAAACGTCATTTGGCTACAAAAAAAACCGGCGACTGATTTTTTAATTTTTCCGTTACATTAAATTACTAAGCACGTAATAACGCACTTCTTTGCTAATTCAACCAAACTTGTATCTAATATGTTTTCATTTAAAAACGTTCACCCTGTACATAAACGTTGCAAATTTTTACTGTGCTTAAAATGTTAAATAAATATTGAAAGTCCAATGAACCGCAGTAAACGATATCGAGAGAACATAATTCTATTTCTTTCCAACTTTGCTATTAACTTAATTTATCTCTTCCTTCGCTACCGACGTCCTAAACGTTATTAGCGGATTCTGAAATACTGAAATATTCCATATATAATAAATATAAGATTGTCCAGCCAAGAAGCAATCGAAAATCTAATTTTGTAAGGGGGATGGTCACGTCCGTTTCTGCCTGACTTGTGCTTTGGTTTCTTTATATAATAAAACTCGCCCAGTTTTCCTACAGCAAACATTCTATATTTCTCATTCAACCTAGAATTTTATGAAATTATAACGAAATCTCTGTCAATAAAATGTACTTCAGTGACGCGCACGCGATTGGTTGCGATAGAATTTTAAAATGTGAGATTTTAAACTGGCTTCTTCGGATTAAATTGAAACTTAAAGGGATTTTCGCAACTCTTTATAAAACTGAAGTATAGCTCACAGTAAACACTGCAATTTTTATTGTCACCTTACGTACATGCAGTTTTTTAAAACTAACGATCAGTTTAAAAATTATGTAACTGAAAAGTTAAAAATGCAACGCCAACTTACATATATTAACTAAGAACCATAGGTTTAGTTATTAACGAGGATATGAAGAACAATTTAGAACTCAATATACTCTAATTCATGAGAAGAAGCTAACAGTTACTAATGGTTTGCAAAAGATTTTTTTAGCAGGATGTATATTTTATGTTTGGACTGTATCTCGAAAATGGTTTTTCGATTTCCGTTTTCACTATTGGGTTTGTTTCATAAACCTTTTTTTATTAGGTACTGTTTTTATAGTCATTCGTTTACATTTTATAGTCACCAAATACTTAGCAAACACTGTCTTCAAAATTTAACAACTTCGAGACATAATAAGACAATATTCACCTAACTGTGAGCCATTGAAATATTTAACAAGAATAATATTTTAAAGAGCAATGCATTGCTAGTGCAGATCTGAACTTCCTCAAAGGTAAAGTGATTACAGATCCATTGTAATACTCTATATCTAAATATTTCCATACCCAAATTTAGTTTTTTATTTTTTTCACCTAACCTTTTACTTTTCTGTAACTTTATATAGTGATTAATAATTTCCTGCATATAACTTCCATATTTTGCTTTAAAGTTCCCCTAGATTCGTCTAGTATAGCCTTAAAGACTATAAAAATTAACACTTTAATTTTTTTTTTCCATTTAAATCTAGACTCTAGGTAACGCCAGTTGTAATAAAAGTGGTCAACTTTATAAACGCAAGAGGTCTTAATAAACGAGAATTTGCGCAATTATTAGAGGAAATTAAGTGCCAATACTTTGAGAATTTGACCTACGATGGCTCAGTTGCTGTCAAGTTCATAATCGGTTTTATTAGAAGAAATAAAGCTCTTTTTGAATGAAAAAAACAATAGTTATGACAAACTTTTAATAATAAATTGATTAACTGATTTAAAGTTCTTATGTGACATCACTCAGCATTTCAATCAACTGAATAAAAAACTTCAGGGGACAAATAGTATTATTGCTGTTTGAAAATATTCCTGACGAAACTTGACAGCTTCACTAAAGATTTGAAAATGAAAATCATGAAATATTTTCCTCAATTACAAAAACATTTTCAACCAATTTTTGACATCGACCTTTATTTTTTGCTCTGTATCTACTTGCAAAAGTAAAAGTTGTAAAACAAAAAGGGAACGTAAACCATTTTAAAGAATTTTAAAAGTGAGAATCAAAAAAAGGGTCAACTGTCAAGTTTTTCTGTTAACAAATTTTCGGTGTTTCCAAATTATTGGTACCATTTTCTCCACACGCTCTCCCCCCTTCCTTTTCAAGTTGCGCCACTGATCTAGTGTCCCAGGGGCTAGTATTAAAAAACTAAACTTTAAAAAAATTGACCCACTTCATAAAAAGGTTTGCCATCACTGACTTAGAGGGTTTATGCTGCATGCTGTTATGCATCACCGCTGAGAGCCTTAACTAACAAATAAAACGTATAATTTTGTAGTTTTATGTAAACTAAAAGAGAAAACGAAAGTTAAATAGGAGCCCTAAATAAAAGTACAATACAGTTTTATGATTTTTTTAAATATGTGGCTTCGTTTCATATTTTTTTTAGTAACATTTTTTTTTGTACGTTTGTGTCACAAAAATACATATTTTGCATACAAATGTTATTAGTGCTTAATGATTTTATACCACCCCTTTACAATAAGCACTGATATGATGAGACGTCTGTAGGGGTATAAGTTAATGATACTGTTTCCTCCAAAAGAATTTATCACTAGTTCTATCAAAATTTCATTAATAATTATTCTTGAATAATATGTAGGGAGATACGAATTTACTTGGACTTTTCTATATTTGTTCCTTTCCTGAACGTACAAACCCATTTTAATCTTATTATCGGCAATATTGAACTAAGAAACGTGGATGGAATATTTCTGCTTTTACGTCCATATGTACCGAAGGGTGCCTACGGATTTGGTTAGGCACCAAATTCAATTAGCAGTCATGAATATGGAAGACGTGTAATTGGCCCAGCTTACCCTGTATTTAGCATCGCACATTGAACTTATAAGTGTACACAAAAGTTAAAATTTGCATTACTCATTCGCAGGTGCGCGTATAACGAGAATATTAAACATGATAAATTGCCTAATCCCATCCGAAACGTTGAGATTGCTGTTCGAGAGGAACCCGAATTGAAAAACGAATGCATGCATACAAACCGGTGTTGCAGTTGTGTTTAAGGACGAATTTATCAATGAAGTCGTGAGCGATAAGAAACTGAACAAGAAGTTAGGTAAGGTGGGGGCGGGTGGAACATGGATAAATCCCTCGACTGGTATTTGCATGCGCTATCTTGCGGATTCAGGACGTCCGGTCCCATCCGTCTAGATTTACGTTAAAACCCTCGCTGACATTTCTTGGATATCTAGGCGGCATTGCAAACGTGCTTTCTGACCTAATCTAGAAGTAATGAATGTCTTAAACTATTAATTTATTGTTGATGAACTGTTAAAGCAATATTTTACCGCTTCAAAATTACCCGTAGAAGTTTGTATCAACGGGGAAACGTACGGTGCAGTCTTTTGTTTCGGATTTGCTCTTTTGTTTTGTGTATCTTCTTGCGTTCGCGCTATTTCTTAGGCGCCTTAGCGCGTTGTTTGTGGGCGTAGACTTGTTTTGTTTTATATCAGCCGATGATAAGGTGTTTCTGCTATCTATATCTAATTCTTCATCGTCAACGGTTCGTTTGTTGTTCTGTGTCCGTAGTTGGATGTTTGGTAGCGTAATGTCACCAGCTGTAATTTATGTGATGTCAGTTGTTTTTTATCGCGCTGCTTAGATGGACGAGTTCTGCACGTAACATGCTTTTTAGGAATTGGGGGTGTGAAAACTCTTGTTTTGTGCAGAATTGTCATGGTTGATTTTTTTTTAAATTTCTTACTTATAGTGTAGATAAATAGTGCAGTAGCAAAGACTGCCAGTTTGGTTGAGAATACTGACCAGTGGCCCAGTCTCATCTATGTCCCCTAAATCAATGCCATATAATTTAACATATTGTCACAGCTGTACTTTTGCTAAATTATTTTCAAATGCGTCAAGCTAATTGCACGTCGGTATTTAGTTATTGGAGATGTTGGGCGGAATTGGGCCCATAATCAACCCCCAAGAGCGCTTAACTCGGCCGGGCGAGCTAAGAAGGAAGTGCGTGCTATTGTATTCAAAGTGTAAGAGTACTTTATTGGCGAATTTGGGCTTTCTAGCTATTGTGTTACTGTACTAGAACTTTATTATTAAAATTGGACTTTTCTACGCTTTGGGCGAGTACCACGCGAGTTTTGTAACGGTCGCGAGGGAATTCGGCGTGGGAATGGTTTTGCAAGAACCTTAGATTTGAACGAGGACTTGCTGGGCAGACATCGTGGTCTGCAGGCGAGTTGGACTTGCTCTTCCAACGGCCCCCGTAGGGCCTTTGGAAGTGAGTTCGTAAGTGCCTTTCTTCAACTGTTAGTTGCCCCAAGTTGTTAAATTGCGTTTGGCAACTATTTTAGTTGCGTTTGGCAACTGTTTTAGTTGCGCTGGACAACCATTTGAGTTGCGCCCCGTGCTCTGTGAGCATTATTGTGTTTATTTGTATATTACAAGTGTAATAGCAGAGTTAATTATAATAAATATAATTATAGCCAAGCGAGTGTCTCAGTTACTGTGTTAGTAAGTGGTCGTTGGAGCTTATGCCCCTACAGTTTGAAGATCTTCATAACCGCGACAATATTGTTCCTTTAGAACAGATGGTATACGTTTTAGGATGATAAAAAAGCATTCTTACTTAAGTATGTGTATAAATCTAAAGCAAAACATATCGGGAAAATTACAACCCACTACTCATTTTCTGGGTCCATTCCTTCATGTGCGAAAATAGATGTGAAAATGCTTAGTAAAAATGAATGTTTTTTTCTGCTAACACATAAGTATCAGCCTTTTTAAATTATTATATTAATTGGTGTAATTTTTTTCCAGGTGAGTGTCGAGACTTCCAATGTAAAAATCTACCGATCGGGTTTGTTGAAGTCGTTGGTAATGTACTTTGAGTATAAATTATTTCCTTAAAGTTTATGTAAATAAAATTTTATTTTCATATAATCTTGACATTAAATTCTGTTTTTGTTTCATTATGGATTACTGGTAGATTGGTTAATTTTAGTAATGAAACATCCATGGCATACGCGTATTTCCAAATGTTTAAGTGAAATGTACCTTCTTTTCTTTTTTTTTTGTGACATTTTTCTTCAGTTATTAAAATAGAAAACTAGAAAAACCAAAGGAGAGACATCGTTAAACTGAGTTTGTTTGATCACTGGTGCCTATCCAAGTGCACCAGCCTCCAATCATAAACGAGACGGTAACGCGTCAAAACAAATGTTTAGCAGCACACAATAATACATAAGGATAGAATGAAGTGATTCTCCCTGCCACTTATATTACATCGAGAATCGCGGTGTTAAGGAGCTGACGCCCAGTGCGAACGAATCAATCGAGTTACTGCGGGTCCGGCACGTGCTTCTGTATTAATGGAACCACTTAGGCGGGAATCGTATGCTCCGTTCTCGCAGGACAGCGCTCCAATTCTGCACCGTAAGACGTAAAAACTGACGAGCGCGAGCGCTTTCATTTCATTTTTCAATCGTTTGTCTTGTGAAATCGACGGATTTACAATCATCTGATGAATATTTTTAGAAAGTGAAAGTGGAGCAAAGTACACGAAAATGCTGAAAATAAGATTTTTTTAAATCCCTTTAAAGAAAATATTTGAATGAAACCAAAACAGTCGACTTTGTTGTTGAGCGTTCTTCATCTGTATTTTTCGGCATAATTGCTTTTGATAGGTCGACAGTAGGGTTTCTGAAACGGATAAATCCGAACCGCAAAAACGCGGTTTTCCATGCTAAAACCGAAACCGCAAAACCGCTTTGAAAAAACGCGATTTTCGGTTTTTTTCAGAAAATTTTTTTTGCTGAATTTGTATTTTACTTGTGTGTGTACTAAATCATATGGCTAAATGTACTAAAATTAAACATGATATAAAAATCACCATACTAAAACTAAAATGTTCGGTTATGATTGCATTTGCCACTAAATCACCAGAAAACGCTAGTAGATCTATTTCTTCTAGTTTCATTCATAGAGTTTTGTATTGTCTCTAGTCTCTACCATTTACGTTAATTTTTAAAATTAAAAAATAAAGGAACTATACGCAGAATACTTAGTCAAAAATGTCAATTTTCAATTATAATTAGACCGCAACAAAACTTTAGGTGTGCCGGTAAGTGCAGCAGTAGAAGCATTAAACCGCTGTGATTCTAATATTTTCACTGCTTATGGGGTAATTAATTTCTTGGTAAAAAAAAAATAATTTAGGCATAAGCAGATATTTGTTAAAAAATATCAAGGAACGTATGAAAACTCGTGAAAATCTAGAATTATTAGAATTGTCCAAGTGCTTACTAGACCTTCTAAAAACTCCATCAAAATCGGACTAGCATTGGATACAAATCTTATTAATCGCCTGTACCTAACAATAAATATGATGAAAACTTTGCGATTGCGAGCAATGCAGAAGAATTGGAAGAATTGCCACGTACGAATAAAATATTGCTAAAAGAAGAAATTCAAAAAGCAATTCAAGAGTAATAATAAAAAGTACTTCTAAACAAATAAATCGCTCTTCTCATTCCATTAAGAAAAACTTCGCCATAGGTATTTAAAAACACTGGTGAGAGAAAAAAAAAACTAATTTTGTTGTATAAGGCTTTTTCTACCATTAAAGCTACATCCACGTACGCAAAGATAACATTTTTGATAAGGCGCCTATTTTTGCACAAAACTGCGTACGCGTTTAAGTGATAAACACTTAAATAGTTCAATGTTTTTGATTTTTTTTTAAATTTAAATGCAAACCTCTAAGTAAGTAACTATTAGTACATTGTAGTGCGAAACGTAATGTTTTTGTAGTATATTTTCAATTTTGTAGTGTATGTATTTTAATAAAAATTAGCATTTTCTTGCTTACATTCAAAAGGGAGTTACTTTTTATATTAGTGTATGCAGTATGTTCTTGAAAATTTTATTTCAATGATTATTTTAAACAATAATTTTGGCACTGGAAAAAAGTTCTTAAAAACCGAAACCGAAACGAAAACCGCGGTTTTTGATTTAAAAAACCGAAAACCGTGGTTTTTAAAAAATGCGGTTGTTAGAAGTCGACAGTTTCTTTATATACTGGGGTTTTCAAATTCATGGCTCAGCTCAACATCGAAATGTCACTTATCTTAAGAACTACAAAGTCTATTAAATTGGTGCAAAGTAACTCAGTTTGATGGTGAAGTCAAATCTTCTTCTGCTTCTTCTTCTCAAACCCCTTTTGCTTTTTTAGCCGATGGAGGGGGGATTTCGTATGCTGAGTCCATTTCCTCCGTGTCCTTCTGTCTTTTGCTAGTGTTCTTCTATTCTTCTACTGTTTTTCCTTTTTCTAACACTTTTTCACTTTTTCCCTTATTTGGTCTATCCGTTTTGTTCTTGGTCTTCCTCTTTGTTTTCTGGCTGGTTTTCTAATTTCTATTATTTTTCTTGTAATTCTGTCCAGTTTTATTTCTACTATATGGCCATACCCATTTAATTTAGTTGATTCGTTTTTATTTTTTCTATTATTGGTTCTTGTTCTGTTACTTCTCTAATGTTTTCGTTTTTAATCCTGTGCCATTTAGTTTTCCCCGCAATTTTTCTGAGGTGTTGCATTTCGATGGCGTTAATTTTAGCTTCGTCTTTTTTCCGTAGCGTCCAATTTTTGGATGCGTAGGTTATTGTCGATAATGTTACCATATTATGTATTTTCATTTTCACCTTTATGTCAATATCTTTGTATCCTAGTATTGTTTTGTTTAATGGGTAATACATTTTTGTTGATTTGTTCGCTCTATTTGTTAATTCGGCATCTATTTTCCCATCCTCTGTTATTATGCTTCTCAAGTATTCGTATGTTGTTACCCTTTTCAGTATATTGTTTTTACATTTAATTTTGTTGTTGTTCTGATTGTCTTTTTGTTTTTCGTTTACGATCATAGTTCTTGTTTTATGTTCACTTCCATTTTCGTGTCCTTGATTTCTTCGGTCCATGCGTTTACTAATTTTTGCATTTTATTTTTAGTATTTGCTGTTGGTACCACGTCATCTGCGTACAATAGGCTACTCAATCTAATTTGTTCTAGATTTTTGTATCTTATTCCAGTGTTGAGTTGTTTATGTTATTCTTTAATTCGTTTAACAATCTTGTCCATACAAATAACTAAGACTGTCTCCGTGTTTTATACCCTTATTCATTCTAAATTCGTCTGATCTTTGTCCTGCAATTTGTACTTTAGCTCTAACTGTCTGATATGTGCTTCTAATTGCGTTTATTAAAGTGTTAGGTATTTCTATTTATCTCGGGGTTTTTCGTATTTCTCTTCTGTCCACAAACTTGAAGGCTGCTTTTATGGCTATAAATGTTAAGCAAAGTTCTTCTCCTTCCTTTATTTTTCTTTATATTATATTCCTTATAATATATGTGTTATTAAATCAAAACAGAAACTTGCCCTAGCTCTGTTGGTTCAAAAGTTATATATAAAAAATTTAAGAAATTGATTTAATTTTTTGCTCTGTTATCCCAACTTTCAAAGAGACCGACGAACTGAAAACACTTCTTGGAGCAACTGTTTGTGCTCCATGCGCAGATAACTTTGATTGTGTGTTAGACGTTTTATCTATTAAACACAACAAACCAAACACACTAGTATTTGCGGACGATTTAACGGTCATACATGATAGCAAGGATCAGGTACAAAGAGTTGTGTACATATAACAAAAAATGTGAAAATAATACAAACTCGAAATATCAGCTCCAAAATAAAGTCATGATTTCCAGGAGAAAAACAATTTAGAAGATCCTAAATAATGATTCACGAATACAATTTACAAGTATTACACTTTTGCTATCTAGGAACATACCTCGGCTATAAGAAGGATAATAACAGGAACAGTTTATCAGTTTTCTTTTCAGATTTGAATAGAACACAAAATTATTACCTACCTAACTTTGCTTCGATTTAACTAACTTTGTATTTTTTAAATAATATATTCTTCCTTAGCTTTTAAGTTTAAATACACCTAATATATGATTTTTACAGACCAAGAAAAACTTAACAATATTTTAACTGAACCTATTTGATGTTTTTACACTTTTAGTTGTGCTTCTACGTAACACAACATCATCGAAAATTTAAGAGATCGTATTAGATAAGAAGAGGTCTATAACACCTGAAATGGTTTGTGACGTGCGCTTATGCAGTGTCGTTAGTTACTTTAAGGTTTTGCTGCTTTTGAAAGAAATTGCTTAACCCTTTTAATTTTAAAACCTCTGGCGGCGATGTGGCTCGTGTCGTCGAATGCTCTGGAGGACTCCTTCACGTCGTTTAGCGTAGTTCACCAGGTCTAGAGTAGCTGTAAGGTAGTGAGGTTCGCGAAATTAAACAACATTTACTTTGTGATCGGTGTTTATTATTCATATTTTGTTCAATATTTTGTAGTTGGAGTTTTAACGTAGATTCGTGAGTATGTGTGTGGATGCGTATGTATGAAATTACGTGTGATTGTGTGTGCAATCGAATGTTGGTGTCTGTATGAAATTATGTGTTTTATGTGTACAATTAAATGTTGGTGTAGGTGTAAATATTGTGTTTGTCTATGCGTGTATCTGTTTAAACTCCAACTAGGTCTGTCGAATAGCGAAAGCTCGCCCATCAGACCTCTTTGTTGGAGTTGGTAGGAAGACTTTATGGGGTCGATCGATAAGCGATAATTCGCCCGCAGACCCCGCTCTAAAGTCCATAAAATAATTGAGCCGTGTGCTCTCGTAGCGAAAACTCGCCCAAACTGCACGTGCAATGGCCCAAAGGGTTACAAGATAACAGGAGCTTCAGAATCTAGCAAAAACTCGCCGCAGAAGCTGGCTCTGTATATCAGGTGGATAATGTATGATTGTGTCGTGTGGTTCTGTGTTGAACCCCTTTATTTTGATATACACATCTTTTTATACATGTTTTTGGAAGCGTGGGGTGAAAAATAGCTAAACTACGCCTATTAGTCGCTCTGAACTAATTACAATCCCAGTATTGAATAAAAAAGGCGTAAAACAAAGTTTAGTCGTTTGTTAATTCGTTATTTAGTTGTGTGCACAGAGAGGGGGTGCAATCCGGATGTTTTAGTTTGTTACTGACTGTGCCCCTCCAAAACTAGATTATCTAAACAAAACTGATTCCTGTTTTCACCCCACCAAAATTCCTAAATAAAGTTGTACACGCTAAAATATGTTAAACTGCATTCAGGTTACATCAAATAATAATAAAATTACATCTATGCTAATATTTTACAAGAATAAACATTGTCATTAAAAACGATACAAATTACATACACTGAAAGAGGTCATGGCCCTTTTAATAAACTAACAGGTGTTCCCTTAGGAATGTTCATTGAGTTTGTGGTTCACATACAATATTTCAATCATCAAGTCATTCCATACTTTCTTTAGCCGACCTAGCTAGCATACCATCGGTCCAAGTACCGATAATTTACGATGTCATTTACTATTAGTCAGGCCATATGCCCACGAAACAACCCCAAACACCCTGACCTTATTTTTGAGTGTATTATTTACGTATTTAATAACGTAACCCTTCCATGGCTAAGCTAATGTTTTTTAAGAAATAGTTGATAAGAAACAGACTAAACAAACTTAAGTTTAAAAATATTCTTTAATTTTAAAATTCCCACGATAGTTTTGGAAGCCAGAACAATTATTGAAGGTGCATAACTTGAAAATATTGATTTTATTTAAAATTATTTATATTACTAATGCAGCCGTCACAGGTTGGGAATGTTATTAACGTGTTTAAAAACCAAGTTTATCATTGCCAAGCTGTAAATGGTTTTACAGTTTGAACACTTATTGTAGATTTCGTCAAAAAAATTTAGTTCTTATGATGTTGTTTAATTATTTTGTATTTATAGGAATAAATTTAATATTGTTTTTTAAGTAACATGTCTGTTAATGTTTGTTAATGATGATGATGAATAAGGCTAATTGCCTTTTTTATGTTGTTTATATATCTTCGATGATGAATAAAGTGGACTGTATTTTTTACGAATTTGTTTATATAATAATAATTTTTTATACATAACTCCCGTCTCTATGGCTACATTATAACTACGCTTCAACATACCGCCGGCCTTGAAATATAAATTTCAAAATAAATAATATATAGTAACAATTCAAATTTTTTTTTTTTAAATTGGTTGATTAACAATTTTGTTCGAATGGAAGAATGCAAATTTTGTTAATTGCTCTTTTAATATTTCCTCCTTGAGTTTTTATTATGACTACACGCACAAAACCGTCTTTTCCATGATAAACTTCTGAAATTCTACCCATTCGCCATTCTTGTGGTGGGATGTTATCTTCCTTTACTAAAACTAGTGTTCCAATTAAATTATTTCTTTCTTTCTTGAATTTCCATTTGTGTCGTTGTTGGAGTTGATTTAGATAATCTTTTGACCATCTTGACCAAAAATCTCTTGTAATTTTGCATAAATGTTGAAATTTGGATAGGTATTTTGTGGGAACATCTTGTAAATTTATATCCGGGACAGATATTAATGGTTCCCCTATTAGTAGATGACCAGGAGTCAATGCTTCTAGATCGTTTGGATCCATTGACATAGCAAACAAGGGCCGAGAATTTAGAACTGCTTCAATTTGTGTCAGTACTGTGTAAAACTCCTCATAAGTTAAATTTTGATTTACAACTCTTTTCAAATGAAATTTAATAGATTTAATTCCCGCTTCCCATAATCCTCCCATGTGTGGAGAATTGGTTGGGATGAAACTCCAATCGATTTGTTGTTTATTTAAATATGATGTAAAATTTTCATTTTTTAATATTGTATTTATTTTTTGTATTGATTTATTAGCACCTTGAAAATTAGTGCCATTATCTGAATAAATCTTTCTACACAGACCTCGTCTTGATACAAATCTTTTTAATGCATTTAGAAAGCAATCTGTTGTGAGTTCTGTTGCTAACTCTAAATGAATAGACTTACTAGCCATACATATAAAAATACAAATATAACCCTTTGTAAATTTTTTATTTCTAAATTTAGTCTCCTTTAATTTGAATGGGCCTGCATAATCTACGCCACAAAATTTGAAAACTTGAGCTGGATTTACTCGCATGCTTGGAAGTTGACCCATTTGTTGTGTTTGCGTAACTGGCTGAGTTTTGAAACATTTTATACATTTTTTAACAATTTGCTTTGTTATTTGTTTGCCATTGATTGGCCAAAATTTCTGTCTTACTGTAAATAATGTAGTTTGTGGACCGCTATGTAGCGTTAATTCATGATAAAATCTGATTATTAGATAGGTAAAATTATGTTTAGGTGGAAGCAACATTGGATGTTTATGATCATAGGGAATATCAGCGTTTTGTAAACGACCTCCTACTCGAATTATGCCATTTTTATCAAGAAATGGATTTAGCGATGCAATTTTACTGCATCTTTGCACTTCATGCGTAGTTTTTAAAGATTTGATTTCGTTCACAAAACATTCTCCTTGACAAATTTGAACCAATTTGATTATGCTTTGATAAAGCTCTAAATTTGTTAAGGTTTTATCAAATTGTTTATTTTGTTTGGACCGGCAATTATTGATAAATCGTAAAATAAATGCAAATATTCTTTGCAATTTAATGTAGCTTGAATATTTTGTAAAAATATTAAATGAATCGATTTGTAATGAAAATGATTGAATATTATTTTTAAATTCTGGTAATTCACTGTGATTACGTTTATATTTAGATATATGAAAATCTGACCATGTATGAGATTCCTGAAGTAGTAATGGTGAACCATTCCACCAGAGAGTGGAACAAATGAGTTCATGTATTTTCATACCTCGTGATATAATATCTGCAGGATTAACCTTAGAGGGTACATGAAACCAATTGTTAATATTAGATAATTGTTGTATTTCGGAAACTCTATTGCGAACAAATGTTTGCCATGTGTTTGGTTGTGCTGATAACCATGATAGAACAATTGTAGAATCTGTCCAATAATAAATTTGATTAATTTTATAATGTTTAAAACATTTGATTAACTTTTTCATTATTTTTGTAAGTAACAATGCACCACATAGTTCTAACTTAGGAAGTGTTATAGTTTTTAGTGGAGCTACTCTTGATTTTGAACAAATTAATAGAATTTTCGTATTTTCACATTCATCATTACATTTTACATATATTGCAATTCCATATGCCTTTTCAGATGCATCTGCAAAACCATGTAACTGTATATTTGTGGGATTTGAAGTTAGGATTTGCCTTGGAATTTGAACTGTTTCAGTTTGTTGCATTTGTGTATAAAATTCTAAACATATGTTATGCAAATCATGTGGAAGTTGGGTATCCCAGTCTAATTGTAATTGCCACAATTTTTGCATAATTAACTTTGCTTGAACAATTATTGGACCTAGTAAACCAAGAGGGTCAAATATTTGTGAAATATACGATAAGATTGTTCTTTTTGTTATGTTAGTTGCATAATTTTTATTTTTTATGTTGTATTCAAATACATCTAGTTGCCTATTCCAAACTATACCTAACGTTTTCATGCTACTTTGATTTAATACACTGTGTTGTGTGACATGTTCGCCTTTAATATTAGAAATATGATTGAGAACTTCATTGTTATTTGATGTTACTTTGCGTAATTCCATTCCTGCACCTTTTAGAATTTGTGTGATATTTTTATGAATATTTAAAACATTATTGATGTTATTTGAACCTGTTATCAAATCATCAACGTAAAAATCATTCATTATTATTTCCGATTCTATTGGAAATTGTTTATAATTCTCTATTGCTAATTGGTTGATACATCGCGTTGCTAAGAATGGTGCCGACGCAGTGCCGTAAGTCACAGTGTTTAACTGAAAGTGCTCAAATTCATCATAGGGATTTTCACGCCAAATAATTCTTTGTAAATCCCGTTGTGATTCATGTATAGTAACTTGTCTGTACATTTTTTCAATGTCACCTAGTAGAACAATATTATGTTGGCGAAAATTTATTAGTATTGAAAATAAATCACTTTGCACTGTTGGTCCTACTTTTAAAATGTTGTTTAATGAAAGTCCTGAAGTGGTTTTTGCTGATGCATCGAAAACTACTCTGAGTTTTGTAGTTAAACTATCTATCCTTTCAACACCATGATGTGGTAAGTAATATGTTGATGATACTGAATTGAAAGGATGATTTATTTTTGACATATGACCTAATTCTTTGTATTCATTTATGAAATTAATGTAATTTTGTTTAAAATTAGGACATTGAGAGAATTTGCGTTCTAAAGCATAAAATCGTTTCATAGCATATTGGAGTGAATCACCTAAACGATCTGCATTTTCCTTTAAAGGTAATTTGACCACGAAACGGCCTGTGTTATCTTTGTTTAAGTTTTGAATAAAATGTTGTTCACATTCCCTTTCTTCATCAGTTTTTGTGAGTGAAATATGAATCTCTTCGATTTCCCAAAATCGCTTTAATTGATTGTCAATGTCAACATCTGAATTTAAAATATGAAAACATTTTTGAGACGAATTGTATTGATGTAATATGGGAATATGCCCAGTTATTATCCATCCCAATTTTGTATCTTGTAGAGTGGGCCCTTGGTTTAATTTGATTTGATTTTGATTTAATAATTCAAAGAATATGCCTGCACCTAGAAGTATGTCAATTTGTGACGGCTGATTAAACTTGGCATCAGCTAGTTTGATGTGTTGTGGAATTTTTAAATGTGATGTATTTATCTTTGCAGATGGTAGTAAATTTGTAATGTTATCAGTTATTAAACATGATATTGTTGCTTTATAATTTGTATGTATTGATTTTATTTTAATGTTTGATTGCTTTGTGATGTTAGTAGTGATTAGTCCTATGCCACTAACAGGTAAATTGATTGCATTTATTGGTAAACCTAATTTTCTAATCAAATGTGTAGTCGCGAAAGAAGATTGACTTCCACTATCTAGCAATGCTCTACATGGAATCAATTTTCCTTCATGATTGTATGCATATATTAATGCAGTAGATAAAAGAGTTACAGCATTTTGCATGTGTTTTGACGTTACATAAGAATTGATGTCTTGATGATTGATTTGACAAGTTATTGAATTAGTTTCAGAATTAGAAATTATTTGATCGTTTTGATTGTCTGTTTGAGTAACAGATTTATTGCTTGCTTGTGAATTACTTGGATGTGTAAAATGATTATCATTTTGATTATAATATTGATGTCGTATATGTAATAAAGTATTGTGTCTTTTGTTACATATGCGACAATTGTTTAGTCTACAGTTTTCCTTGCCATGACCTGATCTTAGGCAGTTAGTGCATAGATTTAGTTTTTTAATTTGTGAATATCTGTCATTAACTGACATCTTTAGAAAATGTTGACATGCATAAATCAAATGTGATTCCTTACATATTGGGCAGGGAAACTTGTTAGTAATTAAATGTGTATGTATTTTTGAATTAATGTATCCTTTAACTGGCATTGTAGTATTAGTTTTAGAGTTGATTGAATCTAAAAGATTACAGCGTTCTCTTAGAAACTTTGTAAAATCGTCAATTTTTGGCGATTGATTTTGTTGTATATTAATTTCCCATTCTCTTTTTGATTGGTAATCCAATTTTGCATTTAACATGTAAATGAGTATTGTATTCCATTGGGATACATTCTCACCAAGCTTTTCTAGCGCGCGGTAATTACTTAGAAATGAATCTAAAAATGATCTAAGTGCAAGGTGCCCATCCTTACCAATATTTGGTAATTCAATTATATTTTTTATATGTGTTGAAATTATTGCCTTTTTATTGGAGTATCTCTCCACAATTAAATCCCATGCGATGGCATAGTTTGAGTCAGAAATGCTAACTGATTGAATTACCTTTGCGGCTTCCCCTTTTAAACATGATTTTAGATAAAACTGTTTTTGAGTGTTTGATAGCCTTGAATTGTTGTGTATCAATGCTTCAAAGGTATCATGAAAGGACAGCCAGTTGTCGTAAGAGCCAGAAAACTCAGGTAGATTGACATGTGGTAATTTGATATTTAGATTATCACATGTCGAATTTATTGATTTTGATGAGGAAAGTATACTAGTAGTACTAGATGCCGATGATGGTAGCATTTTTGCTTGTGAAATTAGTTTGAAATATTTATTTTCAAATGAACTTCTCTCTATTTCATGATTTAAATTTTGTTCCTCACTATACTCGATTTCTGATTGAATTTGGTCGAACTCAGTATAGATCTTTGAGATTGCATCAATGCGAGGCTGTGCCTGTTCTAAATATTCTTGTTCTGTTTTACATCTGTTAATGAAATCTTCAAACCGTGTAAGGTGAGCCTTTAGAACTCCCCTTCTTGCAATGAGTTTTTTGACATCAGTCATTATTAAATGAAAAATTGAATTAAATGAAAAAATAATAAAATGAACCCACTTGTTATTGGCTAGTCAGTAGACCCTTTGACCTGATGGCAGCGTCCTTACTAACTGCTTGTTGTTAGATTCTTGTGTAGATTCTTGGTTGGTTTGGTATATCTTCTAGCTTCTGATATATATCTAACAGCTTGCTTCGTCTGTTAGACAATATGAAACTGTTTGGAATGGTAAATATCCGGTTCGACAGGGACCAATGTTAATGTTTGTTAATGATGATGATGAATAAGGCTAATTGCCTTTTTTATGTTGTTTATATATCTTCGATGATGAATAAAGTGGACTGTATTTTTTACGAATTTGTTTATATAATAATAATTTTTTATACATAACTCCCGTCTCTATGGCTACATTATAACTACGCTTCAACAATGTCATTATTTCGAGCAGTTTTGTTTTCGAGAAATTGTTATTCGAGCAAGTAGGCTTTCGAGGACCTTTCTATTCAAGGAACAATTTTTCGAGGAATTTTCTTTCGAGCAATTTTCACCAAACCATATAAAAACAACTTTTTGATGCGTCTATGTAATATGCGTTTTAATGTTCATGACAGAATATTTTTTGTGTAATAGCTCTCGAAGAAAGCTAAAAAGTATAAACCGTTAGATTGAAGGAAGTAATGTTGCAGACTTTTATAATAAAGGAGAATCGCAAATGAGCGGCTATACTTTTCAAAACCAAATTCTTTGACTTTAAAAGATCCATAATTACAAAGCTCGCGTTGAAAGTGCGCGTATCTTCCGCGCTAATTGCTCTTCCTTAAAGTAAAATCGTTTTTAAACGGCGAATTTTATGGTTGGTCTTTTGCGAAAGTAAGATTAAAAGTCACGCACTCGCTGCTCGGTAAATAAAACGTGTCAGAAACTTACTGCGAAATATATCCGACGCGCTAACTTTTAAAGTAAATACACTGCTCCCAACTTGTCAGCCCATCGACATTTTTATTGGCCTGTGAATTGATATAAATAGTCAATTATGTAATTCGAGAAGTGCGTAATACCAAGATCCAGATGTCTGTAGCAGTGCGCCAATAAGTAGGTCGATATCGTATTTCTGTCAGTTTGGATACCCCGTTACTTGGGGGGATCATTTGTCTCACGGACCTGCACACGACAGGGGTTCCCTATCGTGCCGCCGATCGTTTCTGTCAATGTCACTAACAGATTGTCGAACTGCCCGCTAGATAAGGTTCTTTTCCTGACATCTGCATTTGTGACAGCAAATAAACGGTTGCCGATTAGGCCATATATTAGCTAGATACCGCAACACCCGCGGGATTGTTCTAATCAGATTCGTGGATAGTAATGAGCACGCTTTGGATAATTCGCGCGTTTTGAATGTTACGAGGGTGGATTAATAAGTTCGCGGCCTGGCGTATAGACAATTAATTATTAGGTTAACAATGGCTTTGACTTCTACAGTATTTCCTCGAAGCACAATGCATTTATTCCAGCGATGTTCCAATCTCATAACGAGCTCTTTGTAGTCCGATACGTCGAGGTCTGCTAGCAGGGTCGACGAGAGAGGAAGAATAATGGAGTAAAATTTCGTGGACCCGGAGATCATCCCTTAACATTTTTTTTAGTGAATAAGTTTATTTATTTGGGACCCGTGTAAATTTTCCTCCAGTTTTTTAATGGACAAATTTAAAAAAGGGGCAGTAAAGATTGCAAAAACTATGGAGATATCACGCTAACAAGTACAGTAGCAAAATTATATGCAAGAGTCTTGGAGACGACACTACGAAAACAGATGGAAATAACACTAGAAGAAAGTCAAATGGGTTTAAGACCAAATTGTAGAGTAACTAATGCTTCGTCAGGTATCGGAAAAAACAATGATTGAGGAAAGGAACATACATATCTGTTTTGCCGATCTAGAGAAAGCTTTGGATCAGGTTAGAAGAAAAGACGTACTTAAGTACAATTTAGGAAAAAAGTTATACCCCAAAGATCTGAATAAAGGAATAAAAAGCGTATACAAAAAGACTATAAACTACGTAAGAACGAGGCATGAAGAATCGGAAATATTTAAAACCAAGAGGAGTGAGACAAGGTTGCATTTTAAGCCCTCTACAATTTTCATTAGTCCTAGATGGAGCTATAAAAGAAGTGAAGAAGCAAGTCAAAAAATACGAAGTGGAATATTGGAACATGGAAAGAATAACTGTATCAGAAGTTCAGAAGTTTGTTATGCAGATGACATGGTAATATTTGCGAAGGATGGAAAAATACTAAAAGAAAATCTGGTTATACACGGAACAACACTTGAGAAATTTGGAATGAAAATAAACCAAAAGAGACGGAAACAAAGATTATAGGAAAAAAATGCACAACACAATGGAGAATGGAGAAAATCCAAAACAAGTTCAAAAATGTACTCCAAAATATTTAGGATCGACGATAACAGAAGACGAAAAAATCGATGAAGAAATCAAAGAAAGAAGAACAAAAGGAGGAAGATTATTCAATAATATTAAAAACACATTCCTAGGGAAAAAAGAAATTCCGAATGAAATAAAAATAGAAATACATGAAAAAGTAGTCACCCCTATGCTAATATATGCCTCTGAGACACACAGACAAACAAAACATGGCTTTGGAAGCAACCGAGATGAGATTCCTGAGAAAAGTAGAAAATAAAACCAAATTTGACAAAATTAGAAATACAACACAGAGAAAATTTAAAAGTAAAACCAATAAGAAATAAAATAGAGGAAGGAATACTACGATGGTTCGGACCTGTAAAACGTATGGACAAAACCAGGTTATCAAAAAAAATGTTTGAAGGGAGAAGTACCAGAAAGAAAACGAGCGACAGACCAAAGAAAAGGTGGCAGAAAGGAGTAAAACAGGCACTGGACAGTAGAGGAATAAAGTGGGAGGACGTAGGGAATAACAATCAAAACCGAAGAGAATGTAGGAAAATATGGAAGACTCCAACAAAGAAAAATAAAAACTCCACTCCACTCAATGCCTTACACCCGTGAGGGTAGATAGGCGACATGGATTAAGTTGGAAAGTTTAAGTAAATTTTTCTTCCGACCCCCCCGGCGACGTCTCTCGACGCCCCTGTCTGCAAGATAAGCGTGTACAGTTTCTATGACCTCATTGAATAAAAAAACTTAGGTCCTGCCAAGTCTTGTTTGAAAGCTTAAACGAAATGGTAGTCGGAGGGGGTCAAACCTAGAGAATACGATGCAAAGGAAATCAATTCGAAGATCAGTTCTTCAAATTTGAATGTTGCAATTCGGACAAGGGAGTCGTTGCATAGTCATAATAAAATAACGCCTTTTTCTTTGCCAAACCCGGTCTTTGTTCAGTTCTAGCTTTGCCCGTCGGAAGGTAGGCCATCATGATGATATCTTTTGGGTCCCAAAAAATTGACGCTATAACTTTTCAGTTGAAGCAAACTTCTGTACCTTCCTTGGAGGTGAAGACTTGTGTGCTTTCATTGCTTGGATTGTTCTTAGATATCTAATCTGTGGTGATGAACCCATGTCTTATTTACATTCAATAACCGATCCAAGCACTGCTGGGAAATTCGGTGTCGAACTTGTTTCTGTTCGGGAGTGAGCAACCGCGGCTTTCATCTTGCTTTTCGATCAGCTGTAACTCGAACACTTTTTGGCAGATTGAACCAAAATTTTAAGTTATACTTATTATACAAGAGACCCAACATCAATATCACTAAGGTAGACACTGCTTCGAGCGCCTAATCAATGTGAAGCCGCTAACTTTTTAATCCGCTCACGTAATTTAATGCGAAGTTTCAGATTACATCTTTGGGACTACTGCTAATGTGCTTATTTTTTTTTAAGATAGACGTCTGGAATGCTTAATTGTTTTACTGTCAACGTTTCAGAATACATTAAAACTTTAGTAGTAGTTTTTTGTTTGTTGATGGCACCAACGCGACCTTCTTAAGTTCAGCCATTAGTTGAATTTTTTGGCGAGTGCTTGTTTGGAGGTCCCCTTAAACAAATGAAAGAAAACAAATTTAGAAAGAGGGATGTTACAAAGTTAAAAAAGACAGACGCGAAAATAATGAGCGTCGTAATTTGTACTGTAGCTAACTGATTCGCGGTTTGATGTACAAAATTTAAAGTGAGGAAGGTGGTAACTAAAAAGAGGAGATTTTTTAATAAAACAGTTCAAATTATTATTTTTTAAAACGGAGCCAAAAATGTTTGTTACAATATATGTAGGTACTAAAAATTATTTTAAATAATACTACTGTTACAAGCCTTCTACACAAATGGAGGTTGTTTTATTCATTTTGAATAATATATCACACAATTCTTTACAAGGGACAAATTTGATCATTTAAAAGACTTTCAACATGGACCATAGTTGTCTCTATAACAGATCGTTGTTAATTTAAATGTTTGATATTGAGATTTATTCTAAATACTAATATTGTCAAGAACAACAACTAATAGATAAAATTAAGAATGTGACTATTTATACATACAGTATGTATGAATAATTGGCTATTTATACATACAATAAACTTATTTCTAAGGCCCAACTTTTTATTTATATATATTTTTTACATTAGGTTAAAGGTAAGGTAAGAGTTTTTTTTTAAGAAAAACTGTTTCTTAGTTTCATTGGTTTATCTTAGTTATTTAAAAAAAATGTATGTAGAAATAGTCAATTATTTATACATACTGTATTTATAAATAGCCTCATCCTAAAATTAATGTTTTGTATCCCTGGTTTTGTTGTTTTCATGGGCTACCCTAATTTTTATTTTCACAAAAAAAATCTTTATAGTAAGAAAGGAAATATGATTATTTTTTATTATTTAGTCCTTCTACTGTTAGGTGTAGGAGTAAAGAAATGATACACTATTAAATTACCAAAATATACTTTTTCAACACTTACTTCGAAACCGAAAATGGTGATGATTTTTGGTATTTAATCTTTTTTCTATATCTCATTTATTTTTTATTTAGTCATGAGTCCATCAACTGTTAAGCGTAGGACTGTTGAATTGTGTTGTGCTGACTTTTTTCCATGTTTTTCTGTCTTGTCCAAGATTTTTTTGTCTTTCCATTTGATGTTTCTATCCGTTGTTGTTTTTTTAACTTAGTCTTGCTAGGTTTTTCTCGGTCTCTACCACTTTTGTTTTTTACCTGTGATCTTGCTTCATAGGCTGTTCTAGTTAACATTTCTTCTTTCATTCCATAAATGTGACCCAACCATTCCAGCCGGCTTTTTTTGTATTTTTATTTCAACTTATTTTATCTTTGATTGTTCTCTGTATGTTTCATTTCTAATTTTATCTTCTTTGGATTTTTCTTAGAAATCCCATTCCTGCTGCATTCACTCGGCTACTATTTTTGTTTGTGAGTGTCCACGTTTCACTTTCGTATAAAAGTGCCGGAGTTACCCTTTTTTTACCACTTCCACTTTTGTTCGTTTTGGGACTTCTCTATTTCCAAAAAATGTTGTTCTTAACCTGTTAAATATTCTTCCCACATATCCTTTTGCTTATTTTCTTGTCCATTCCTCCATTTTTCTCTGATCACTTCTAAATATTTAAAGCTTTCTACATGTTCCAACCTAAGCCCATTTAAAGTGAGCTTATGCCTTTTGTTCTCTGTTGTAACGATCACAGTTTTAGTTTTTTCTGTCTTTTTTGTCATATCGATTTTTTCCAATTCCTGGTTTAGAGTTTAGACATTATGTTGCAGATTCTTTTCTGTTTCCGCGAATAAGACCATGTCATCTGCGAACATTAGCTCAATTATGTTTATTTTTTCCAGTTGCCTAAGTGAAACAGTAATTTTTGTTTCTATATCTCTTAATAAACGAAATAGCTATGTAATCCTATTGAATTTGGCACACTCGGTACTTGGAAGCTATTTTCTATATCGTCATTGATAAAGGACTTAACGAAACTTAAATTTTTCTTCCAGCTTCGACTTTTTTTATATTTTGCAGGATCGTAGTTAAAATCATTGGCATTTTACCAGAATTGGGTGCTAAATTTTCGTATTAGCTTTAGTGTCGTTTTATACAGCAACCAATTTTTTTTAAAGAATAATTTTCAGTCTAGAAAACTGATACAGAATGTGGCCACCATTTCTAAAAGAAAGATTTTATTGCGAATTTATCTTAAAAGATAGTTGGGCGAGCCAACACTTCTAAATATAGATAATAATAAAAATATAACTTTAGTTAAATAGAATACATATTTAATGACCGTACAAATAAAACTGTTTACTGGTAAAAATTAAATTGAAATAATTAAATACATTTATTTGTAGTTCTTTAATTTTTTTATTATTTCTTTTTTAATGTAAATACAACACGTTTAATTGCTTGTTTATTTTCACGTTTAGAAGCGTTGATAATTGTTAAAGTTTGTAAAATGAGAAGTTTAATTGCGTCGTTTCTCCAACGTTTAGCAAAAATACGCTCTTTGTTTATTTGTTCCGAAAATTAAGTTTACAATTTACTATAAAACTAATTTAAAGTTAATTGTCTTGTTTAGGCAACACTTAATTTGTTCAAAGTTTACAAAAAAAATACCTGATGAAAATCGTGCTACCTCAACACAATGGTAGATTTAATGTGCGGTAATATTTACAAATGTAGCTATTTGTTTGGTGCTTATTTTAGTTTCTGTCAGTATCAGTAATTCAGGTTTTGATAAAACGGCTTTGTTTTTATTTTGTTGGGAAAACTTGTCGAGTTTACCTGACGATATCAAATGAAATACTTCGATTTGTGGGCGAGAGATGTCGACGGAAAAGCAAAACGACGATAAAACTGCCATTTGCTGGGTAATATATGGATAAAATTGCGTTTCTGTTAAAGATGTCCGATGAAATAATTCAGCTAACGGACAGGAAGACCAGCGACAAACGCTTTAGCGGCCGTTCATCGACGTTCTGTGCTGATTTACCGAAATATTAAATTCATCTATGGAACGAAAAAAATGTATAAACGGGATCTCTTAGATTGAGTTCATAGTTCCATGCTATGAGATGAAAGTATATAGGGGAAGGTGGTATATACTGGGACACTTTTTTTAAATTTTGCGTAACTTTTGAACGGCTTAATTTGCATACCTCAAATTGATATAAGATATTCATATTGCTTTAGTTTATCATTGCATATACAAAAAATATTTTTTTAAATAAAGGTACACAAATAGAGGGACTGTCCCACTTGTCCCCACATAAACCACCCCGTGGTACATTGTGGGACAGCAAAAAATATATATGAAATAAAGCATAAGTAATTAAAAAAAAGCTTAATTTTAATTTTTAATTTTAAAAACTTTCACTTTTCATGGGCATTTAGACATTGTACTTTGAAAAATCAAACTAAAATTGAAAATGTTTCTTTGTTTTTTCAGTGCCCCCAAACGTAGTCGGTGCGCTTAACCTACACAGGGCCGGCGCTACCATTAAGGCGAACTAGGCGGTCGCCTAGGGCGCTATCCATAGGGGGGGCGCAAAAATGTGTAATCACCATAAAATTTTATTGTTTATCGATTATCGTACTGTCACAAATATTAATTTCTGTGAAAATTTGTGTGAAAGGGGGCGTTATAATAAGTTTTGCCTAGGGCGCTAAATAACCTGGCGCCGGCCCTGAACCTACACAGAATATTTTCTTTTTCAACACAGTCTTTATCTCTGTTTTTAGAGAAAGAAAATCTAAAGTCGGAAGTCTTTTTCAGAAAATTTACCTGATTATCATCATTGTCCCACAATGCACCATGTGATCAATTTTTAAAAGCAACGATTTAATAAAAAACTTGTATGATTATTTTAAGTTTTAACATTGTACATAAGTACATTTAATATACTGTAAGGTACACCTACGCCAAGTTTTAGCACATAAACTGAATAACCACAAAAAAACAATGTGCAGTTACCAAACATGCCTCACATGTGCAAGTCACTATGACATTGTTTACGACACATACTGTAGACATGTATAATGGGACTGCTTAACCGCTATTTTGATGTAAACAAACTTCAAGTACGGGGTAACAGATGGCCAAAATCTCTGTTGTCCCACTATATACCATGTCCCAGTATATACCATCTTCCCCTACCAGTATTACATATTAGAACCAACACCGTTGTTTTAACACTAGAATTGTGGCTTGCGAGGTGCTATCTTTTTTTTTTTCTTTTTTAATTCATGTATTGCACTGCAATCGTCATATACAGTAGCGTAGGCTGGATGTTTTATGAGAGGGTATAAAGGTTACAGCCTTTTAAGTAAAGTTTTACTTGTCCAACCTTATTCACAAACACCAATTGTAGGTTGTATCAAAATACATTTAAAGAAATTTCTTATAAAATTGGTTGGACACGTCAGCGGAGATTTACCTACCCCTCTAGCCAAATATGTTCAAGTTGGGAGAGTTACAACCCCCCTAATCTTCCTCCTGCATACTCCATTGGTCATTGACTAGGTTTGTTCAAAAAATAACCGAACTTTTTGTAAAACATTTATTTTATAGTATTTTTAACTTATTGGTCTTTATCTCCTTCAAAGTACTCTCTTTCTCTACAGATACACTTATTACAGCGGTGTTTCTACTTTGCCATACACTTCTGGAATGCTTCTTTGGGTATCGGCTTTAATTCCTTTGCCGAATTTCCTTTAATGTCGTCAGTAGTGCCAAAACGACCTCCTTTGAGTACCGATTTTAATTTGGGAAATAAAAAGAAGTCACACGGGGCCAGGTCAGGTGACTAGGAAGGCTGGGGGAGGACATTTATTTGTTTGTTTGTTTTGTACAAAACTCACGAATTGAAAAGGCTAAATGGGTAGGCGCGTTGTCGTGGTGGAGGAATTGTCGCGCCACAACACTGGTCTCTTGCGATTTTTTTCTCGCAACCTTTTTGACACACCTTCGTAGTAATGGCGGTTGATTGTTTGTCCTTGATGCAAAACTTCAGAATGCACAACGCCATCAAAATAAAAAAAAAACAGTGAGCAATACCTTCACATTCGAGTTTTCACTAAGCAAGGGCAGCTCGAAAATGTTTCCATATATGCGCAAACTTATTTCACAACTTTAATCACTGATTTCTTAGCTGTCAGATTCTGATAATTTGTTCATATTAAAAAATTATGAGCCCAAACAACGAGTAATTGCTAAAGAGCTTAGCAGAAACTTTTTGATGGCTAAAAACTTTCCCACAATGATTTTTTAAATAACTTTATTATCTTATTGTGCCTTGCTATTGTTTGACACAAGTTTATGCCTTGAATCGGTCGCTTGTGATCCTGTTTATTATTTTTACAAGTGCGCAATTGTCAAACCACTTTTGATTTTTGAAGCGTGCCTTTACCACGCTCAAAATCACTGCTCCTGCCACATTTCCATTCCATCATTTACAACTTCGCAAGCGTTGACAAGCAGCAACATAATATACAAAACCACATCAATACTGTTCACCGCCACTTCATTATTGCAACTCTAACAGCAGTCGTCTTCAGTTAGTGCAGAACGCAAACACCGTATTGTATCAAGTTTATCGAATCGACGTGTAGATTCAGCAATATTTAGTGCTGCACTAATGAGGAAAATATCGGTCAAAACAGTTTGTAAATATTGATGTATCGGTACGATTATTAATGTTTGCCAGCGTACTGGCGTAACTCGTTGAGAGATCATGCCAATTCTGAAACAAAATTATGAGATAAAGTGATTAATTTAAATTTAAAGTTTATAAAAACACTTAAATGCTGTTAGTAAAAAGCACGAATATTTATTGCATTGTTTGTTTAAGAATATTGTTTTTAGAGATTTGTTTATGCAAAAAGCAAATAAGTTTAAATAATAAAACAATTTCTTAACTTTAACATTAAAACACTAAGTAAAGATATCGCCTATTCAAAATTTTTACATTTTTTACCCTTTTTAAGTTATTTTTAGGTCATTTTCAATGTAATATTCAATAATAAATTATGTGTTCTACGTCAAACTGCGGTCAGATGTAATTGTTAACGGTTAATGTCAGTGTGGTATTGGTTTCGCTTGCACAAATGAATACAGTTGTGCACTTAATGTAATAATTATTCACAAGCATTCTGGTGGATGCGGCGGTTGCCATTTTTATACAAGGTACGTTAATGTTGTTCTGATACCTCGAAAATGTTTAGTTGATAATTTGATGGTAATATAGTCTGATAGTAGTATGAACCAGTTTAAGTTTTGTAATTGTTATTCAGCGTGTTCCTAAAATGTATACACACTTTGGCTCTTAACATAATTTTTGTATCTATTCACTTAATTTTAATTTAATAAATTTATAATATAAAATTAATCGGAAATTTAAGCTTTGAAGTGAATATATGCCTTTTAAATGCTTTAATTATGCATTATTTGAACAATTGGAAGTCAAAGCTAAGATAATTGAGAAGGTGTTGTGGAAATATGTTGCAATTGTGTGGCAATTTTCTTGGATTGCCTGCCGTTTAAAAACCTCTTTTATTACTTTCTGCCGCCCTTATTTGGTTGTTATATTTGTTGGTGATCTTGTGGTTTCCATCCCTTTTGCTATTTTTAGGATTATTTACTCCTCAATGGCTTGGACATGTAACAATGTTGGAATAAGAATATATGACTAATATATATAAACATTTTTCATGCACTACAACAAATTTCTTTTCAATTTTTGTTTTCATCGATTCTTCCTCCCCAGTTGAGGTTAGCGGTTATTGCAGTGTATGTCTCTCTTGTAAAAAATACATTTAAATTTTAAGATTTTATAAAACGAAAACGTATCGATCTTGAAAAAAAATATTGATTACCATCCAATTTAGCTTTGTTGCTAAGGCAATGTGTTTACATTTCTAAAATATTTTTTACACCAAAGAAGTTACAGACGATTGTCAAAACGTATTTTCCCAATTTTCTTGGATACTGTTTGAGATATTTTTAATATAATAAGCAAGATCAACATGTTTAAACTCGAATTTTAAAAACCCTGTATAGATCCACTTACAAATTGTCTTATTTTATCTAAAGAAAAAGTAGATTTTATTTGCCTTGGGTTGTGTGTCAAATTTTAACAATCTCGAAAAAGGCATTTTGATTAATATGTAATAATTTTCAATAATCTTTAAGTATCGTCGAAAAATCTCTGGATTTAGTGAATCTGCTAAAATAATTGTGTTGAATTTTTTGTGTTTTAATTTTAAATTATCCACTTATTTGCACATATTTACGAAAAAGAAAGGTTATCGGAAAACATAGGCAAATGGCTTAAATTAAGTGACGTTTTACTCCCAATATCGACAAAATTTGCCTGCGTTTTTTGTCGTTTGCACTTCATCTAATGTTAGGTGTTTTTCTTTTAGAAATCAACACGCCAAACATTTTTTCATGAGGCAAAAAGTGTCAAAGTTACCCTCCTAAAGTGGATCGGTGAAATTAGGTTTTTATTTTACTTTTTGGAGGCTTATATTTTGCAATTTCATTTTTTTTTTAATTCTTGATTTATTTAGGCACTTGTTTTATTCTTTAACTTTGCCTGGTTGCGTAGAATCGACAGGTGTTGTCGGGTTTGTAACCTCTTATACTTCAAAATAAATTACACCCTTCAAATCTACCCAAAATGAACATTAACAAACCATGTTAACCACTAAAATGAATCATTTTATTTTAGAATATTTAATGGTTCATGTTTTCTCATTTAATTGTTTACTCAAAAACTTTAGCAATAAAATAAGTTTCTTAATAAATTAAGCTTTTTAAGATTTTTCTTTTAATTGCAAAATGTATACCCTCCAAAAAGTTCTGATAAAAGAAAACAACAGGGGTCGCACTTTTCAGCCCCTACACTTATCCAAATTTGAGAAATATAATAAAAACCTAATTTTACCGTTCCTCTTTAGGGGGTTGTAACTCCCAAAGGAGACGTCTAAGGAAAAAAAATTATATAAAAGTCTCCCCTTAGTTTTCGATAAAGAATTGCCTTTCAAGTTTTTCGCAGTATTTAAGAAACACCCTGTATAACTGTTTTTATTGGGCTATGTGGAATAAAGTGGAAGCGTTTTGTTTAGTCCACTCCGTAATATTTTGTAGCCAAGCTTTTCTTTTTTTATTC
Organism: Elmis aenea; assembly: GCA_947652605.1. NCBI lineage: Eukaryota > Metazoa > Arthropoda > Insecta > Coleoptera > Elmidae > Elmis > Elmis aenea. The sequence goes on along the minus strand of OX393581.1, from coordinate 10,346,558 downwards.
TGTGCTTCCTTTTCCAAAATATTTTGTAGTACCTAGTTAATATACACACTCAATAGATGTCCCAAGTAAGCGTTTTGCGTGATTTCACAATGAACTTCAATTTAATACTTTCTCATTGTATACTTTTTAAATCCAGCTTAATTTTGCACTTCCTGTCCTCCCACATTTTGGAGTCTCTTTCGAGTTGAAAAATACGGAATATAATAAACTGTTCCCAATTAAAGCACCGACTTCCATAAATAAAAAGTACTTGTCCTTTCAGAATCTTTATATTAAAATATTTTCCTTAAGTAGCTTCATTAACTGTGCCTTCTTTTGTTTGCAGCGTTTAGAATTCCTGCTTTTGAATGTAAATATTTAATGTGACTGACAATGAGGTGAATATATTTCTCAATATCAAGCACAATTTTCTCGAAATTCTGGACGGCATTATTTTTTCCATTCCTTGTCACTTTGTTTATTGAAATTGCCTCTTATAAATATTTTACGACATAATAGCAAGGAGCGACGGATATGTTTGTGTATATACGTCCGTAAATACTAGATGCGCAATTTTACTAGCACATCTCGATGATACGATTAATAAACCGACGTTTATTTTATGGTTGGGTAACATAACGTTGATAATTATCTGTGCCGTAAATGTGTATGCAGCCCCGGTAGAGCGAAACTTGCGTTTAATAAATTCAAAAGCTCTTGTAAAAAGCATAAAATGTTTATGTGTACCGCCACGTTGGTATATCATGTTCGAAGCCGTATTTCGCACGGCTTACATTTTACTGCGAGTGTTGGTTTATGAGCCTTCATCCGCTTTTACCACCATGATACACGCCCCAATAAGCTGCTGCACAAACTAATTACGAGCAAATCTCACAAATACCCCGTGGTCACGCTCGTTTGGTTATATTTTAGTGGAAAAAGTGCAACCTCTGTGTATAATTACGTGTTGAAATATTGTGGTGCAGCTGGATTAAGAGATATTGACGTTAGAAGTCCTATTTCCGTGTGCTTTTTCACGTATTCAACACTTATCTTAGTTGTTGATGATATACAATTATACATGAACGTTTTTTTTTCTCTATATTATCTCATTGTTTAATAGGAGTTTAATAAAATTACTTAAATTACATAGATAGGCCAGACATCTCGTTCATAATTATAGATAGAGGAAAGGTTGAAGGATCAAAAATGTGCTAATGTTCGAGACTAAATAAAGATTGTTAAAACTTCGTCAGGCGCAATGTATCTGTGAGATACCTTGCACAACATTTTTTAAGTATCTTATTAGCCGATTCGTGGAAAACTTGAGCGTTCAGCTCTCTGCACCTTATCTCACTTGTCAGAATAGTTTTGACTGTTATATCTTACGCATATCTAGCTGTATAAATAAAAATATACAGCAGATATTATATTGCCGGCTTTCTAATGAATATTTTTGCTTGCAACAGGCATTTATGATCTTCAAATTCGCTTTGATGGTTTATGGATGGTTTATGGAGCTGATGAGTATGAATGCAAATAACTACCCATTTTTGAATAGTTTTAAAACAAATTTTTGTTATTTATTGCATTGCATGTAATAATTCCTTTTGGACTAATTTTGTTAAAGTGTTTGATGTTTTGTTAAGAGTTTTTAAATCATATCTTCTCAAAAACATCCAAAAATAGCTTCATTTGCATATATCTTTGGTTTAAAAAATAATCTTAACAAACCTTAAATACATATTATTGAAAAAAGTCAAAAAGAAAAAAGAGGAGTTAAGTATTAAATATCAAAACATGTATTGACTATTAGGAAGAGAATTCACTGGCAGTACATGATAAGCTTCTATTGCACAAGCAGATGATAAAACCAGTGTGGACGTGTGGTATACAGCTCTGTGGTTGTAGCAAAAGAAAAACAATAACCCAAACTTTTTAAAACAAAGTATTAAGGAACATAGTAGATGCAACCTGGTACATTAGACACGACGATCACCACTTGGTGTGGAGTTTGTGGACAGCGAAATCCAGATATTTGCGAGAAGTCACGAAGAAAGACTACTGCAGCACGTGAATATCGAGCCTATACAGCTTCTCGATGAACACGAATGTAGTAAGGAGACTTAAGAGGAAATAAATGAGTAAAAAAAATAATTATAAAACAAACTTTTATTAAAATGTAGGTAAAAAATATGTTTTTTCTAAAAGCTTGTCGCAAGAAGTCGAATTAAATATCTATGAAATTCCCACGACAAGCTTTTAGGAAAATTTATGTTTTGAATACATTTAAAAAAAAAATTGTTTTTAAAATATCTTTTTTACTTATTTATTGTTTCCGTTTTATTCATCTTCGTCATATTGGCACAGCTATTCTGAATTCCTAAATTTTGACCCGAAAATCGTAATCAGCTTCCCAGAAAACCTATAGATATCGATTTTAAGCCGACTCATACTATACATATACAGGGTGCACCACGACCCTGAGATTCTTCGATAGCTCCTTTATTAATGAAAATATTAAAATATATTTAATACAAATATTGTGCGAACCTTTTTTCTGCATAACCTAAAATTATTATCAAATATTTGTTTGAGCGGCACATTTGAAAATGTAATATTTTTTTAATGGAACACCCTGTATATTTTTACATTTTTGGATTCCCCATTGGGTGTACTTTAAAAAATGTTGCCCATTATATGGGCCTAAAGCTAACCGTTTTTGTGTTATTCATATTTTTATAAAAATTTTGAACGATGCAGCAATTTTCTACAATCAGAAACTCAGTGAAAATTTGTTTGGAAATTGGATTCGCAATAGATTCAAAAATACTAGTGCAAAAGTTATACTCTTCAAATATTATACGAGGTGTTCACTACACCCGGTCCAATTCGGTAAACTATATACATCAATAAGTCATTTTTCTTAAATACAACACACTGTATATTTTTACTTTTTCTAGTAGATGATTTAATTGTCTTTAGACATTATTAACCACGTCTTATACCTTAAGTTGATATTTTTCGAGCTATCTCGATTTTTATTAATTTTACTAAGGCAACTGAAATATTTTAAAGTCGGCCATGGAGGTAAGCCGTAATTTTTCAAAGAATTTTGAAACAAAAGATAATTGTTGTAGTTACTAATGTCAGTTTGACCTAAAACTATAAAATTTGTGACAAAAATTGATTTTTTCAATTATTGGAAAACCGTTTATTAATTATTTCAGAACGCGTAGTTCGACAGTTTTGTAGTTTAAAGTATTAGGTAATTAAAACATTTTAATTAATACAATTTGTACGAGTAAGATGAATTTCTCTTATAAAATTCCTCGATATTTATACTCCCTTCATATGCACATTTCGGTGATTTCGCTATAATTTTTGAATAAAATAAAATAATGTGGTAAAGCGAAGAATGGAGCAGAACAAAAAGCGAATGGTTTTAGATATTGGAACAAAATTTGCTATGTAAAAACGTCCTTTTTTAACCCTAGTCAATGCCATATGAGTAACTGAATGCCTTAGGGCAGCTTGTACATTTTCATTGATGTTTAAAAAATATTACGACGTATATTTTAGCATGTATTATCAAAATTATCTTCAGAAATTTATTCCAGATTTTTTTACGTAAAAGGTAGACTAGAATAGTGTTCGCAGGTGTCATTCCATGAAGAAGTTGTTAAAATCACCGCTCACTTTAACGCAAGCAACTGTTTTTACACAATACATTTGAGCCAAAAATCGCTGTGCGCATTAGTATGGAAACAACGCTAGCAATGAGCCGGAAAAGCGATGGAGTGGGTGATTTGCGCTTTATTTAAGGAAAGAATAAGTTAACGAATTGAGGTGTCGCTCAAAGCCGAATTAACGATGCGAAAATAAAAGAAGAAAAAAGTTTTTTAGAGTTGTTTGATTTACGTTTATTTAATTTACTCTCGATTTAAAATTTTTCTGCAAATTCGCGTCGTAATTACACGTTCGCTAAACTTGAAGTGGTTTACATGCTCTAATCTCCAGTTTCGCAGTCTTTAAACAAAGTAGTTTACGTTGAAAACCCAAATGAGATTGCAAAACATTAATACTTTCAGATAGATAGGCTGGTGTATGTTAAGAAAGTTTTATATACTTGGAAATTACGTCTTAGGAGGGTATTATAAGGACTGCATGAACTGTCTTTCAACTTTTGATTAATAAATGAAGGTTTAGGCGTACTTAAAACTTTATCGCATAAGTTTGTATATTTAAACTTGAGTATATTGTCTAAATACAAGTTTAAATTTACAGTAACGGCTTCACATTTCGTGGGAGAACGTTTTCATAACAAGCTGTAATGAATAGATGATTAGACTTGAAGAAAAGTTGAAAATGAAATGAATGGTTTAGAGGCGAGTAAGAATATTATAACTACATAAATATGTAACATTGGCTTTTAAGATGATAAAAACGGAAATACCTTCATTCAGTGCAAATGTTTTTTAATTGGCTTTTTTTGAACCTACTAAACTCACACAAAATTACTAACAATAAGTATATGTTACAACAAGAGATATAAGTCCAGTTTTTTTTCGTGAGGTGAGATTTATTCACGAGCCGCGAAGCAACGAGCGAGCAAATCTCACGAACGAAAAGAACTGATTTCATCTCGAGTCGTAAACATTTTTTTTCTACGAATTTAAAATTATATTATAGAACGAAAGTTAATGTAAACGAACTAAATGACAATTATTATTATGTATAAAGTTTTAATTAATCATTTTATTTCCATAGAGACACCAACACACTGACATTGACATGAATAAAATTATAACCTGCAAACGAAATATATTTAATATTAATTTTCGTACCATTCCTAGGCTTTCATATAAAATACATTAAAATTAAATTATTGGATAAAAATATTAACGCAATTTTAGATTATTATGAATTTAAGCTAAAAAAAATCGTAAATTTTACAATTTGATTTTCACATTATTTTCGCCACTAGTGGCGAAAGTTAATTTTCACCACTAGTGACGAAAGTTAAATTTTCATGTAGAGTAGGCAGTGAGAAAATTACAACTTTCATATACATGAGTAGAAATTTTTTTACCATTTTAAAGATTCGCAGCTATGCTTAATTAATTTTTCACTTATAAAGGTAAAACTTTATTTTTTTTTGTAATTTCAACATTCAAAATGTGTCATTAAGTTTTAGAAAAATGTTATGGACTTCTCAAATATAAATGTCTCAGTTCGTGTTTTGTAACTTTTCTTTATTTGTTTCGCCACGTCACCTGACCATGAAATTGTTCTTTTATTTTTAATGCAGATTAGTAACTACCAGGGTTGGCCTGATTTAAATCAGCCTCATTCAAAAAGTCTGCAAGAATTTTAAAAAAAATGTTTATTATCGATTGATTAGAAACTTTTATTCTTGATGATGCATGATCTAAAACTAATTTTAAAGAGGGTAAAAAGATTATATGACACTAGATGTTACCGATTTTAAAAATATTCGCAAAAGTAAAGTGCCCTTATTTTAAGAGAAAAAAAAATTCTTGGGAAAAAATTGATTAGAAATCAAAAATATGACAATTAGAAATGTGATTTTAAAATTTAATTTTTGAATTTTATAGTAGTGTCAACATTTAGAAAGTTTGCAACTAATTGTTTATTATTATTGATTTCTGAGAAAATTTTATTCTTGAGAAAAGTTGGTGCATGGTCTAAAACTAATTTTAAGTTAAAAAAAGCTCAATAGAAATTAATATTACACTAGCTTTTAGCGATTCTAGAAATATTCGCAAGATTAAAGTGCCCTTATTTTAAGAGTTTAAAAAATAAGAGAAAACGATATTTTATATTCAGTAAATAATTTAAATTTTTAATATTTTAAGCTTTTTTTAAAATTCTTAAAATAAGGGCACTTCTTCATGTTAAAATTACTTCAAAAATTAGAATTAAAATTTTAACGTCATATTTCACCTTTGGTCGTATTTTTGAATTCTAAACAATCTTTCCCTATGAAGTTTTTTTTGTGACTCTTAAAATAAGGCCCGTTTACACTTATGAATATTTCTGAAATCGCTAAAATCTGGTATCGAAAAAATGTTTTAAAATTTCTCTCATCTTTTAATTAGTTTGGGTCATCCACCAACTTTTATCAGGAATAAAAGTTTCTCAGAAATCTTTAGTAAAAAACTTTTTTATTTCTTGATACTTTTTGAATGACGCAGGGTAAATAATAGGAGTATATAAATTAGTTGTTAAAAGGAAAAATGGTCAAGTTTTTTTAAAGAAATCATGATTTTTTTGATTTTTTAAATTAAATGCAATTTTTGATTTTTTTAATAAAAATCAAAATTTTTCCAACCCTGGTAACTACGCATATCTGTTGACTAATATTTTTGCTTGACCAGAATTTCCACAAGCAATGCTTTTAGGTCATTTAGCGACAACCATTACTCATTTTTAGCTGCCAACGACATGATTGGTGGGTTTTCACGCAGGATTTACTCCAATGACTGCTTTTATGATTAAACCATGCATTTACACCAACATCTACATGTGTTATATTAGTTTTCTGCCTTCCCAAACTATTTTAAAGCTAGGTTATGCATTATGTCTACCGCCTGATCGTTTTATTTTACAAATAAACCCTGCGACAAAAAATCGCAAACACAGGCTTGTTCCATTCGAACCAATTGTTTTTTTATCCGCATAGTAAATCGTTCAGGTCCGCCTGCAACATGTAAAAAACAAATTGACAGTAACACCTGTCAGCTTACAGAACGAAGCCTACTCTTTTATAGACGTGGGCGTATTTCGCAATACGTACAATTTTTTTCTATTCGATTTATTCGACTGGCGGCGACTTTGATGCCCTTACAAAGCGAAGTTTAGCGTTACGATCGAAAACAAATTAGCCTAGATTTATGCAATTTGGCATTCAAGCAAGGGCAAGAAAGCGTCAAGCGCTCTTTTTTTTTCAACGTTCGTTTCTGTTGTCGTTGTCAATATTGACAGGGCGCAATGAAAACGGTATTGTGTGAGTCTGTGTAGCGGCTGTGTGGGCATTTCGCCTTTAATGACATCCCAAGTCTGTTCATAATGGCTCTAATCCGAATGGCATTGGCATGTTTGCTGTTATATCCCCTGTTAAGCTTCCATGTAGATCCGATCGCAAGTTTAACAACACTAATTAAAACATATAATTAAATACGGTATAACTTGTCTGTTTATTGATTTGCGAAATCGTTTTCCTTACAAATTGGGGTTTCGGGATAGTTTTGTCTATATTAATTTGGATAAATATATTTAATACGTCGCTATGAGGGGGATTTAGAATTTGGGAATGTTCTAGAACTTTCTTCGATGCCAATGCAAACGATTGTATCTGCTCGTTATCCGGGTGACAATAATCAATCTGTGTTGTATGGGTAACTTTGTTATTGTAAGAGTTACATAGTCGGTTAAGTAAGCAAAATTGGGCGAAATTTCAAGACGAATATAATGCCTACTTAACATTTGATCTACAACTTTAACTTTTGAAATATTTAAAAACAATTAAAAATAGACGATTTTTTCGATGGTAGATTATTATCACCCTGTACAGAGAATGTTTCAGAATCATTGTAAAAGCTGTTTTTGTATGTTTGATAGATGTTGATAGTTAATATATTTTTTAAATAAACAAGTTACAGATCTATAATGGTTTGTTTTTTAAATTTATATATTTATTTTTAGCATGCTACATTTATAATAATATTACATGCTTTTAGTAGCTAAATTCAAAGCGTCACTTATACCCAGGCCTTATTGAGGGGGAGCAGATGTCGCGGGTCTCACAGTTTTAGGGGCCTTAATTTTTAACTTGATCTGTTAGAAAGAAAAAAATTCATAATATTCATTCAGTTAAATTAACAGTTTTATAACATACAAGATGATTTACCCGGCGTTGCACGGGCGATTACAATTTTAATTACTTTTTTAACTTGAATAAGCCCAATAATTCCAAATCATACACAAATGACATACTCTGATCAATCATCTTTCCATTTTCTTATAATTCCTTAAAAAATAACTATTTATTGCTTAAAAATTGAATAATAACTCAAATTTATTTTCTTTCGTCTTGTTTCAATTAAAAATGTACTAATAAAAATAATACTTCATGTACATTTATTACTAATTGTATACAAAACAATCTTTACTTGTGAAATACACCGCGTCGTATCGTGTTATGACCAGGCATTTGCCGACGTAAGATCGAATCCCGTCCAAGTAATTTTTTTTTTTTTTAAATTGGTAATATGTGCTTGTACTTAAAGTTTGGCGTTAGATCTGCAAGGTCCTAAATAGTAACTGTGCAAAATTTGGTCCCGATCGGTCAACGGACCTAGGATTCTATAGCGAACAAACAAACAAACAAACAAACAAGCTCTTTTATATACAGGGTGTGTAAAAATTGGCGGAAGTGCTACACGGGGGGATATTCTTCGTAAAATTATAAGTCGAAAATCTTAATACGAAAATGTTGTACCACGCTTGCTGTGTCTGCAAGAGGTCCTCAAAGCTTTGACATTTAGTCCTTTAATAAGCGTTATTATTTAATACTTGCAAATGAAAAAGCTGCAATTTGGAATAAAAATAGATTTCGAATAGTATTTTTTCCTAGATATTGTGTTCTTCCTTTCAAAAATTGGTGTTGAAAATATGTAAATCACTGATTTTAATGACAGTAATACATATGGCAACATTGTAATTATTTCTTGTTTGTGTTTTACGATACCCAAAAGTTTGCAGCTATGTTTACGAACTGAAGGCTTTCAGTTCGAACAAAAATTGTAAATACCTAAGTAAAAATTGCTGTTAAAAAAAATGTCCAAACGCAAACCAATGTATGCAATGTTGCCAATTTTTTTTTTTTAAATGGTTCCTGAGGTCATAGGAAGCATGGCACAACATTTTCGTATTAAGATTTTCGACTTAGAATTTTACGAAGAACATCGCTCCGTGTAGCCCTTCCGCCAATTTTTACACACCCTGTATATAGATATCATGAAACGACCATTAACATTTTATATTTTTACCTTAACATCTAAATGAATCGGCCTGAAAATAAGTAATGACAAATCAGAGATAATAATAATATCAAGAGACGGGAAAAACATCGACATAACTATTGATAGATACAGCTTAAACCAGGGCTGCGGAGTCGGAAAAAAAAAGTCGACTCCGACTCCGACTCCGACTCCTGATAATTTTAGTGGACCGACTCCGACTCCGACCAAATTAAATACTAAGACATTTTATGGTGTGTAATATAGCAAAAAAAATAACAAACAAAAAAATTATTTAAAAATTGAGTATAAACTTTGCGGCAAAGGACCATCTCGCAATTTTTTGTTGTACGCGGAGTCGGAGTCGGTACATTTTTTCCGACTCCGACTCCACTGACCAGAAATTTCTCCTAAACTCCGACTCCGACTCCACAGCTTTGGTTTAAACACAACTAAAAATCTAAAATACCTGGGTTCGATTATAAACAATAAAGGAAGTATAGAACAAGAAATTAATAAGAATAAAGGCAGTAAATAATTTATTCTACTCATTGAAAAACAAGAGAGAAGTAAATAAACAAACAAAAGTTAGAGTGTATAACTCTGTTTTCATACCTACGCTAATATATTGAAGCGAATCTTGGACCCTCACAAAAAGGTTAAAATCAAAAATTGTAGCAGCAGAGGTGAGGGTTTTAAGGAGAATAGAAGGGGTTACTAGACTAGATAAAATCAAGAACGAAGAAATTAGGAAGAGGCTCGAAGTTGATTCAATCATTCAAAAAATAGAAGAAAGATAACTTAACTGGTTTGGGCACCTAATCAGAATGAAGGATGGGAATCCTGTAAAAGAAATATGGGATAGAAAAATAGCAGAAAGAGACCACGTAGAAGCTGGAACCAAGAAGTGGGACAAGTATTGTCAAAGAAGAACACCACATGGAACGAAGCTGCATATTTAGCCAAGAACATAATTAAATGGGAAAAGTTCTGCAAATCAGAACACCTCGACGCCTAACGGCAAAAGAGGAACGGATAACTAACTATTTTTCCCTTAAAGTTTTTAATTTTGAAGGGCCTCAAAAACATTGTTTGCCCCGAGCATTTACTCTGAAAGGCCCTGCTTATACCTATACAAATATGTACAATAAAATTTCCGAACTCCTCTAACTTAAATACTATTAACATACTTGTGTTGTACCAACCCTTTATTGAATACCGGCCAGTTCCCGCTGTCTTTAATTACACTGTTTCTAAATTCTCTCCTATAGGATTCACACCGAAATATGAGATGTTGCTCTTTATTGCATGGCCACATAGGACTATCTACTATTTAAAACCTGTATAGATAGCTTCTTATTCTTCCATGTCTACTCACCATGATCGTAAAATTCTTCGATTTTAGAATTTAAATTCTTAACCTATGAAACACCAAAGAAAAAAAGCTTTTTGTTATGGCACCTTTCACTGTTTTATTCCACTCGGTTTGCCATTCTACTGCGCTTCGGTTTTTTCAATTCTCTAATAATAGCACTTTTGGGCACTGTATTATAGCAGATCTTATGACTTACAAAATTACATCGTCGCTACGATTGGCTCAACTTTAAACCCGCTATCTTCAACGGTAGCTATCTAAACCTTCATCATACACAAATTAGCATATGTCGCATGATTTATCTCAACAAGGAGCGCAATTTTCGTCGTAATGCACCCGCAATGTACTGAACACCGTGGTGAAAGTCAATTTGTGGCTTGATTACGTTCAGAACCGTTCAGTCCCAACACGTTGAGGCAAATATAATGCTTAAGTGTCCGGTGCTTTGCTCTTATAATTACGTTACGAACCGGTATTTTCCATACCTTTCCGTGTATACTCACTAATTGATGGAGTAATATATGACGTAATCAGGAAAGGGTTGTAATAATTAAGGTATGTCATTTAGATGTTAAAACCCACTTGTAATTACATCTAAATTAAAATTTATCCGATTATGGTGAACTAGCAGTGGTGTAGTATAGGCGTTTATTTGTGTGTTTGACTACATGCGCGGTAGTTAGAAAATTTTTAGTATCTACTCAAAAACTTATTAAACGTACAGCAAAAAATATCTTATCGAATATATTACACGCCGGCGTAAAAATATAGGCAATATAAAGACATTATGTTACGTTATTAAAATAATAAATCTTGCTTTAAGTATAAAGCGGCTTCGCCGATGTAAAGTAAAGGATTTCAAATATTTATAGCCGTTATAGACAGGGGTAACTTGCGTTCATCATAGTTTTTGTGTTAAATAAAAAAATGCGCATTTACCGATATAGAATGGGCGTTTTATCTCCATTGAAACGATGGATTTTCAGCTCCAATTGTTTTATTTTATCGCGTAACATTATCGTCGGTCACTTTTTAATATCGTCCGTCGTTTATCCTGTGATTTTTTATGTTTTTATCGTTTTGCCTTTTTCGTTTTGACACGGAAGTCAGAACACTAATATAATTATCTATAATTGACTGTGTTTGTTACATGTCTTATTTATTCTGTACAAACGTGACTTATGTTATTCAGCTATTTAGTTTTTTGCATAAATTAAAGTTTTTTGGAACTTTCGTTCCTTTATGCATGTTTTTTGTTATCAAAATTTCCAAAAGTCACCCAATATTTAGAAAATGATGGAATTTTGAACTAATCGGATCGTTTTCTTGGAACTGTACGTAAATATTTTTCTTTACTGATATCTCGGAAATTGTAAATGCTAAAGAGTGTGTTAGGTATGCAAACGTGTGCAGAATTTTCAGCTGATAATAAATCTGTTAACAAACTTCAGGTGCCCAAACTTTTCCGAAAATAAACCCAAAACTCAACATTTTTCTTGTAATTTTTGTTTTTGTTTTCAAGGGTATGAACGAACATTTAAAAAAAAATGTATTCCTTATAATTTTTAACGATAGTGTAAAGCTTTAAATTTAAATTCAAATATTTAAGTGAAATTGTATTTTATATTTTGTATGTTAATCTTAAAAGCCTTCAGATATCATCAGAAATAAAAATGTTGAATGACACTCAAAAAACATTTGAGAAAATCAAAAACAAGTGCTACGAGTCCTTTCATTTCATAACATAGATAAATATATCTATTTTCGGAAATTTAAACCTAAAATTTAGAGAAATATGACGATAGTGCAATATCTCATCAGAAACTTCATCGCCAGATATTCACCGCAAGCAGTAAAATAAATTTTTAGCGCAACAGTACAGTGTACTGCCTCTCACAAACATATAATTTATCGTTAGTTCTTCATAAATTTTAGATTTAGGAACAATTCTTTGAATTATTGCTACAAAGTGCATTGTATGTTTTACGATATGTATAACTTGATTAAGCTTCATTAGATTTTTTTTTAAATACACATTAACATAATCAATTTTTTGTATCTTTTTTCAAATTGTTCTGTGCCTTCTGCTACTGTTTTTATATTTACTTAATATACATTAGTTCGTGTTTAAAATTCTGGTTGTCTCAAAGTATACAAACTGTATTATACAAAACTTTAAGTTGTAAGACCATTGTGAGTTATAAGTAATCAAATCGGAAAGTTGTTTTCAGTTAAGTGGTCAGCTTTAAAAAAATACAAAACTGGTCAAGGGGTAAAATGAATTTGCTTGATATTTACTATTATTAAATGAACCAATGATTACGACCAATCAATAATGATATGTAGAGAATAACTTGATAGTGGTCATGAGGTATAAAGAATACTCTTTACATTAGCCATCGAGTCTTTATTCAGTAGCTACAAAACATTATAGTGTTGGTATAAGTCAGTATCAAAAAAGAAATAAATATTGTTCTTTAAAAACGTCAGTTACTTCAAAATTTTTTGAATTATATTGGAATGATATCTTGGTCAATTAGTTTTTTAATTTCATTTGTAAAAGATATTAAAGTTATGTACATGTTTAATGTAAAAATGTTTTTATAATTATTTAATGTTATTAACATGGTTTTGCAAAAATAAATATTTTTATTAAACTTTAGTTGAACGATGCGTGTTAACGAAATAATTTTGAGAGCACAGCTATTTCCTCTTCATTAATACTGACTTTTGGGTTAGATTTTGCTCATAGACCCTAGTAATTAGTTTTGAATTATGCAGGTCGAACCTTCAAGTTGGCGGATTGTGCCTCACTTTATTATAACAAGGCGGCTGGGTAATCAAAATCCGTCTAACTTTTAATTCAGTTAGTTTAATGGAAATTGGCTTTAAACTAAACCACCAACTATATTACCTGAAGTGGACTGTGTTTACTGCTTCGATATTTAAATAACTGCGAAAATACATTGGGTACAAAATTTCAAAAAAGTGAATTGACCAAGGTGCGCAAAATCAGATCAAATTTCTTTAAAAGTATTCTATATTTTCTTAAAACTTTGTAGATGCTCTAAAAATACGCTTAGCTGATTTATATCTAATTAGATAGTAAAATAAATAAAAACTTAATTTAAAGTTTAACAAAGTTTATATTGTTAAAGGTTACAAAAACAAATAAAAAGTGTTTTTAAATTTCGTTTCCTCAATAATTTTTAGCTTAAAAAACTTTTATGTACGGAAAAAAATAATGATTGCAAAATTGAAAATTTAGACTGTTGTACAATACACAGAATGTTTATCTAAAAAATATCCATCTACATCTGTCGTAGTATGAAAGATATTTGTGTTTAATAATGTTTTTGTTTTTTGCTTTTTTTTGCAGTTCTTAATACAGGTTAATTTTTTTAACACATCTAATTTCTTTTGTGGTTGATTTTGTTATATACATGAGAGCTTGTTTTACCGGCCGTTTAGGCCCACAGCTCCGCGATGCTCTTTCACTCTTTTCTATTTTTGGCTTTGGTCTTCCAGTCTCGCATATCTTTTTCTCTTAAGTCTGATAGAACTGCCTCTCTCCACCGTCATCTCGGTCGACCTTTCTTCTTCTTGTAGTTTGGTGTTTTCCAGGCTATAATTTTTGGTGTTCGTCCATCTGCCATTCTTTCGATATGACCCAGCTACTGTAATCTTTTCGCTTTTATTACGAAGTACTGCTGGTCCCTTATATATCTCATAAATTTCCCGTTCTTCTCTCAAATCCTTGTTTCTTCCTCTCAACACTCATCTAAGTATTTTCCTCTCCCATCTCTGCAATCTTTCCTGTGTTTTCTTATTCAGTATCCAAGTTTCGCAGGCATGTAGTGCTGTTGGTTGCAATACTGTTTTGTAAAGGCGGAATTTAGCTTCTCTTGATAGCTTTTTCGCCCTTAGTAGTTGGTTCAAGGCTCCAGCACATTTATTCGCTTTTATTAACCTTGCCTTTATTTCTTTTTCTTCCTCAGAGTTCTTCTTCCAGACTCATTTTTCCGAATGTCGTAGTTATTTCTAGGATTGCATTCTGCTGACTTCCTCCAATGGACATAACTTTACATATGTTTAATTGTAACCCCAACTTAAAAGCCTCCTCCACCAATCTGTTTGTCGCGTGTTCTAATTCCTTTATATTTCTGGCTATTATGGCGATATCCTCTTCATATCACACTATTTGATGGCTGTTGTACATTATATCTCCTCCCTGTTTCAGACTGCTGCTTCTTATTATCTTTTTTAGTGTTATGTTGAACAGTAAAGTTAAAAGGGGATCCCCTTGGCGTAATCCACTTCTTACTACGAAGTTTTCTGATGTTTGACCATTCACCCTTACATTGCTTTTTGTTATTTTACAGTCATATTAATGAATCCTACTAGCTTTGGAGATACTTGAAACTCTTTCATACTTTTCATCGATTTTTTTCTTTTTATTCGTAAGCCTTTTTGAAGTCGATAAAGAGCACCACTGCAGGAATGTTGTATTCATAGCAAGTCATTAGCGTTTCCTTCACAGTAAAAATCTGATCTATCGTTCCACTTTCTTTTCTAAAACCTGCCTGATATTTTCCTAATTATGACTCAGCCATGGCTTCTATACCTTTTCAAGTTCAAATTGGCACTAATCAAAATCAAATTGGGACTAATCAAAATCAAATTGGCACTAAACAAATTCAAGTTGACTTTAAATAATTTAATTGTTAATTCAAATTAACATCTTAAAAGAACCCTTCCACGTTCTCATAATGCCTTATGTAAAAAAAGTTGACGCCGTAAACCGAAAAATACAAATTTGCGCTGTTTATAATTCTAACGGGGATTGGCGCAATCTTGCAAATGTTCTCGGAGTTTCAAAAAGAACGGCGTATAGATGAAAATAGGTGAAAAATCAAGACGTTCCAGAGAAACAGCATGGAGGTAAACGCAGAGTTAAAATCACAGACGAACATCGTCGTTTTTTTGAAAATGAAATTGAAAGAAATCCAAAGATAACTCTCCAGCAATTAAAAGAAAAGATTTTACAATCATATGAAATTAATGTCACTAAAGAATGTATTCGTCAACACCTCGATGGTCTTATGTATACAATAAAACAAGTACATCGAGAGCCAGAAAGAGCCAACAGTATAGACAATAAAACAAAAAGGTTAGAATATGTAAGAACATTACTTAATCTTCAAGCAGAGAATAATTTATCTTGACGAAACTAATTTTAATATGTTTATTTCGCGGATGCAAGGATGTTCTAAGAAAGGAAGTCGATGTACATTTGTAGCAGCTGGTAGCTGAGGCGCAAATATACATCTTATTGGATGCATAGGTATTTCTGGTCTAATACATTATGAACTAAGACGGGGATCATTTAAAAAACCAGAAGCAAACCAATTTGTGAAACAATGTTTAAGAAACGCCCAAAATATATACCAAGAACCAGTACTTATGGTTATAGATAATGCACCTTGCCATTCTTCTATTGAAGAAGTTTTTGCAGAAGAGGAATTTTTTCACCATAGATTAATAAGACTTAGTCCATACAGTCCCATGTTAAATCCGATTGAGCAAGCATGGTCTGTATTAAAGGCTAGTGTAATATCAGATTTGGCAGATAACCTAAGAGATGTTTTAGCAGGAGAAGATCGGCATAATATCTCCCAAACTGAATACAGAATGCGCCGGTTAGAAAATATTGTTCAGAATCATATTAACACAATCAATGTGGCCAATTGTGCAAGATTCATAGCCCATATTCAAAGTCCACCAGCAGCATTAAATATGGAGAATATTATTTTCTAATTAATTAATTTAGCAAATGTTGTTTATTTAATATGCCCATGTTATTGTTTTAAAATATAGTATAAATAACATTATTTACTTAGTTCTATTTAATCGTATGATACTGCTAATTTAAAATTATTTAATGTCAACTTGAATTTGTTTAGTGCCAATTTGATTTTGATTAGTGCCAATTTGATTTTGATTAGTGCCAATTTGATTTTGATTAGTGCCAATTTGATTTTGATTAGTGCCAATTTGAACTTGAAAAGGTATAGTTTTTTTCTTAAATCAGAGTCGCTACTATTTTATATGTTACATCTAATAGAGATGTGCCTTTTAATTAAATAATTAAGATTTTGTAGATGGTGTTAAAGTAAGCTTAGCTGATTTCTATCTAATTAGATAGTAAAATAAATAAAAACTTAATTCAAAGTTTAACAAAGTTTTATTTTCTTGAAGGTTAACAAAAAACAAAAATGTATTTTATAAATTTACTTTCCTCAATAATTTTTAGCTTAAAAAAAGTTTCTGTTCGAAAAAAAATTACTATTAAAAAATTGAAAATTAAGACTATTGTATAATAAACAGAATGCTTATCTAAAAAATACCTATTAACAACTTCTTTCTATCTGCCGTAGTATTAAAGCTATTTGTGTTGAATAATGTTGTTACTTTTTAGTTTCTTTCATTTTTTTAGACAGTTCTTAACACAGGTAAATTTTTTTAACACCATACAATTTCTTTTTTGGTCTGATTTTACCATACCATGCTAAATTAACCCACTCCCTAACTCTTATAATAAAACATATTATGCGGTACATAATTGTATACAATAAAAAATTGCAACAACGAATTCAATCTTTATCGTTTCACGAAAGAAGCACAAATTAGTTAAGCTGTATTTTTGAATTACTTTGTTCCCATGCAAAGCTTTCAAATTTGGTTATATTTTAAAACAAATTAAACCCTTAATTACACATCTCTTACATTTTTTTAAACTAATATTTACAGAGCTGTAAACTTGAGCTAAATAAATTTCAAGCAAACTGTAAATCTGTCTGTGTAAACAAAGCTTAGTTTCTTTAGGGCAAAAAGAGGATCCTGTAATTCGATTTCATGAGGTTGTATTTCTCCTTAATCCTTTCAATTCTGCCGATCTTTACTTCCATAGTACGAAGTCCTCGGGGATAGCTGTTTTACAACTTAACTCCTTTCGGGGCATTCGGGAAACTTGGAACAGCGAAATTAAATTTCAATCGACTTTGAAAGATACCTCTAACTTAATTATTGGCAGTATCAAATTTATTTGTACGGTCAAATCCATATATCGAGACCTATCTTTCTTTGTTATAATATGTTTAAGATATCGTTACATCAGAATTGTACTATTTTTTTACGGATGGTTTCTTTGAGCTGTACACTGTAGCTTTAATTCAGTCCACTGTAGGATCTTGCTTAATATAAGAGATGAAGTTCAGGTTAAACTGGCCAAGTTCAGAAACTAGTTTGAATGTCGCGGTAATTCAAAATTTTTTCTTGTAATTTTGTCCGGGCTAAAAGAGGTGCCGGCCATCAATTTTGAAATAAAAATACAAAAGATGGTTGGGACACAATTATAGAATGAAAAAAGAAAGGGTAACCAGAAAAGCCTATGTAGCAAGGCCACAGGGAAAAAACAAAAGTGATAGACCGAGAAAATCCTGGCAAAACGAAGTTCAAAAAGCGGCAGCGGATAGAAACATCAAATGGGAAGAGATAAAATAGCTAGCACAAACAGAAAGACGTGCAAGAAACACAACTGAACAGTCCTACGCCTGAACTTACGATTAAATAAATAAATAATAATCTGTAGATACTAGCAGTTTTTTTAACTGTTTTGAGGCTCAATATATAACAATAATTAATTTTTAGAACAAAGTCACTTAAAAATTAATAATAAAAAATGCCAAAACCGTAAAATTCCTTATTTTAGTTGTTCTTTGAATAATTTCTGATCTGAAATCTACACAAAATTTTGGAATCTTTCTCCAATTCACCTATTTTCGTAGCTCTTAAGAAAAGCGAAATCTCCATGTTGAGCACTGAATCTGAGAATATATGATATTTGTTTGAAATGATGATGGAACCCACCATACGTGTCTTCGTTTTTCATAATTTAGGCAATTACCTTTTGACCTACAGACGTAAACTGCAATCGTTCAGGATCTTACACATTTTTAAATTTATCGTGTACCCTGCACAAAGTAACCACTGTAAATCTTTAATAATATGATGGCAATTCAACATATAAATCACATATTATGTCAGCGAAATCCTCGTCCCAATGACCGAGCAAATATTGTATATCATAACCGACAATTTGTTCTGTACTACATTACTCACATAAATCCTGTATTCTCTTTGTGCGATGACTACAAAGCATATTTACAACGCAATACGTACGAATATAATAACGTAAAACTGGAGTGTGTCTTTGTGCTTCCGTATATGTTGGCGCTGTTGAGGTAAATGGGCCGTACATGGAATCTGAAATTAGCCAACGATAGTCAAGAGACCTGCTATTATCATTATGCACTGTGGACGGCAGGATAATTCCGCGCAGGACGAAAGCGGTGCTATAGTAAAATTGCGACTTCAATAAAACTGAACAATATAACGACAATGTGCGCTGGTACTGTTTTAGGTTGAGTTGTAAAGAAAGGGTCACACTTCAAATAAATCAGTATCATGTTGAAAGTTTAATTTGTCTCATTTTAAGGTTCGTTTAAAAAGATGTTGTGGTTTAAAAAAGTTTAAACTTACTCCCAAAATCTATCTATGTTACGCAAATGCTTACTGTCCCATACATAGTCTGGCAATATACATTCAACATGATCATAATCTATACATCGTCCTGAATTGCAATGTCTGTCGTATGGTATAAATATTCTTTTCATTAAATTACATTTTAATATAATTAACGAGACCCATTTTTTAGCTTGAAGCTTTTAAAACGTAAAATCCCCTTTTTTATCCGTTCCTTAGGCAAATAATTCTTTTTCGTCTCTCGGTAACAATCCTTTCTGTGCTTGATCTCCGCGAATTTCTTCTTTATAATTCTTTCACGTTTTAATCACAACTCAATTACAAATTCAGTCCAAGGGATTTTAGATTTCCACTGATTGCTAAAGTTTGCATTTTTTAAAGATTAGCTCTGCATTCTATCTAATTATTTTTCTGCTAATTGAAGGGTAAATCTTTTGTCTGCCTTTTATATTAATTAAAAAGTATTCTTTAAAAGTAACTGATTGTATTGTGTTAAAGCTGCTTCGTAGAGATGTGCTGTTAAACTTATTTAAAATTAAATGTAGGTATATTTTGTTGTTTAGTAACTGATAATGGAATTAACTATACAGGGTTAAGAGAAAATCTCGGGACAATCGACGATCTTAGTTATTTTCAAATCTTTTTTAAAATTTGGATTGAATGTGTGGTCAAAAACAAAAGATTTATTGATATTTTCATTTTTTTTGTGCATTTCCGGTTTAGCAGGAAATGATGCAAACCAATTTTTTTTAAGGAACGCCTGTATATTTTTACATTTTCTGATGCAGAATAAAAACTACATTCAGAAAAACATCATGATCAAGAGTTTTATTTTAAAGTAAGTTAATAAAATAAATGAAAAATTAACTAACACTAAATCAAGATGAATGTAACTTCTGTCAGTTTGTTTTCAAATTTTATTGTTCATGAGCTTTGCCGAGCGCCAGACGCATGCATCACCAAAATCAAAATTTGGCAACAAACTTGACACTGAATAAATACGGCTTCAGCTACTTTTGTTCTATTTTTCTGTTACAAATCGAATTTTTACTGTATTTATTCTTCTTCTAACGTGCCTATCCGTTACCGGCTGTTGGCTATCTACAACGCGATTTTAATTTTGTTTGCAGTGTTACGGAATAATTCCGTCGTTGTAATGTTGTACCAAGCTCTCAGATTCTTCAACCGCGAGATCCTTCTCCGTCCCGGACCCCTCATGCCATCTACCTTTCCCTGAAGTATCAGTTGCAATTGCAACAGTCCGTACTTTTCTGGATGTCTCATTATGTGACCCAAGTACTCCAGCTTTCTCCTTTTGGCAGTATTCACAACCTCTGCCTTTACTTTTAATATCCTTAAGACCTCTTCGTTGGTGACATGGTCCTACCAATGGATTCTAAGTATCTGTCTGTGAGTCCATATCCCAAACGCATTTAGTTTTTTCGTTGTAGCCTCCGTTAATGCCCAAGATTCTACTCCGTTTAGGAGCACTGGAAAAACATAACACTTCACTAATCTAAGCTAAATTTGGAGAATCAAACTGTGATTCTTAGAAAACTATATTTATCTTACAAAATGCTGCTCTGGCCTTTTCTATCCGGCATATTATTGCAGCCGAATGGTCCCATTTTGTATTCAGTAAACTTCCCAAGGACGTGATTGTTTCTGCTTTTTCTATTTCTACATTGTGTAGGAGAAGCCTTCCCGGGTTTAGTAG
Organism: Elmis aenea; assembly: GCA_947652605.1. NCBI lineage: Eukaryota > Metazoa > Arthropoda > Insecta > Coleoptera > Elmidae > Elmis > Elmis aenea. Next base: position 10,325,839 of record OX393581.1, on the reverse strand, counting down.
GATGTTTTTATTAATGATCATGCATTAAGTCTTTTTGAGATTTAGTTTTAGGCCATGCCGTTCGCTGGCTGCTGTTATGCTATTCAAGAGCTGTTGCAATCCTTCCATGGAGCTTGCAAGTAGGACAGTATCGTCAGCATATCTTATGTTGTTCATAAGTTCTCCATTAATATTTATCTCTTGCTCAACCTCGTACAGAGCTTCTTGGAATATTTTTTCGGAATACAGATTGAATAACATGGGCGACATCACGGATCCTTGTCTAACCCCTCGTTGTATAGCTGCGCTCTTAGTGTTAGTTTCTTCTACCTTGACGTTTGTACTCTGGATCCAACAGAGGTTTCCAATAATCATAATATCTTTCTTGTCAATGCCATTTAAGAACGTCGATCAATGTTGAGTGTTGAAAACGCATTCGATACATTTTCGTAGTCTATAAAGCATGTATAGATATCGCAGACCATGTCCTGACACCTCTGGAATAACATTTGTATGCTAAAGAGTGCTTCTTTTGTGCCCAATGCATTCCTAAAGCTAAACTGTGCGTTGGAAATTTGATCTTTGCATCTGTTGTATAACCTACTATGTACAATTTTAAGGAAGGTTTTTATCAAAGAGCTCATAATACATTGTGTTCGGTATTTGCCACATGCTTTGGCATTGTGTGTTTTTTTTTTTTGGGAGTGGAACGAATGTTGATCGTAACCATTTACCTATACTTAAAACATAATTTCATAAAAAATTTCCCATTAAATACTTAATCAAAACTTTATTGTTTACGTAAAATTGTGAAATCTTAATTGGTGTAAAAGTAAAAATTAAAAATACAAAGCAAGATATGATTTTTTGAAACGACCCACTGTCAAGAATTGTTTAAAGAATTTATTTTTATTGTCATAATTTAGGTGACTTCCACAGTTCTGTCCGCCTATTTTGTAACGACAATAGTATAAATAATGTTGACGGTTTAAATTTTATTATAAATAATTTGTTACTAGTAATAACGACCTGTCATCTCTATGGAGATTTTTCATCATATCTTCACTAAAATTTGCGAGTCTGAAAATTTTGTTACGCCCGTTCTTACATCTACCTGGTTTTTGGCTTAATATAAAAAGATAAAAACAAGTGAAAATCTGAGTGCCAAATGTCACAATAATAAATTGTATGAGACTAGCATTTGTCAACATTAGTCCAAAACTGCACTAGTTGGATACACTTGAATGATAAAATACAACTGTCTTGCTGTTGTACAAGGGAAGTTTTTTACATTCGCGGAATGGGGTAGAAAGAGACTGAAATATTAATATTTTTATTTTTTTGTATGTTTTTCTCGAACATCTATACATTTGTAAGATATTGCAATAAATTTTTGTAGCCCTTTAAAAAAATTAAAAGCTCCCCTCGCAGATAGCTTGTTTTTTGGTTTTTAATTAGGTTTAGTTTTTGTAGCTCCAAACAGTATCTGTCAAAATTTACTTTTGCTTAAGCTTGCTGTATCTTATTCTCTTTCTACCACACACAAAAATTTTCTAGCGTATTCCTGGATTTTGAGAAGATACAACGTTCATGTTTGTTCCTCAAATTAATGTTTTTGAGTGGCTGTATTGTAAGGAACCTACTTGGGTGTGACCTACTTCACGTCTGTTGAAAATATACCGTAAGAAAGCTTTGTTACTCGTACAATTAGAGAGATATACACATGCTTTCACGCGAGCCACAAAATTCTTCGGGCTGAGTCGATGCACAAAGAAGCTTTTAGTTATGACATAAAGCCTTATTTTTTCTTAGCCATTTGCCGAATGTCTTTCAAGTTGTTCTACAAAACGTCTAATGCTTTGGTCTGGTTTTCAAAAAATATAATCTTTTCGCAAAGAATTTGTCATAAGACCTGAAACGTGGCTTCGCAGACAAAGCTTTCGCATTTCCTTTATAATACAGTCAATAATGTTCTATGAGCTGAATCATATTTAATAGTCGGATAATTCTCATATTAATAGCGCCATCATTCAATACCGAGTTATCCAACTATGTAATTAAGTGGTGTACGCTTTAATGCCATACTTGATTACCAATATACGCCAATGACACGATTTAAATGCTCCATTTTATCGGTGACGTGATGAGGCAAATAGAGCATGACCGCCTAAAGTACCGTAAGTGACACGTGTCAAAAACATCGCCGGCCACTCCTGGATAATCCTGTGAAGTGTCAATGTACGTGGCGCCAAAATTTTGATCCTATTCAAGCAGCGGTTCATAAAATATATAGATTTCTCATAAAGCAAATCCACAAATTTTGTTATGATAACCTTAACCCATTCCTCGCTTTTTTTAGTAGATACATTTCCAGTTTATGTTAACCGATATTGTTGGGAAGTGTTTCTTGAAAATACGAAGTAAGATCGTTGTTATTTATTCTTTTATTTGTTTCAGGCTGAAATATGGAGTGTGTTCATTGCCATCCTGAGAAAGAGCGTTCGCAACTTGCAAGCCTGCACGGACGTGGGGCTTATAGAGCACGTTCTCAAAAGGCTTCGAAACGCCGACACCGTAGTTGCAGGTAAATACTACTTTCAAGTTATACATCTGTAATTCTGTTGAGAAGTTGAGACTATAATATGTCTAGCTATAAAGTTAGTTGTATGAACGAAATGAATGCGGTAGTTTCGTTGCGAATATAGCAGCCGATACAAAGCATAATACGGTACATTCTGAATTACACTCGAACATGCCCTTTTGTCCCGAAATTATAGAGACGGCTGTCGGGAAAAATACAAAAAGTAAAATTCAAAATACATTCCTTCTGCTTCGATGCAACGACCAAAGCGGTCATAAATTTATTGGAAATATTTTTGGTAATCTCTCAAAATCTCAGTGTAAGACCGACCTCCATAATATGTCCCCTAGGAATTGCAATTTTACCGATTTTTATTATTACCGGGAAACGGTAAAAGAAAAATTTCTTTGGCGCTAACACCGGTAATTACCGATAAATCTCAACACATTAACCTTTTTTATTTTGATATCATTAAATAACATATTTTGCCGATAAAGAATTGGGATAAAGTTGGGAGTTTCAACTTTTATTGTAATAATACAGGGTAGTCCAAAAGTAGGTAAACGCTGCTGTAACGGCGTAAATACAAGTTTTATGAAAAAAATGTTTTGTATAAAAAATCTTTGGCAAAGTGTTCGCTACATTTTGACGCAATTTAATTTTTTTTTTTGACCAACTGTATGCAACTGACAGGCGATCGACATATTTTTTGAAATGGTAACCTTTATTTTTTTACTTACTTACTTACTAATAAAATCAGTAAAAATTAAGCCCAATAACCGGTTTTACCGGACACCAATGGAACGTTTATTAACCAAATCTCAAAATGTATACAAATCAAAAATACTTCAAAACTGACTAGCTCACACAACATGACATCAAGCGTCTCTGTTTTTCAAAACACTACAATATAAGCAATCATCAAGGCGTAACACTGCCCGCTAAACCGCATTGCAGTCCCTTATGTCCACTGTCGTATTAAAACGGTTTCTTTTTAACTTTAATTTTGGCACAGAGAGCCAAATCAGGCGAATACAGCGGGTGATCGAGGACAACAATGCTCTTTTTGACCAAATAATTACGAATGAGTTTGGACTTCTATGACGACGGCGCGTTATCGGGTGGTGGCGTCCAGCTCCCTTGCTCGTTCGTGGTACTGATGACGAACATGATAAATCTTTGCTGCAGAACACTCAAATAACAATCTCCGTCTGGCACTCTAGAATTAATTGTGCCTTCGCTTACTCTTTCGATATTCTGCACTAAGCAAGTCGTTATTGGCGAACCTGGGTGTTTGTCGTCTTTTAAGTTGTCTCAGCCGTCGCGAAATTTAGTAAAACACTGTAAAACCATAGCACGTCCAGTAGCCTCACTTTCAAAAATCATTTTAATCATTTCGTACGTGTGGGAGTTGTTTTGTCCAATATAAAACAAAATTTGATGTTGGCCCTTTGTTGCATCGCGTTTTTTCGACGCTCGTCAAAATGTACTGCCACATCTGGCATCATAACTATTGATGGGAATTTTGTAGCACCATGAAACTTTCACGGAATGTAGCTTAAGTATCAAGCTTTACAACTTATTTCCATTTGGTTCCACTAACAGCCTCACAAATAAATTAGTCCACAAAATTTCGGGACAGAAAGTGGTATTTATTGTTTCAAATAAACCAGTTACTCTTAAAACAATCAATTGTAGATTACTATGTCAGAAATTGTAGCGGATGTTAATCTAAAAACGACTTTAGGTTGTCCACAGTTTATTTCAAATAAAACAGCTTCAACTTTATTTTCTCCTATAGAACTAAAACGTTGCAACATTAAGGTTTCCACTCTAGAGCTTTTAAAGAAGTCTATATTTTTAACGTAAACTGCTAGTATTTAATTTCTGTTGCGAAATTACCCTCTCGAAACTTTTTAGCGTAGCAATTACAGCACAAAGTATCATTGAAACATCTTAAAAAGCCTGTAGGCTCGGACATTAAGTATTATTGACGATAAAATCAAGACGTTCGCTTTTTAAGTTTTATTTGAGGAAACTCGCAAATAATGTCGGTCGGGTAGTGATTTTTGTGACCATACCCTTACTAATTCATTACTTTTTTCTTTTTCTGCCCTTAATATTAAGTTTAAATATGTCGCACATAAACGTACTGCCAATATCGTTAGTATAAGTAATGTATCATTACCATTTTCGTGAAACCTAAAATTTGCTTGATTTATGACGCTTCTATTTAAAAAGCGCTTCATTCACCATTGTTATTAAGTATGGTTTGAAAACGTTTGAGCGTACTTTTAACCGATTTTCCATTACTTCGAAAATCCTTCTTACTGTTTATTGGTTTTTGTATTAGAAGTCTGGGATGGCCAATCTAATGTCCCAATACCAGTTTGTTCTTCCATTAGGTACACATATGTGGAGCATAATCGTATAAATTATTTTTATCACAACATTTCCAAGATTAAAACGGTGGAACAAATAAATGATATTTTTTCCTGATAATATTTTAGAGATTTGTTTTTACACGGAATTTTACGGCAATCTACCTCTTTGCCATCAATTTCCATTTCTTTCTGTCGTAACATATGTCCTCTAACCCTCTATTTTCCATTGCCTTTATAATATCTATTCTCCAGCTCTTTTTTGATCGTCCTCTCTTTCTCTTCTAGGTCGGAATTCATTCTAAAATTTTTCTAGGCCACCTACTTTCGTCCATCCTTTTAGTGTGTCCATCCAAACCATGTTAGCTGTTTCGTTTCTGCTAAATCGGCTATAGTTAAATTGTTATTCATATTTTCTCTTACGGTCTCATTCATAACTCGGTCCAATCTTGATAATGTAGGGGAAAGTACCCATGAATGGGACAGTCCTTGGATGGGACATTCTTAATAAACTATAGTTAAACACAAATCTTTATGTACGTGCATAGATGGTAAATCGCGTACCTAATGTATGTAATACAATCGTGTTGTATACAACATGAGAACTTCGAAATGTGGTTGTACATTAGGTACGCGATTTACCATCTATGCACGTACATAAAGATTTGTGTTTAACTATAGTTTATTAAGAATGTCCTATCCAAGGACTGTCCCATTCATGGGTACTTTCCCCTATAGCTTCTCCTTAAGCAGTCCATTTCAGTAACTAACAATTTCGTTTTATTTCAGTTATTTAAATCCCACACTTCTGCGCCGTATACTGTAACAGGTTGTACAATACTTTTGTACAGCGTCGACCATTAGAGATAGAAAAAAACTAAGAACGTAGTCTCTATTTCTGTTTTCGAGAGGAATTAATTGCTGTTTTTACGAGTAAAAATCAATTGAATATCGTTTTCTTATTAAGGACAAAAACAACTATGCAAACAATGTCTTTAAAGTTTTTCTTTATCTTTTGTTTAAGCGAGATATTCAACACTTTTGAAAATCGCCAAAAACCGCGTTTTGGCTATATTTTGAAAATTAAAAAAGATATCAATATCTCTTTACGGCAATGAATTCCTCTCGAAAAAAGAAACCGAGACTACGTACTTAAGTTTTTTTCTATCTCTGATAATAACCGAGATACCCTGTAAGGGCATCGAAAATAGGCCACCCTGTTCATTCTTTCCCTTGTTTTTTTTTCTTCTAATATTGCCACGAATCATAATTAGTTACATGAATGGATTATTAAATTAACCATCGCGAAATATTCTAAATTGCGATTCAGCATTTATGTTCAGCGAATCGCGTAGCCCTTGACTGTAAGTTTATGTTCGTTCATCTCTTTCTTCTTATACGGGGAAAAGGGGGGAATTGTACAATTATATAGACAAACATCCCAAGGGGTCGCCCCTTCTGTTCATATCTCGCGGCGGTGTCCCACTTGTTTGGATTACGGGCAAAGTAACCCCCAGACGAAAGGTAGGTTTTAAGTTAGTTTATAATAAATTAGAATAAGTACTCCGGCGTTTTATTAGTACCTCTTGCAGCTACGATCCCGTTCGACTAAGCTAAACCCTTGGTCGTGACAAGTTTGGTGGAGGCGCCGGGTGAGAGCCGAGAGGTACCGGGATCGTTGCCCGGCGCCTCCACCAAACTTGTCACGACCAAGGGGTTAACTTAGTCGAAGGGGGTCGTAGCTGCAAGAGGTACTAATAAAACGCCGGAGTACTTATTCTAATTTATTATAAACTAACTTAAAACCTACCTTTCGTCTGGGGGTTATTTTGCCCGTAATCCAAACAAGTGGGACACCGCCGCGAGATATGAACAGAAGGGGCGACCCCTTGGGCTGTTTGTCTATATAATTGTACAATTCCCCCCTTTCCCCCGTATAAGAAGAAAGAGATGAACGAACATAGACTTACAGTCAAGGGCTACGCGATTCGCTGAACATAAATGCTGAATCGCAATTTAGAATACTTCGCGATGATGTTAATTTAATAATCCATTTATGTAACTAATTATGATTTGTGGCAATATTTTTTCCCCAAAGTATTGAATATCAGCGATTTTATTACATTCCTGTCCTTATTTATATGATTGTTGATTTCCTCGTCGCTATTTTTTAATTAGTTAAAAATGACTCGGAAATATTTGCATTTTTCCACTCCTTCCATGCATTTAGTTTCTAAAGGTAGGTAAGTCGTTTATTTCTTTATTTTCTATTATAAAAATTCGGATTACTTCTTGTTTATTATTAATCCTGCCCGACCGCACTCTTCTTTTCATTTCCTCACCAGGTAACTTAAGTCTTCTTCGTCTTCGGAAATTATCACTTGATCGTCGGCGAAGTATAAACTAAAAAGTTTGTCGTCTCTCACTTTTATTCCCATATTTTTTCATGTCCTTGTCTACCTTGAAAGGGCTCTGTCAAGATACATATGCATATATTAAAAATTCAAGGGATACTCCCACGATATATTTCACAAAAATTATCGCCAAACTCGAGAGCTGGAGAATACATCGAATGAAACCCTGATGCTTAGAATATATTATGTACATTTAACATCTTTTTTTTTGTCGTTTGCTGATCTTTGCTTCTAACTGAGCTTGTTTATTCCAATATTTGTTTTTTTACTTTAATTTGATTTTTTTCACTTCTCTATAAATTTCCTGCAATTATTTTCTACGCGAAAAAACTTTTGTCGTAATTATTTTGTTCATTGCTTCTCCCGTTTTTTTATTCCACATTCTAGTTTCAAATCACGATTAAAGGTTTTTTTTTGCTACGATTTTAATATTGAAAAGAACATTATTTCTTTTAAATTTACCCGACGTTCTGCAATAATTCAAGACACAGACAATTATTTTTAATGAAGCTTAAACCTTTGTTTTTTGTCTTTCCTGTTCGAAATATTCGCGTTCAATATAATTGTTATTGAATTGGGTCTTTGTCAAGATTATTTGCTGTAGATTTTACGTTTCTTTTTTGTCGATCGTTTTATTTGAAGAGGTAGTCGGGTTCGCGTAATCCGATCATGTTTGCTGTTTGCCTCTTTGGCTCTGATGGCTTATTTCGAATATAAATTGAGCGTGCATACTTGGCTTATTAGGTTTGAGACGATTTCTTCAAGGATAAAAAAAATGTATTGGCTAAATATTAGCAAGTAATATCTATGTACCTACGTGGGTGGATTAAAAAGTTGACGAGCTGGCATAAAAACAATTGTTAGTAGGTTAAAAACGTCTTTTGTTTTTCTACGTAATCTTCTCGAAGCACAATTCATTTATTTCAGCGATGTTCCAACCCGTTATGTCCTTTTTGTAGAACGATTCGTTGAGGCCAGCAAAATTTGCGTCCATAACCGCTATCACATCCCCGTAAAATAAAAAAAATGTGTCCTGCCAAGCAGGGATGGGAAGTCGGTAGAAGAATTAGCAACTCCCGAGTTTTAAAACCGACTCCTTTCATTAATGCTCTACACTGGAGAACGTTAAGGAAAACCAGTATGGAATATTTTCAATTTCTTTTCTGTTCGTGACCAAAAAACATGTTCACTTTTCCGTTCTTTAAAAAATTTCGTTAATATCGTTATTTTGTTTTCATTTAGTCCTTATCTTTGATACACTGAATCAGAGAGTCGGGAGTCGCAATTTTCGACTTCCAACCCCGTCTCTTGACTACCAAATAAGCTTCGACTTCCGACTCCGACTTCCCATCCCTGCTGCCAATCGTTTCTTTCAAGTTTCGAAACAGATGGTAGTGGATGGGGCCAAACCCGGAGTATAAGGTGCAAGGTGCAATACTAAGCCCACTTTTTCAATTGTGGCCCTTGCAGTTCGGAAAAAATGAACCAATGCGTTGTCGTAATAAAAAAACACTATTTTTTCGCCAAACCCTTTCAGTGCTTTTTGTTCCAATCGGTTCAGTAAGTTAACGTAGTTTTTCCCAGTTATAGCCCTTTGGAAGGTAGTCAATAATGACTTTAAAAAACTCACTCCATGATCTTTACAGCTGCTTTGCCTTCCTGGAGGCAGAGAATTTCCGTACTGCCATTGTTTTGATTGTGCTTTCATCGCTAGAGTTTAGTGATGAACCCGTTTTATCTGTTGACATAAATGTCCGCATAAAATTGCTTGAGTTCTTAAAAAACAGTTGCAAACAACGCCGGAAAATTTGGTGTCGTACATTTCCCAAGATTAAGTCCAGAACGTCTTTCATAATGAGCACATGCGAAGATTTTGTTATTTTAAGCTAACGGAAAGCGTGTTGTAGAAGTTTTTTCTTTTCTGTACAATTAAAAAAATTTCATTAAGTAAGCAACCTGGCCCCCTTGATTAGTAATTGGACTAGTAGTGGAAATACAACGATTAAAGTAAAATCAATTTTTTTAAAAATGTTTTATCATAACATGCATTAAAATGTTCTACTTGTAAAAATTAAACTTTTAAACGTGAAACTGGTGAAATCTGGAATATATTTATGGAATTCTTAACTTTAAAACTATAAACTTTTCAAACTGTGTTAACACTTTCAATTGTTAATTGTGTAAAAATCTTTAATAAACTTTGTTTTCACTTGCGGAAACTTTCAAAAACGTACATGTAGTGAATTGTGAAAGATGCAGACCATGAATATTTTATTCTCCAAACTTTTATTCTATAAAGAACTGGAAAATTTATATTTCCAAACTGAAAACAAAGTTAAGCCAAAAAATATGCTATAGGTGTAAATAATTTATTTCCCTAAAGTAATTTAAAATGCTGTCAGTTTTTTTCCTCACGTGTTACCGACCATATATTCTCAGACAATTGCCTTTAAATTGCTAAAATGTGTGCACATCTATCACCAGCTCTGGTTTATTCTCTTGTTACCCCCATTGCCATGCAACAGCCAACTAAAAATTCATCATAAATAACGGAGATAATGCATAAACAAAGGACAACTTCATTACATTTACGCGTGAAACAATGTGGAAATATAAAGCTTTTTTTTCTTGTTAGGGCTTGTATTTGTGTTCATTTTTATATCTTCGCCGTTATTTCCCCGTTTCTACCGAAGTGGGCTATAATATCTTACCGATTATGTGTCAAATCACTTTTGAACTAGTGTACTTGCGAAGCAATACTAATTAATTAATATTAGATTACTCGGTAACTTCATAAAACATGATATGATTAATTTAACTCCCTGAAGATATGAGTGAGCGAAATATTGTTTTGCTTTATTTATTAGTTTCAGCAACAGCTGCATCTATGAAGTAGTTGTTTAGTTTAGGGAAAATTGGGAAATGCTTCGACGAGTTTATAATCTTCTTAAGGCAAGCCTTGCATCTCCAGTTAGTTTACGAACTACCAACATGTACAAACGTTCTATATCAAGTAAACACTTCACAACGATTAGACGACGTATTAACGTACATGCACGTCAAATTGAATTTAATTATTTTACCATCGCTTTGCTGTTTTTTTGCAAAGCAGGTTTCCATTTTAATTTTAATTCTGACGTATGAATTCTACCACAGGCTAGCAAAGAGAATCATAAGGTTATTTTTTGTTTGTGCATAAAAAAAATACGATTAATATTTTACAAGATTTTATTTTATCTATAGCGTCTGTCGGCGCTGTCCGATCCCCAGACTGTTCCTCCATCCCTTGCTATCCTGCCACTGGTCCTCTTGCAGATTTCTTTCGCTCATAGCTCTCTGAATGCCCTCGTTCCACGTCTTCCTGGGTCTGCCTCGTTTTCTCCTTTCAGGAGGGATCCAGTCAAGCGTTACTTTTGGCAGTCGATGGTCTGCCATCCTTCTTACATGTCCGTACCAAATCAGTTGTCGTCTTTCTGCCTCTTTATTATAGTTTCCCTCAGTCCGATTAATTCTTTAATTGTTGTGTTCGGTACTCTATCTAGTCTAGATATTCTACACGATCTTCTTAGGGCATCTATTTCCAGAGCTTCCACCCTTCTTTTATCTGCTTCTTTCTACCTCCATGCTTCTGCTTTATACAATACTATACTTTTAATAACGGTATGTATATGTATTTTCTCTTCTTTGTTATTTCTTTACTCCACCATATTCCATTTAGCCTTTTGATGCCTTTTTCTCCTTGTTCTATTCGTTGTCGAATTTCTTTTTCATCCTTTTCATCATCTTGAATTATTACATCCAAGGATTGGTAGCCAATGCATTTAGATATTTTCTCACCTCTTTCTAATATTCTTGGTCACCGGATTCTCCCTCAATACAAAGATATTTAGTTTTTTACATATTCGTTGAAAGCCCCGCTTTTTCGTATTCTTCTTTAATTTTCCTTGTCATGTATTGGAGGGCGTCCTTATCTTTGGCTGTAAGCACCTGATCATCAAGTTTCTGCACAGCTAATTTCTTTAATGTCCGGTAAATATTCCATAATTTTACTTTTTTTTAAACCAAAAACTAGAATCTTGAAGCTGCACATTAGAAGATATTTTTGATTATCGTCATTCCTTTCCAATCAATGCACATTGCTCATGGCACAAGGGACTTGTTACCGAAATCTGTTTATTATTTCATTGCTCGATCGTTTAGCATGTCCCCACATTGACCATATCGCAACTATGCGTCTAAATGGGCTTGAGAATTTGATTGTACTTCAGCACTGCAATATGCAGTGACAACTGGGAATTGCAGCCCATCAACTAATATACGTACAAGGATTAAATTTGATGTTGTTGCTCATTGTTACATACTTAATCCTCGTAAATCTACCGTTTAGATAAATACCTGGATGTTTGATGAAGTTTTGAATCAAAGGAGTACATAAATAGTATAGTACATAACAAGAGTTGTAAGAAGCATATTGCGCACGATTGGAAAAGTTGCGCACGGAGCCGCTACGCGGCGAGTGTGTTTTTCCACCAATGCGTAATTGCTTTACAACTCGTGTTATGTAGCATACTTTTTCTGCGATCACATAATACATACGATTTTAACGACTTTTTGGCTAATATACACATGTAATAATTACGTTGTCTTGTCAATGTTGACGTAAGTCTACTTTCTAGAAAAGTGTGCGTTTTGCTTACCGTGCGTTATAACTCACTTACTAGGCATGGAGGAAGCATTTGACATGAGTCTATTTGATCTATGCATGCAGGCTGTACGGTGAGTCATTTACGTTAGTGGTCGTAGTAAAAACTATTTTATACAGTTAGGTTATTGATAGTGTTGAATCACAGTGACGTGAAAGATATATCGACATAATTTACTTTCAGAGCATGTTCCTGTTCAACTCTATTTCAATATTTATGGTGTAGACTCAATAAGCAAAAGAACATTCATGAAGTGAATTTTAATCATGAGTATAAACTACGTTGTGGAAAAATGCAAACATTGATTCCAATCTTCTACAAGTGATGTTGAATATAAACCCTTGCTACACTTCAAATAAAATTAGAGAATAACTTGGTTTTAAATAGAAACTGTAAATTTTTAGCAAATAATTGAACAAATGTATCTTGTAAAAGTGATTACAAATTTAATTGAGACCATTTTTCTTTTCAGATCTCCTCATAGAAATGCTGGGTGTCCTGGCCAGTTATAGCATAACCGTCAAGGAATTGAAGCTTTTATTTGGTGCCATGAAAGCAGTTAATACAAAATGGGTAAGTTGTTCGTTTGTTTTTGAAAACGGAAATGTATTTTTATATTTTTTCAGCCTCGTCATTCGGCCAAATTACTTAATGTCCTACGCCAAATGCCTCAAAGAAATGGACCAGACGTATTTTTCAGTTTTCCTGGTCGTAAAGGATCAGTAAGTAGAATTTTAAGTTTTTTTGACAATTTAAGTTTATGAAGAAAGGGAAAATTTCTAAAGTGTTCGTTAATTATCCTTTTTTTTTGTTCAGGCCGTAGTGTTACCACCTTTAGCTAAATGGCCTTATGAAAATGGTTTCACTTTTACCACTTGGTTTCGATTAGATCCAATAAATTCTGTTAACATCGAACGAGAAAAACCTTATTTATATTGGTGAGTAAATATTTATAGTAATCGCTATATTGTGTTACTGTTTGTTCTATTGTTTTGATTGCTTATTTGTTTATGTTGTATCTTTTTTCAGTTTCAAGACCAGTAAAGGTGTTGGTTACTCTGCCCACTTTGTTGGCAATTGTTTAGTGTTAACATCAATGAAGATAAAAGGCAAGGGCTTCCAACACTGTGTTAAATATGAATTTCAACCAAGAAAGGTATGATATTTTTATTATTTGTTAACTTCCTTTTCAACTAATCTACGCAATAATAACTTAATTTGTCCCACTAATAACCGCGATCGAATTCAATTGTTTACAGTTGGATAAATGTTTTCTTTTTGTTTTTTTTTTTAATGATGGACTTTTTCGTTCAAATATAAATCCAAATAAGTCGAGTGTTAAAAATATTGACCACATAAATCGTAGCTAGATAGTTTCTGTTTAGGACGCAATGAAATAGTGAAGGAAAAAATCCTGGAACGCTTCCAGTTGCAAAACACTTTCAGAATCTTCGTATAGACACAATGGAGACCTTTTTCATGTTAGAAAATATTAACGATTTATGAAGTGCGCAACGCAATAGCGCTTTGCTATAACGTTTCCAACTTTTTTTAAATGCTTTTTTGTTAAAATCGGTAAGATCCTTTGTCACTGCTGTTATTTATTGACGATGTCTGCATAACTTTAACCAACACCTCGGGTTTCAAGGTTTCGTGATTTGCTAAAAGGCGCTTTTTTAAAGAAAGCTGCACAAAAATTGTATAAAGGTTATGCATAAGTTCTCGCGATCACCATTCGAGGACGTTAGATATGTTTTCGTAAAGTGCGTCTGCATAAGTTCTCCCAGTCACCAACACACTACATCAAAGTATTTTGACATCTTAAAACCGCGGGTTTTTCGTAATCTACATGTTTTAAATCTAAATTATGGATCCAGATAAAGTTCACTTGCGCCACTGCCTTTTTTCTTATTTAACTGAAGTTAATCTAAAGCAGAAGCAAAGCGAATGATCAAACAAGCGCATGGAAAAAGCTGTATTGGTGAAAACACTTCAAAACTGGTACAAAAAATTGAAAACGGTGAAACTAGCTTTGAAGACAAACCCAGAAGCGCAAGATCCCACGAAACAGATGATGATGCTCTTCAAGCCCTCCTAGATAATAACCCTACCCAATAAACAAATGAATTGGAAAAACAGCTAGGGATTAATCAGACAACTGTTTTACGCAAGCTACATACAGTAGGAAAGATCCAAAAAGTTGGGAAATGGTCCCTCATCAGTTATCAGACCGCAACGGTAACCAGAGATTGGCAACAAGCATCGCCCTTCTTGCCAGACACAAAAAAAATCTTTTCTCATCGATGAAATAAACCATCTTGCAATTGGAATGTGAAGTGTTGCCTCATGAAGTCTATTTATCCGATATCACTCCTTCAGATTTTTACACATTTCGTTATTTGCAACACACATTAGCTGGTAAACGGTTCAGTAACACTGAAGAAGTGGAAAAATTCATCAATGAGTGTATCGATTTAGAGGACGGTCTTTTTCGAAGTGGTATTCAACTTTTGCCTGAAAAATGGCAAAAGTGGATGGATGCTGATGGGCAGTATTTCAGTGATTGAAATATTATTGTCTTCCTTGTATATCCATACAAAAAACCGCGAGAACTTATGCATAACCCTTATAAAATAATTCTAGCAAGGTAGACCTGAAGGGAATTGATGCGCTAAGAAAAAAACTCGTGCGTCAGGCTATGTCTATTTTTTAACAACGCGCAAAGCGTATTTATTAAGCTAACGCATCTTCCTTCTGAATCCATTTCTGTTATAACTTCCGGATGTCTTATTTTTCTCAAAAATAACGAACAATTAGCCTCAATCATTAGAGATCCGATCAATTATGCCCTACTACTGCATCTCCATAATAAAATTTGGCCTCAAGTATCGGAAATTTCAATACAGATATGTAAATTGCGAACGATAAACTCTTGAAGTCCGCACAATAGTGACGTCGTTACTAAAATAAATTTATTCAAGTTTTTTCAATTGTTGATGAATGCATATTTTCCATGTCGAAGCTTGAACTTCTACTGAATACTAGTAATAAACCAAAAATTTCATAATTTAAAAACTAAACATAAAAAAATGCTTGCAAACAATTATTTTTAGTTTCTTAGCCAATTTGTGCAAAACTTATGTTAGGTTTGTATACATGTAGCCAAAAGTTATCGAGAATTTAAATTAATACCACAAGTTTCGATTTTAAATAACCACAGAAACAAAATTTGAGCACGAGTATCCCCTTTTAAAGTTAATTTTAACTACAGGATTATTTAAGAAAACATTAAGCTGTGGACTACGCTTTAGCGACATCAAAAGTATTGTCTTGAAACTGTTTAAAACATTTTTACCTCCGCATACGGTATCACATAACTCAATTAAGTGTCAAAAGAATAAAGCGGTTTTCTTATATTACCTTTTTTGAGATATAGCTTAATTTAAATTTAAAATATCTTCTCTGACCACTCCATTTTTAACGACTATACAAATGACGTTCAGACAGAAAATGATATTAGGCACCTATTCACGAACAAACCCTTTGATGTATCGCCTCAAGAGCGAAGTTTCGTCGAACCTGAGAGCTGCTCGCGAACACCAGATTTGCACATTGTTCGCGATCTGTTCGCTGCTGTTCTAGAACAGCTCGCGAGCTTGGTCTGAACGCGACTTTATGATCGATCGGTAAAAAAACAGACTAGTACATACGCTTACAAAAAAATATTGTTCAACAAAATTTCCGCATGGAACGTGTTAAATAATTGGCTTTGTTTTGTTCCAGTGGTATATGATAGCAATAGTCTATATTTACAATCGATGGACAAAAAGTGAAATCAAATGTCTTGTGAATGGTCAATTAGCATCTAGTACAGAAATGGCGTGGCTGGTATCAACGAACGATGTGAGTATTTGAGCAGTTGATGTATGGATTCGTGCTGGAGGACCATTAATTAATATGCACTTTGTTTTGCAGCCGTTTGATAAATGTTATATTGGTGCAACTCCGGAGCTGGACGAGGAACGAGTGTTCTGTGGCCAAATGTCCGCAATTTATCTCTTCAGTGAAGCTTTGACTACCCACCAAATATGTGCAATGCATAGATTAGGACCTGGTTATAAAGTAAGTGATTTTATAAGTTTTTGTTTAATTTCGGTTTTTCACGTTTTTCTCCGGAACCATTTAAGATATTTTCAAAAACTTGTCACCATTTTACTTGCAAATGATGCGCGCATTGTTAAATAGAAAACTTTAGATTTTATCTCTGACGGTTTCATGGCCAGCGCGATCGCAAAAATGACCTATATTGTTACATTTGTAAGTTTTTCCCTATTTTTCCTATGTAAATCATCAATGGCACTTATAACCAGCGACTGTGAACGGAACGAAAACGTTAAACGAAATTAACCGTTTATTTAAGAACGAAAACGAAATTATTATTTTTCGTTCGAGAACGAAAACTAAATAAATATTTTCCAAAACCGGTTTTAACCGGTTTTATCACTATTTAAATTTTAATTGTTAAACACAGACGCGAATTTACCTTCTGTGCTGGGGAGACTCCACGAGGTATTAAAAAATCTCACTTGAAATAAGTGGGCTTCACTTTTCTCCATATACATGATATATTTTAAAAATGTATTGTTTATACTTGCAGTTTCTTGTAACACAAGAAACGGTACTGATATTCTCTGTACACTTGATTGGATATATTATTAATGTGTATGTTTTATTTGCGTTTAGAGTTAATATAAGTTTTCTTCTAATATCTTTTTTATGTATAACATTCATGGCAACATTTAGTGAACTATCCACTTGAATTAATTCTTTTGTCTTTTTAAATAATTACAGCAGGATCTAATTTAATTCAAATTCATAGATTTTTAGTACTAAAACAAACTTAAAACAGCACTGCTATATTTTTGAATCGTGTGTATAATTTAAACTAATTAAGTGTTGTATTTTTGCACCTTACGGGTTATACTAAATAAAATGGTGTTTAACGATTTGGTAAATTTAATATGGCGGCGGTTCGCCAGTCTAAAATATGCTGTCCGTGAACATTAAAACCCATCGTCATCGTTTATATTTTAGTGGAAACGCAAATATTGTTATCGTATTTATAGAGGGTTGTATTGAGTTGAAAAAAAATGAGTCCTCGATTTTTTGACGACAAAAAAAATTGTTAAACCGGTTTTAACCGTTATTATTTCAATTCACGAAAACGAAAAAGGAATTTTTTCGGTTAGAACGAAAAGAACGAAAAAGATATATTTCGTTTTCGTTCCGAACAGAAACGAACGAAATTTTTTTCGTTTTTAGTCCCTGCTTATAACTCAGCAAAACATTTATTTTTGTTGTTCTTGATGCAATAAACACAGCCTTGATCAGATTCCAGTTGACTATTGCATCTCAGAAACTAAGTAGGATGAGTAAATTTTAACAACGCCACGCGATTGTAACCTATAGCTAAGCCATGATTACCAAATTTCAAATTTTTACCTCTGATAACAAATAAGTTATAAAGAAAACAATTAAATGAAGTTTTCAGCATATTTCATGAACTGGGTACAGTATGCATATTCTCAGTTTAGATTCTTACTAGGCAAGTAAAAACACGCTTCGCTAATTTAATCATTCTTCCAGCTCTAACGGTTTCCAAGAACCCCACATTCTTTATGAAACACAAACTTACACACTATACATTTCATTGTAACATACACGCGTTTGTTTCATAAAATAGTCACAGATCTTATTTACTCTTTACGTCAGGCCTGTGCAACCAGCGGCCCAAGGGCCGCATGCAGCCCCTCTGACAGTTTTATGCGGCCCGCGGTCCAGTAGTTGTATATTACAAGCATTACTGTTTTTAAAGAGTATAACTTAAGTGTCATTACATGTCAAAAAGTGCTAAAAACTATGAGAAATATGAGAAAACAAATGATTTAGGAAGAGAGAGAATAATGGAAACGAAAGAGAACTTAACGGGATAACAAAACTTATTCAAAAATGCGTATAAACAACAAGACCCCACAACAATGTTACAAATGAAACAACATCATACTAAAATAATAGCCGCTTCTAAAACTATTTATCTTTGGTCTTCATACAATACGATTGTTTGTAAACGTACGATAATCAAGAACAATACGTTGGTTGCTAACAGCTTTAGGCTATATAAATTTAAAATGTAAATTATGCTACTGTTAACTTTATAAAACAAATATTTTACTGATTTGAACGTTCAAATTATTGCATATAACAATGTATTTCACCATTATATTACACAGCATGGATTTTCCAATACACTGAACTTCCGGTTATTTATAAATGCATTGAAAATTTAATTGCTAATTAGGTACAGATTTATAATTTATATTCTGCGGGCATAATGTGAAGCACTCGTGTAACATTACAGTATATTAATATAACGTTAGAGACATATTTTGTGCAACATTAATTTTCTCATAGATTTAGTTTTGAACTAACCATTCGTAACATTAAATAATACTTCATAGAATGCACCAGCTGCTTTCACGGCCATAATTTCACGAACGGAAATTGCAGGAAACATTTAGCATAAAATCATGGATATTTTAAACTACACTGATGTTAAAAGTCATAGTTTGATGGAAATGTTTTGTTTTGTAAACCATTCTGGGATTCTTTTTTCAAACATTTTTAGGTAGTAACAAATTTTATTGTCTTAGTTTACTGTTTGCATATCTCATGAACCCTGCAACATACAGAAAAAATGCGCAGAAAGAGTGACCGCGTTTTTAATCTTTGATATTGAAATTGGTTATTGTGTCAAAAAAATAACGGATTTTTTACGAAAATCGATTAGTTTTCACTGCGAAAAATATATCACAAACCACATTAAAACGAAAGAAAAACATCAGGTCAGATTCTGCTAAAGCTTTGGATTTTTGGCGATAACAAGATAACATCAGATCCTTTTTTGATTCTATAGAAAACCAATACACAACAACAATTGGAGCAATACATGAGTGTAAAGCTTTAATTGGTCACGTATGCCCGTAAGGCAATGAGAACAGGGTGATAAGAATATTAAATTTAAACGTTTGTAATGATAAATTTCGTGCAAGTTTGTTTTTGAACGATGTCAAGCAGTATCTCTTTCAATGTTCCAAAAGTACAATGAAAATGTTTTGTGACATAAAGAGATTAGAATATCCACCCACATGGCCTGGCAGAAAGATATCTCGACCGAGTTTACAAGCAAATTACTTTACACAACTGTATATCAAATGCTTTAGCTTTAGAATGAACTAAATATGGTTTTATATTATGGTGAAATAGTCAAAGAACAATCAAAAACTTTGCCGTGCGCGCATAGACCAGCATTTTCAGGTGGCCTCATCATAATAAGTAGATAAAAAGCAATAATACTTCAATTGACTTAATTAAAGCCTACTTAACGAAAAATGTTGTTGCAAAATTAGTGCAATCGGCAAGTACAAAATCTCTTTTTTTAAGTTTTGTTTTAACTTAAACATAAAAATCTATATAAAAAACTGTATAGCATTTTGCTATATTTCAATAAATAAGAAGTTATAGTAAATTTTCAAAAACGTTAATTTTTCATTTATCGGCTGTAGTGCCTAAATGGAAAAAGATATAAAAAATCCGATAACATGGGCGTTTTTTTCTCAAAAAAAATGTCCAAGAGACGGTTACCAGATTTTCGCTAACTATTACGTTAACAGAGATACCCCGTAAAACATTCGAATTTGGTTCACCCTGTATAGCTATAAAACTAAAAAAATTACTATATTTAAAGCTCTATAAAGGTTGCAACATATCTACTGACTACCACTCAATCTATAAAAATAAATAAATGATTGGTAAATACATTTATCTATCATAATTATTTTGATAAAAAATATAGAAAGCATCTATGTAACGAAATATTTTTGTTTCTTGCAGAGTCAATTTAGGTTTGATAACGAGTGCCACTTGAATCTTCCTGACAATCACAAAAGGGTGAGTGATAGTGACCAGTCGAGTAGCATGACACAGCCTGCCACAGACGCATCAGTAAGCACTTTTTGTTTTTATTTTGTAGTTTGTATTATTACCAGTTAATGATATTTTTTTACTGAACGATGTACGTCATCCTGTAAGTGCTAAAATAATTTAAAAATCTGTTTTTTTTTACAACATTTGCGTTAGAAACAAATGTATTTTGACTTTCTGTTAAAGTATGTTGCGTTGTTTTGTGTTGTAGCTGTATTTTGATGTTAGTAAAATAGATCATTATAAAAGCAGTATTAGGCATGTATTTGGCGATTTATATTAGTTTTGTTGTAAGTTTGATTAGTTAAAGCAGATGTACATACGCAGAGGTAACTTTACAGTAAAAAGCCCCAGAACAAGGAAAACGTTTTCAATTTTAACATACCAAAACACGATTTTTATTCAGTAATGAAATAAAGTTTAAAGAAATTTTGTACGGGATTTAGTAACAGTGAAATGAAGTCGAATTTGGAAGTGACATCATTCAATTATTCAAACGCGATCGTCCGGATATGTGTTCTAAACTTTAAATTTCTTTTAATATTTTTCACCTTAAAATTGAAAGCGTCGCGACTCAGAAATTTCAAGGATCATTTGTAATTTTTAAACGTCCAAATCAGGTGCATTAAGTAATATTGAAGATTTCTGGCAAGGTGAACACAACTATGTTTATTAAATCTTCTTGACGTTTCGACCTTGATGTCTTGGTCCTTTTTTGCTTCGGAAAAGAGTAATACACAGGATGTTCTTAAATATTGCAAAAAACTTCGGGAGGTGATTCCTTATCGAAAATTAAGGGGGGTCTTTCATATAACATGTTTTTCTTAGACGTTTTATTTCGGAGGTACACCCTCCTAAAGGGGAGCGGTAAAATTAGGTTTTTATTTTATTTTTCAAATTTGGATAATTGTAGGAGAATGATATGAGGTAGATGTTTTATACTTATAAAAAGGTTTCCCATTGTAACATTTTCAATCATCTCCCACCTTCACAGGGGGTTGAAAAGTGCGACCCCTCTTGTTTTTTTTTTATCAGAACTTTTTGGTGCGTTATAATTTTGCAATTTAAAAAGTTGTTTTTGAAAGCTTGATTTATTTAGAAACTATTTTTATTTTTTAGTTTTTCTCGTAAAACCTACAGTTTTTGAGAAATAGGAGTAATTAATTAAGTAAACATGCACCAATAAATATTCTAATATAAACCGATTCATTTTGGTGGTTACCATGGTTTCTTTATGTTCATATTGGATAGAATTGACGGGCGTTAGCGCCGCGTAAACGTCAAAATAAATTACACCCGTCAATTCTATCCAAGATGAACATAAACAAACTATGGTAACTTGTAACCACCAAAATGAATCGTTTTATAATGGTTTTATATTGGAATATTATTTAATGGTAGGTACCTACATGTTTATTTATTTTATATTTTACTTAAAAACTGCAAGTTTTTTAGAATAAACTAGAGAATAAAAAAAGTTTATACATCATTTCAAAAACATAAACCAAAAAATTCTGGAAAAAAAACACAGGGGTCGCACTTTTTAGCCCCTTGTGAAGGTGGGAGATGATTAAAAATATAACTATGGGAAACTTTTAAATAAGTATAAAACATATCATTCTCCTACATATATCCAAATTTGAGAAATAAAATTATTTAAATTTACCGCTCCTCTTTAGGGGGGTCTAACTCCGAAAGGAGACGTCTAAGGAAAATATTTTATATAAAAGACGACCCCTCGTAATTTTCGATAAGGAATTACCTCCCGCATTTTTTTGCATTTTTTACGAAACATTCTGTATAGTTTTTATTAAAATTTTTAAACTGTTGACATTTTGAAAAGTATGCGGCACGGCACGGCTTCCTATTGTTTAAACGATAAACGTTCATCATTAAAGATTTATTCTCCTTAAGGTGTTCGAAATTACTCACAAATTCAATACAACGCGTCTAAGTTTCTTTGGCATTAGTGTCCTCAAAGAAATACGGCTATCAATTACAAAGTTTTCCCGCATTTCCCTATGCATACGAGAGTCTTCTCTGTGCTCCAACGATTTCAGTGGGTAAAAATCATCGTTTTATGCCTTTTTTTTATAAAACACAATTCAGAAACCCACCAACTCTAAAGTCTCCTCTGATTGTGTATCTATTAAGGAACTTTGTAAGTCTTTGAGCAAAAATAGCAGCTATTGCTCTATGGATTAGTGTATTATTAAAATTATTTATTGTAAATCTAGCACATTGTTGCATATTTGCATTGCTATTATTTATTAGGCAACTTTATTTCGTTGCATTTTTTGATTTTTCGTTTCGTACCCAGCGCATCCACCAAAAGTTTAGTTACGTAAATATTTTTTACTGCTGCTTTTTTGAATGTACGTTTTAATTAAGTTGTTTGCTGCCAAGTTACTGCTTTTTTGATTAAGCTGTAATTAGTTGCAAAACGATATTCACACTGAATCGTTTCGTTTATGGGTCTTTATGAACTTTTTTTTGTTGTACAGGTTTTGTATGATGGTAAGCTGTCTAGTGCAATTGTGTTTATGTATAATCCGGTGGCAACAGATAGCCAGCTATGTCTTCAATCAGCACCTAAAGGCAATGTTTCATATTTCGTCCACACACCACATGCTCTCATGCTTCAAGTAAGTACAGAAACATGTAAAACATAATAGGAGTAAATACTCTTGACTGATAACTTTGCCAATACAATTAAGTCTTGAACTTTTTAAATTATAGTGATGCCTTAGTTAGCATTATTACAAAGTAGCAATAGCAAAATATTTAATTTTTCAGGACGTGAAAGCAGTGATAACTCATTCCATCCATAGCACTCTAAATTCAATAGGAGGAATTCAAGTATTGTTTCCTTTATTTTCTCAACTGGACATGCCTTATGAATGTAATGGATCTTCAGATTCTAAACGTGATCCCACTCTATGGTAATAAAACGATCATCTCCGCAAAAGAATTCCTTGCAAATGTTGTTTGTTTTCAGCTCAAAACTGTTAGGCTTCATCTGTGAATTAGTAGAAACCTCACAAACTGTACAGCAACACATGATTCAAAATCGTGGATTTCTGGTTATCAGCTTTATGCTCCAGAGATCGTCTAGAGACCATCTCACGATCGACGTGCTGGGCTCGTTTTTAAACCTCACTAAGTATCTAGTAACCTGTCTCACTGCTAATAGTGAACTGTTGTTGAAACAGGTAAGTCTCGGGTAGTTCTTTTATTTTAAAATCAAATTAATTGTGTACGTTTTAATGCCTGATGTGTAACCAATAACTTAGGAGAGATTTCCAAAAATCTGTTTATTCTTCAAGGAAATTTTTCTTGCAGTTAGGTAGGGTAGGCCAAAAGCGTGGGAACACGACTTTGATATTTTTTGAAAAAGTTTGAGATACCTAAATTGTTTCGAATATTTTGAGGTGCTTCAATTTTTTTAAGACTGTCACAATTGCTTTTTTTTGTAAATAGAGACCTGATTTTTTTACACCTTAATTATTGATTACGATTTTTTTTATACAGGTTGACAATAATCTACATGTGTTGCATGGGTAACTTTGTTATTATAAGAGTTACATGGTCGGTTAAATTAGCAAAAATTTCAAGACAAATTTAATGCCATTTTAACACCTTCAACTTTTTTTAAATATTTTGAAAAAACTAAAAACAGACGATTTTTTAATGGAAAATAATTCCATACTAGGTCAAAATCAAAGTGTGAAATGATTTTAGTAAATATTTTTTTATAGCATAAGAAAAACATTTGTCTAAAAAGTCATTGCACACTTGATTTTTGAGATATAAGCCAAGCTTAAATTTTTTAAATGGCAACCCTAGTTGGCGATAAGTTCATTAAAGAGGGATTGTTTTTCTCGTTTCATTGAGGTATGAGTTGTTAGGTTTATCTTCAAAAATAAACAAGTTGTAGCAATATTATTGTATTAATTAAGTTTAATCTAAGTGGCCATTGAAAAAAACAACAAAAGATCACATAATTAAGCTAACTGTATTTAATTAAACACAAAAAATTGAGAACTTGTATAATTTGAAGTATTTTTTTCACAATATTGCTATAACTTGCTTATTTTTAAGATAAACCTAACAACAAAATGAGAAAAAAAATCTTTTTTAATGAACCCATAGCCAACTTTGGTTGCCAATTAAAAAAAAAGTCAAGTTTGGCTTATATTTCAAAAATCAAGTGTGCCATTACTTTTTAGATATTTTTTTCTTATTCTACGTAAAAATCATTTTACATTTTGATTTTAACATAGACGACTATGGAATTAACTACCATTGAAAAAATCGTGTTTTTAGTTTTTTTCAATATTTAAAAAATTTAAAGGTGAAGGTCATAGATAACAGTGTAGGACAAATGTCAAAATGGCATTAAACTTGTCTTGAAATTCTGCCCAATTTTGCTAATTTAACCGACCATGTAACTCTTATAATAACAAAGTTACCCTTACAACACATGTACGTTATTGTCACCCTATATATAATTTTTTTTTAAATGGACATGGAAAAAGTTCTTAGCTAAATAAAAAACGTTGTGGGTAGACTAAAATTTAAATATTTCATACAGACGGTAAATAAAGTCAAAATTAAACAAAAAAATCAACAAAATAAACCAAAACTGGATTGTGTTGAGAAAAAGAATTAAGTTAGAACAATTATAGAGATATTTTGAATACTTGTGGACAATTCGTCTGATATTTCTTTTATTAATTACTTATGTTACACTGATTTTTTTTTTGAAAATGAAAAACCCTCTTCCAGTAAAGTAAAAAATTAGGTTGCTATTACAAAAATTACTATCACAAATTCATTATCCGAAAAAATGTAAGTTCTTCTAAATCGATTACAAAAAGCTGTTCATCTTACACTTCTTACACAAAATGTATATTTACGCCGTTTTAGCAGTGTTTCCAGACTTTTGACCTTCTCTGTGTTTATACTGTCAGGTCTCTTGATCATTTGCAAATTACTTTAAAACATTGTTAGCATTTTATCTTCCTTGCAATATCTAAAATATCTAATTTTTGAAAAACTATACGTACAATTACATATTATATCTTCTATTCTTTATTGTTGAAATTGTTAAAATTTACTGTGGCGATTCATAACTAGTTCGTTTTAACAAAGGACATATTTCAGAGAACATAACAATAAAATCAAACATGATTTGTCTGTTGTATTTAACATAACTGGCAAACAAATTTAGAGTTAGTTTGTATGTGGACAAATAGTCGGTAGAGGCATTGTATTGCCTACAAAGACAAAATAATTCCCGCAGGTGCCACTTTGTCCAAATTTACTCCAAAGCTAATTATCAAAAGAAAAATAATACAAAAATTAACCGAACGTTCTGTGTTAACAAATTAAAATTGTAAAACCTAAATAACTAAAGAAGTACTACAATTCCCAACAAAATCAAGATAAACATTACTAGAGTGCCTCAAATTTGAGGTTCAACATGTGGATCTCGCTACGAAATATGTTATTTTGAGGAAAAGTTACGTATTTGGTGCAGAATTCGAATTTGAAAAGAACAAATCCATGAACCTTTTAATTAAAAAAATATTTTTAGAACAAATCCATAATTTTGTATTGTTTGCGGTTATTTTTTGGATAGTAGCAACAGCAGGTTGTAATTATGTATTCAGAATTTTTAGGACGTTTTCATGCTCAAATCCAATATGGCGCCTATAACGAATAACGAATTTGACAATGGTCCAACATGTAAGAAACATTTAACACAAACTAAATAAATCAGGTAACAAAATCAAACGTTGCCTCACCAAATAGTTTTTCGTTTTTTAACGTCTGTTAACCTAAATGAAATAAAGCCATAAGCAAGAGTAATTTTTTGGTTTCTTCTAAATAAATTCTAAAGTAAAAGGCCCATAGCAATTTTCTTTTAAGCTCTTAATTCAGCAGAAAATTACATAACTTTTTCCCAATTTAACCTAATTTTGTAGCTCTTACAATATCAGCGAGATCGCTTATGGAACCTCAAATTTGGTACACGCTGTACATTACAACCTAGGCAGCCAAGGAATAATAACTCAATTTGATTACAGATCGTTGTTGCAGCTCTATAAGTTGCACAGAGCTCAAAATTTGATTAAATGTAGCGGTATTCAAAGCAATATTGACTCTATTATACCTAAAATTTGTATTTGTAACACATGTAGTGCTGGCTAACAGCTTTTGTGGCATTTTTATTGTTGCAAATGCAAAATGGGTATAATTGACGGTTTCAGCTGTAAATACCCTATATTTATTGCTTCAGTACGATATTTTTGTAACGTTTTGGTTTCACTCATTGCAGTTCTGCATGAATTGGTAAAAATATACGTTGTCGATATTTTTTTTCATCGCATACTGGTATTTCTTGTTAAAAAAAAAGTTCAGTTCGAAGTTTAGAGAAAAATGAGCTATCAGTTGCTTCTTTGTAGTAACATTTTTTTTAAATGCAGTTGATGGATTAGTTTAAATCATATTTGCCACATTGAACTTCTACTAATCCAGGTTGGTAATTGGTATGTTTATTGGCCATTCTCAAATTTTGTTCTACCTATACAAAAACCCATGCGTGTAAAATTTCAGGTCATTTGGCCAGTGTTTAGAGGTCGCTCAAACGGTTTGAAATTTAGCATTGTTAAGTACATACCTGAAATTCAACAAAGAACACCAAAAGGTAGACTGTAGATGTTTGTTTACTTTTTTTCTTTAATCATTTTAATATGTTGACAAGATATAACATATTTCCACAATAAAATTAAGTTGATTTGCAATTTTAATCCTACTATGAGGCACTCAAAGCTGATTAAAGAGACAATTTTGAGTGCCTTACAGTAGGATTGAAATTGCAAATGAACCAAATTCTTCAGTGATATGTTATATGTTCACATTGAAATAATTTAGGAAAAACACTAAAAAAAGTTGTACAATCTGCTTTTTTGTGTCCTTAATCGAACCGCAGGCTGAACGCATACGTAACAATGCTAAATTTTAAACCGTTTTCGCGACCAAACATTTGCCAAATGACCTGGAATTTTATAGACACGGGTTTTTCTATAGGTAGAACAAAATTGGCGGGGTGGCCCATAAACATTTAATTAAAATTTTGGTCAACTTTGAAAGGAATCGTTGGCTCTGCTGTTTTTTCTAAACTTATTTGCAACTTTTGGGATATACCTGTATGCAAAAACTAAAACAATATTGACACTGTATATAATATAGCTCCTGCAGCTTTCTTGCTACCGTAATTATAAATTTCTGACCTGCCATTTAGAGATATTCCTGCTCAACAATTGAAATGCCCCCGTTATGAACATTGATTGCTTTTTCATGAATGTTAAAATGAATTACCGATACTTATCCATGCATGATTTTCTAACTGGTTTCTGTTTTGCTTCTGCTTAAACATGACCTGATTTTAATATGAATGTGAAAACTGAAATGGGTAAGTACCGGAGCAGGTAAATCCATTTTGATTCAGTTGTTTTGCTTCTCGTTCCTGACCTGGCAGCTTCTGGACCACGTCCTCTTCAATCCAGCACTGTGGATATACACGCCCGCTCCCGTTCAGTCAAGATTGTACTCGTATTTGGCCACCGAATTTTTGTCCGACACGCAGATCTACTCCAACGTCCGAAGAATATCGACCGTTCTTCAAACTGTACATACGTTGAAATATTACTATTGGGTCGTTAATCCAAGAGCAAAGAGTGGAATCATTCCCAAGGGATTAGGTAAGTGTTGTAATTTGTTTTTACGATTTTAACTTAAGCCTAAGATCTTTGCCACCGAAGCATAATTCACCAAAAATTTTGGTAAAACATGGATCAAAACAAAGTTTTTCACGATATTTAGCCACCCTTGTAAAGTATTTTGTCATGATACAACTATTGCGCCCAAAAATGACCAGCGCCATCCAACTTTTACAATGCTTGGCCCAATGATGGGATTCCCACTAAATATGCATAAATGTTACGTGTTTTATTTTTATTTTACATTTATCTAGAAATTATTTTGACGCGTTGCATTACACAATATGTACAGGGTGGTCCAAATTGGATGGGATTACATGGGTGTCTCGCTTAATAGGCAAGATAGAGAAACGGTTAAATTACCAAAATTGTGCAGTTTTTTGGGACAAACTCAAATATATTTTATCATTTCCGGTTTCCTTATTTTTTTTGTTTTGTTTTCACATCCTACATTTTGTTTTTCATGTTTAAAAAAAATAAAAAACCTTTGTAACTTGCGTATTATTGAAAATAAATACATCAACCCTTGTATATTTGGAATCCCGACAAAATAAGGAATTTAAACAAGTCACAGTCAACTATAGCTTCCATTTAAAAAAATGCAAGTTTGTGTCATAACTTCTTAACGGCGAGCGCAAAACATTTTTTTTAGTACTATTAAAATCTACATATATATGTCTAAAAATAATCTTCATACACTTTTTCGATATTTGCAACAATAAGAGAGATATGACACATTATAAATACAACAAAAAAAACAGTTTTTTTCATAACTCAAAAACCGGAAATGATAAAATATTTTTGAAAACGGTTCTGAGTTTGCCCCAAAAAACTGCACATTTTTGGTAATTTAACCATTTCTCTATCTTGCCTATTAAGCGAGATACCCATGCAATCCCATCGAATTTGGACCACCCTGTACACAGTATACAAAATTTTACTTGTCCCCAAAAAAAAAAAACGTGGGGAGGTTTTTACTGCCCGAAAATGAACTGGCAATTTTTTTTGCAGTAATTTAGCGTTAAGTATTTTATTCTAATTTTGGTTCGACTATTGTCCGTACCTTTTATCCGTTTCCGTCGGGTCCAACACTTTCAGAGTGGAGAACTACAAAAAAATCTAGAAGGCTTCCATATTTTAAAGTTAATAAACTAAACAAGCACATAAAACAACGTATCAAATATGCACTCACACTAAGTCGAGAAAGTCATCTTTCAATTTTTACAAATGCAACCATCCTACGCCGCAATTTGATAGCGACTGCCTGCTGCCTGGTTCACTCGGCGTGCGTATTACTTCAACAATGCATGGATAGATAACCCGATAAACATTAGGGCAGAATACTATTCTAACGAAATATGCCAAAAGATTGCTTATCGCGATCGTTCTGAATCATGCAGCGATCTTTACGTCCAAAGAATACGGAGCCACAAATACAACTCCTAAACAATACGCAAATCTTCTTGACACAAGTTCGTTTGATACCCTTTTCCTTGAAAAGTAATCTTCGCATCGTATTTTCTTTCCAGAGTTTTAAGCGCTTTAAAACTGATCGAATTATTTCTTGTAGATGGGCCACGACCAGCGCAGAAAGATATTTTGGCCATCCGTGCGTATATCCTGCTATTTTTGAAACAGTTGATCATGATTGGAAATGGTGTTAAAGACGACGAACTCCAAAGCATTCTAAATTACTTAACAACAATGCACGAGGTAAGTTAAAAGTTATTAACTGGAGCTACCCATGGTGTTCTTGTTCTAACAGGGCAGGTACTAAACTGGATGTTTTCCAGTTTGGTATAATTAGGAACCAATTTTAATACTTTCCCGTTATTGTAGTTTTAAGAACTAAATCAAGTTATGGATATATTTAAACAGAATCTTCATGGGGAGGGGTAGAAATTCAGATTGATGAAAATAGGTGTTGACTTCGCCTAACTGTTTATGTATTTCAGGATGAAAATTTGCATGATGTTCTGCAAATGTTAATCTCCCTAATGTCCGAACATCCGTCGTCCATGGTTCCTGCATTCGATTGCAAGCATGGAATAAGATCAATATTCAAACTCCTTGCTTCTGAGAGTCAATTAATTCGTTTGCAAGCGTTGAAGCTTCTTGGATTTTTCTTAAGTCGTAGCACACATAAGAGGAAATACGACGTGATGAGTCCGTTTAATTTATATACGTTGCTAGCAGAAAGATTGTTGCTTAATGAGGATATTTTGTCACTGCCCACCTATAACGTTTTGTACGAAATTATGACGGAACACATAAGCCAGCAGATTCTCTACACGCGCCATCCTGAGCCAGAATCGCACTTTCGTCTCGAAAATCCAAGTAAGTAAATTGGGAAAAAAAAGTGCGCGCGTGCGATATTTTTCGTCGTTACGTTAATATTAATTTCTTTTGCAGTGATTTTAAAAGTAGTAGCAACTTTGGTTCGTCAATCAAAACAAACGGAATCACTTCTGGAAATCAAGAAACTATTCCTCTCGGATATGACCTTGCTTTGTAACAACAACCGTGAAAATAGAAGAACTGTTTTGCAGATGTCAGTTTGGCAAGAATGGTTGATAGCAATGGCTTACATACATCCTAAAAACACGGAAGAACAGAAAATTTCCGATATGGTGTATTCACTGTTTCGTATGCTGTTACACCATGCCATAAAGTACGAATATGGGGGCTGGAGAGTTTGGGTAGATACCCTCGCCATCGTCCATTCTAAAGTAAGTGAAATATGTATAATTTTTTGGCATTTGTATGTACAATGCTTCAATTCTTCATACTTACTTGAATTACGCGATTTTTTAAATAGATTTAACTTACTTGAAATACGCTCAAAATACTGATGATACTTTTTTAATTTCCTTATAAGTTTATTGTTTTTTGTGACTAATGCATTATTAATTATTTTTTAAGGTATCCTACGAAGAATTTAAACTTCAGTTTGCTCAAATGTATGAACATTATGAACGCCAAAGAACAGACAACATAACAGACCCAGCAGTTCGCCAGCAACGTCCCATCAGCACCATATCTGGCTGGGATCAAAACCACCAACCACTTGAAAATGGGTACCATCAAGAAGATGAAAATTGGAATCCATCTGCATCCGTTCAAGAAATTGAACAGGAAAAATCCGAGCCAGTGTGCAACTGTGATTTAAGTTCTCCGGTCTCTGAGGGTAGTCCCGCATCTTTCATCACGAAAAGAGATGACAGTGAAGGTGTTTCTTTAGATTCAAGGACCAGTGATTTGTACAGCGACATTAAAATCGGAAAAGAGTCACCGTTTTCTCAGGACTCTCCTTTGAAGTCACAGATTATTGAAGACGTAGCTGAACTTGCCGAAATAACCCAAGATTCTCCCATATGTAATGGCATTCACAGTGTGAGCAGTATGAGCCTTGAAAGTCCCACCAAAAATATTTTAATTCTCGATGTAGATGATCCACTTAAGACTGAAATTATTGAAGAAATTGTGGAAGAGATTTTACAGAAATCGGAAAAATTGCTAGCACAGAATATGCAAGATGTTCAAACTGAAGAAATAACTACACCAGTCATACAGGAAGAAGAAATTGTACAAGCAATAAACAAAGATGTTAGTGTGGAACCAGATAAGAAACTTGAAAATGTAGAATCTAGTCTTAACTCGGATGAGAATTCATCTAAAATGTCAGAAGTGATATCCCCAGTAGATTCTAGTCCACAAAAAACAACTGAATCACTGGATATCGATATCCCCACAAGTCCAGAAAAGGAAGTACCTGATAGTGACCTTTCTGAAAGATATTTAACACCAACAGAGCTAAATGAAATTGAGAAGAAAGATGAAGAAACTGCTGCAAGCGATTCTCAAGAGGAAGTTCAGGTTAGCAAAGATGGTTGTATCGAACCAGACAATCACAGTGAGGTAAGAAACTTAGTTGGTGAGAGTGATAATGATAATCAGGAAGTCAAAGACATCTATGTGTGCTCAGAGGATAGTTTATTAAACAATAATACCTCAGAATTAAATTCTAAAGAAGAAATTACTGCATTAAATGTAAGTGTTAGTGAAGATAATCAGTTAAGTGTTAATACAAATGAGTCAAATGACAATAAAACTGTTAATGTGGAAGAAGAAAAGAGTGTTAGTGCTCAAGAGGAGGGTGAAAGTAAGGATGAAATGCCTCAAACTGTGCCAATTCTTGAAAAAAGTGCTGTGTCAGTAGATTTAGTACCGTCCAATGTTGATTCTAGTCTTGAAGAGTCAAATATTCCTTACCAGGCTAGTGAAGTGTCAGAAGAAAGTTTAACTACTAATGATGCTGCAGATGTTCCAACACAGGAAAGTATTCCGACAATTTCACAAATCTGTGATCCAACTAATTTCGCACCAAGCGAAGGTGCCGAAGTTAACGCTGTAATTATCGATGGTAGTGGTAATAACTCGGAAATTAGTTCACCAGTTAAAAATCCTGAAGAAGTTAAACGCAGAATCAGTTTGCCTTTGGATTCTTTGGAGAGACAGGACATCGTTAAGGATGTCACGCATCGTTCTTCTCCACAGAAAAGACCCAGAAGTGCTTCTACATCAACCCAAGTTGATCCTAACCATTTTGGTAAGTTAGATTTAAAAATAAAATACAAAGATTCTGTATTCTGTGTGTTTTAGTTGAATCCAAACGTGCGAAGTCAGGGTCCTCATCAACAAGACCCATGTTCAGTCCAGGTCCAACCAGACCACCATTCCGTATTCCGGAGTTTAAATGGTCCTACATCCATCAACGTCTTTTGTCTGATGTTCTGTTCTCTCTTGAAACCGATATTCAAGTTTGGAGGAGCCACTCAACAAAATCTGTACTTGATTTTGTTAACAGCAGTGATAATGCCATATTTGTTGTCAACACTGTCCATTTAATATCACAACTTGCCGACAACCTTATAATTGCCTGTGGAGGATTGTTACCGTTATTGGCATCAGCAACATCACCAAATGTAAGTTAATTATTATTTACAAAAGAGAAATAACATTTTAGTTTCGTGAATTTAAAAAATGTATGAGAGATCTTAAAAAAAAGCCAAAATGCTTCTGCATTAAATATGCAAGATTGCAAAAAGCCTGGCAACAGCTTAATCTATCCAAAGACTATAAAAACGTTTTTGATCTTTGTAGGGTGTCCAAAAATTACATCATCTTTGTATGTTGATGAATTTTTTAATTTATTAATCTTCTTCTTTTTCACTCGATGGCTTAGTTAAGTTGCCTGTATATTATTATATTTATTTCCATCTGTTCATGGGTCTTCCTAATCCTCTTATTCCTCTTGGCCTATATTTTCTTATTATCTTTGGCAATCGTTGATGTTTAATTCTGTTAATTTGATTTTTGTATTTCTCCCTGAATCTCTCTGAATCTTTAATTATGCATAAGGTTTGTTGTGGCTTTTCAACATTTTAAAGTTATTTGCATTTATAATTTTACAAAAACTGGCCCATTTTTATACGTACAACACATTATTTATTGATAAAATTATGCCCATTTAATTTATTGGTTGAAACAAGGACTCTAAATGTTGAGATTAAGATTAATTAATTAAGATTAATCATTGTACGTAAATTTTTAAAGTGTTGCTTTTGTGTCTGTCTTTTTTAAAATTTTATGTTATCCGTTTTAATTTACATTTTTACACATAAAATCCTTTTAATGAAAAGACTGTTTACATTTTACAATAAATTAGTGCGACTAGATCACTGTTATTTTTGACTTTCGAATTGTTCTGCACATTCAAAAAACAAATGGTTAGGTGCACCATGTTAGCCTTGTCAATTATCAATGAATATTGTTAAAATTCCCTTGAAGAAGCCTTAAAAACGAAACGTCGGATTTTTAACCAAAATCAATAAAACCGTCCTGTAAATCCAGAGTTCTTTAATTTCTAAACCTTAAAACAACGGACGTTCAACAATTTATAATTAAGATTAATGTTTATAGTTTTCAACTTATGAAGAACTGTAACAAACTACTAAGCTCTGGAAAATCTTTATTTTAAGAGATACAGTTTTGGGGTTCATCACAAAACAGCTGTAGAGTTGCCAGTCCCTTTTCAAAATTTTGTGTTTATTAGAAAGAAAGATATTAAACTATTGGCTCACTGTATGAAAAAGATGCCTTCATTTTGTCTTAATTAATGCTTGTGCTCATATATGTAAATGATATACCAAATATGTATATAACTGTGTGATTGTTTGATCATATCCTGCTTTAAACTTTTTTCTTTTAATTCTAAATGGACTTGAATTATTCAATTAGTACTTAAGTGTGTGCTGATGAATTTTAAAATCTATTGCAGAGTGAACTGGATGTTATTGAGCCAACCCAGGGGATGCCCATAGAAATTGCAGTGTCCTTCTTGCAGAGATTGGTGAACATGGCTGATGTGCTCATTTTTGCCAGT
Organism: Elmis aenea; assembly: GCA_947652605.1. Lineage (NCBI taxonomy): Eukaryota > Metazoa > Arthropoda > Insecta > Coleoptera > Elmidae > Elmis > Elmis aenea. The sequence goes on along the minus strand of OX393581.1, from coordinate 10,291,509 downwards.
TCCCTAAATTTTGGCGAACTAGAAGCTGAGAAAAACATGTCGAGCGGCGGTATTTTGCGACAGTGCCTCAGACTGGTAAGTTCTCGATTTTGTTATTTTGTTTGTATATATTGTACAAAAATTAATGCAGTTTGTTATATTGGCAGTTTCAAAGCAATACAAGCACATGTTCTGATCACTGTTGGTGTTAATTAAAAAGTTTTGAACAAGCATGTGGTTGGGGAAAGTTAAAGTATTTGTGCGCTCAGTCTAGAGGAATTTATGAGTTGTAAATAATTTTTGTTTGGAAGCTGGTCTTGTAAATTTTAAAAATATGTTTTACTAACAGTTTTTTTTCTTCATAAAAGTACCTGCAGATAAAATTTTTGCGTTAAAATAGGTCGACGTCTGACGCATTTTTTTTTAAAAGTAGATTACTCCGTTGTACATAAAATATAATTGAAATCAAGGATTTTATATGTATTTTAAAATAATACAAAGCTGTAAAATTGATTTTGTGCACAAAAAAAAAGTTTTCCATAACAAAATTATCAATTGTTTTTTTCCAAAAAATTTAAAATTTGTATTAAATTATAGTATGACATGTTTTTTTTAAATCAAATTGGCTGTAGATAATATCTTTTGGCGTGTAAAACATGTTGATGTGTTCTTGCGCATTTTTTGAAAATTGTTTTTTGGGTATACCCCAATTTGAATGAAATATTAATGGAATCAGCATTTTCAAACATATTTTAAAATCATGTTAAACCTTTAAAGTTGTTTATTGTGTATACTAAAATTGTTCTTGTGAAAGAAATGCACAGTTGATGTTTGATTTTTAATGTAAGCAAATCTATGTCGTTTTATTGCACAAAGTTTTTGTCGTGGCCCAAGTTTTGGAGCTTTCAAAAAAATAAATCACGATATTGTAAAGTGTTTGTGAGGTCCTGTACAGTGTGGATGTGTTAGGTTTGCACATGTGCGGTCCGCAACTGTTTGGAGTGCAAAGAAAGAAGTCGTCCACATTCCACCCTTGCACCTCCACCAATAAATGCTAGTCACAAGGCAGCACATTTGCAGTCTTTCATAAGAGGAGGCCAAAGCTCCCCAAAGGTATGTATCTGCTTTGGCGGCACACAGAGTGCATGCATGTGCTAGTAGCTTTCTTATGTACACAGGCAATCTCAGTTTCGTTACTTATAGCAAATGTTGGCAGAGTTCTTCAAGAAGATTGTTATAGAATTAAAAATGTCAAGCCTATAACATTACATTTTAAGATGCTTCAAAAACAGCTATAAAATATGTTAAACCAGTAGATATTTTCAATTAATTAAGTATAATATCTCTGTGTATATCATATTAATATTAATAACTTTAATCATTATTTTTCAAAACTTTGAAATAGTTTACCTCACTGATATATTGAAATTCATGAGATAACTACACTAACTACAGAAAAACTCATTTTTGAACCAATTTCTTGCAAATTTTGGTCAATACCAGTCAACAATCATGTAGGTGAATCTCTATTGCATATTCTATTAAAGTAATAACATTGTTTAATCGTCTTTTATGAAGTTCTCGAATATTTAAAGACGGGTGTTGTAAAACTCAGGTATCACGTGTACCTACTAACCTTATTAAAAGTCATTTTATAACTAATCAACCCTAATTTATGGTTATTTTCAGTGTACAGTCATATAGGTGCATATCTGCTGCATACCTCACATTAATATTTTTACATCTCATTTTTATTAAATAAAATCCATACAAAACTGCATTATCGGTGACATTTGAGGGCGGTCCTAACATATCCATTTGATTTGATTTATAGCCAATGGTCCAGTATAGTTCGATGCCCAACTGTCAGTTATAATTAACATGCGCGTTTACATTGCGCATATGGGACTTCATCTTAAAACTGGATTCTTGAATCGTTGAAAACTAAGCTGGTCGATTGTGCGGATGGGTTTTAGTTTGATGCTTATGCAATAGATGTCGCACTGTATTTCAGTTTTGGTATTTTCAGTAAAGCATTTGGGGGTTTCTAAATGACATGGAAAATGTCGGTATTTAGATTATTTGAGAGCTAATAATGATTATTTAAGCTATAAATAACATGTGTTGAAAGTTTTAAATCATTTTCTGTAGTTTTAATACTAATTAACTGAAATAATTCTCCAACTACTTATTCACTACAGTTTTAGTTTGCGTTAATAAAAATAGACGTCTACTAATCAAAATTGAAAAAAAAAATTAGAATGAAAAAATGTAGCTAAAATGTTGAGTTAAAAAAATTGCATTTCTCATGTAACTTGGTACATAAAGACACATAAAAAGGAATGCATTTATTTATGATTTTATTTTGTGCGGTACATCTGAAGGATGATCGCGGCACACAGGTTGAAAAATATTGGTGTTAGGTGTAAGGAGTCTGTAATATTTTCGTTTTTTGAGGGCCTTAAAGGTTTTTTAATGAAAAAAGTCATGCGGTTCGTTAAAGAATTATCCGTTTCACTTTCGGTTATTACTTGAGTTCAGGGGCCGAATACCGACTCCAAACTGCGTATTTTTCAGAAACCATTACTAACCTATTTTTTTATTTTATGTTCTAAATGCAATGACATTTTAATGAACCCCCACTTAATTTTTGTTTTTATTACTTAATTTCAACTAAACTTTTTTTTTGGCATTCGGATCCTTGCTTGCATCTGATTTAGGGCTTTTTTGTATAAAAAAATCCTTAAAGTTGAGTCTTTATGGCCAAATTTTTCTGCTCTTCCCCTATGTTATAGCTGTATTGATACACGTGTTTTACATTTAATTATTATTTGAATTATCAAGAAAATAAGGCGCTTAAAACCGAGATTGCCTGTCCTTTAAAAAACAACAACAAAAAATTTTGAACATATTAATTTTGTAGAAAATTCGCAATTTTAATTTTATGAACCTAGTAAAATCCATCAAAATTCGTTTCTTTTGTGTCATTAAAGACCACTAATGTGTGACTAGCTCCCCGGATATTCCAGTACAGGGATTTTTGTGTATTTTTCATACTTATGAGGCTGCGGAGTCGATAAAAAAAATTTCGACTGCGACTCCGACTCCGACAAAATTAAATACTAACAAGGGATGTTCACGATACATTGTCTCTAGAATTTGATTAAGACTGTGTTTATTGCATCAACGACATCAAAACTAAATGTTTTGCAGAGTTATACATGCCACTGGCCATTTCCTTAAGAAAAATAAGGGAAAAACAGAAAAGTTAAATAATAAAAGTAATTTTTGCGATCGCGTTGGCCATGAAACCGTCAGAGACAAAATCGAAATTCTTCTGTTTATCAATGCGCGCATCCTTTGCTGCAAGTTAAATGGTGCAAAGTTTTTGAAAAAATCTTTAACGGTTCCGGAGTAAAACGTCAAAAGCGAAACCCCTGCAAAAGCGCTATGATTTGAAAAGTTGTGTAACTTAATCTATGCGACTTGCACAGGCGTTTAACATAGGGGAAACCGTTTTTGCAAGGTCCTCGTTTTTCGCGTTTTTCTCCGGAACCGTTTAAGATTTTTTCAAAAACTTTGCACCATTTTACTTGCAAATGATGCGTGCATTGGTAAATAGTAAAACGTAAATTTTGTCTCTGACGGTTTCATGGCCAACGCGATGGCAAACATTACTTTTATTATTCAGTTTTTCAGTTTTTCCCTCATTTTTCTGGCCAGTGGCATGTACAACTCTGCAAAATATTTAGTTTTGATGTCCTTGATGCAATAAACACAGCCTTAATCAAATTCTAGCGACAACGTATCGTGACCCTCTCTTGTAAGACATTTGATGGTGTGTGAAAGAAATATAAAGAAGAAATAAATATAAAGAAATTATTTAAAATTTGAGTTTAAATTTTGCGGCAAAGAACCAACTCACAATTTTTTGTTGTACTCGAAGTCGGAGGCGGTACATTTTTTCCGACTCCGACTCCACATTCCTGCTTATGACAATAATTATTTTATTGTTAAACTTAAAATTTGCAAAGAGAAATAGCCCTTACAGTATCGTTACCTAATTGGGGACGATTTCAAGAGATTCTTTTTGGATTCTAAAGTTGCATGTTTGCATCTAGTGTGTAAATTCGTTTTTTAAGCTTATCAAGAATGTTTAACTCTCCTAAATATTTATGTTTTCGATATTTTGCACACTTACTAATATATGCTTCTTGTATAGAACATAGCAGAAAATCTTTCAAACCAATCAAGTCCTGTCAAAGATCCTGAAAAGTTGTTGCAAGACATGGATGTAAATCGCCTTCGCGCTGTTATATACAGAGACGTGGTAAGAAGATTAGCAATTACTTTAATAATTGCATTGAACTAATTTTGCACATGTTTTTTTTTTGCAGGAAGAGACCAAACAGGCTCAGTTCTTATCGTTGGCAATTGTGTACTTCATTTCAGTACTTATGGTGTCAAAATATCGCGATATTTTGGAACCGCCGGTATCTCTGCGCGCTCCCAGCCCACCGCCAACAATCAGAAGTAATGGGACATCACACCATTCTGGAAGTCCTCAAGGTAATTGTCAGTTTTTGTCTAAGTTTGATTGTTAAATTGCAATGAAGAGTTAAAATTTTATCATCAAACGAAGCATTTAAATCTATTTTGTGATTTACTACGAAAGCTTAAATACAAGGTGTCTATAATTTTTTATTTGCTTTATTTACATCAAAAGAATTTGGCGTAAATAATTAAGGAACCAAAATTGAAGGAAAGTTATACCCGATTTTCATTCCAGCTGTAAATATAATGAAGGTGTAATTATCTGAAGGTTTAGGTACTATGGCTATATTTCTTTTAATTTGTGTGTTTGGACATCTTGTATATAAACGCAGTTCATTGCAAATTTACATCAAAATATTCATAATCATAAATAAGTTCACAGCTAAAACATTTTTCACGCTTTTCACCATGCACTAAACTTTAAGCTAACAAATGTGCGCAATTAAAAAAAAAACAACTGTCCCGCTAAATGCAGATTAGAGTAACAATTCTAACATTCATGGAAACATCCAAAAGGCCATATACTACAGTTGATAACATGATAACAATAGTTATGTACTTAAATTAAATGTTTACATGTTTTTAAAGGAATCAGCACACACAGGACACATATTGTTTGATTATTGTCCTTCACTGGCATATTACTTTGAAACAGGGTTGGGCAATATTTGATTTTTATTAAAAACACAAAAAAATCATTGATTTAAATTAAAAAAATCAAAAATTCGTTATTTTTTTTTTTTTTTTTTTTTGTAAGATACTTGATTATTTTTTCTTTTTACAGCTAATTTATTCCTTTTCACACTACATTATATCTTCTATACAGCGTCATTCAAAAAAAAAGTATGCAAGTTTTTTTTGAAACCTTTTTCAGAAACTTTTATTCTTAATAAAAGTTGGTCAATGACCTAAAACTAATTTTAAGATGAAAAAAATTTCATAAAGTGGCCCTATTTTAAGAGTTACAAAAAACTTCATAGGGAAAGATTGTTTAGAATTCAAAAATACGACCAAACGTGAAATTTTACGTTAAAATTTCAATTTTAATTTATGAAATAATTTTAACATCCAAATAAGTTTTAGACCTTGCACCAACTTTTCACGAGATTAAAATTTTCCGAGAAATCAATAATAAAAAACTTTTCTATTAGTTGCAAACTTTTTGAATGTTGAAATTAGTATAAAGTTCGAAAATAAAATGTTAGCGTCAAATTTCGTAATGTCATATTTTTGTTTTCTGAACAATTTTTTCTCATGAATTTTTTTGCAACTCTCAAATAAGGGCACTACTTTTGCGAATATTTTTTAAATCGTTAAAATATAGTGTCAAATGATTTTTTTTAAATTAGTCCATCCATTTTTATCAAGAATAAAATTTTCTGAGAAATGTATAATAAAAAATGTTCCAATTGTTGCAGACTTTTTGAATGACGCCGTAGATCTATCTTAAGACCCTAAAATTAAAAATCATTGTAAAATTTTTCAAAGTAAATTTACCAGAAAACATCTCTAACAAAAAAAAAAACCTGTAGCGACTTTATTTCTCTATAGGAAGCCAATAGGCAAATATTTTATCTTTTAATTGTTTCCTTGTTGATAAAATCCTTATAATATTAATTTTAAATATTTGAGGACGTGTAATCTTTATTTGAGCTTAAAATACAGTTTGTAAGAAATTTTAAACTACTTGATTTAGTTTAAAAATTACAAAGTAGGTACCTATATATACATCGAGACAGGGCCGGATTAACCAGTAGACAAAAAAGACAAATGTCTAGGGCCCGATTCGACCACGGAAAAATTGTAATTAATAATAAAATCGCAAAATTTGCAAACGCCCTTTATAAATGGAACCCAAACGCTTAATTTTGTCTGGGGCCCGCTAAAGGCTTGATGAGGCACTGTTGGGTACGCAAGTCTGAAAATGAATTTTGTATTCGCTAGCAACGACTTCGAACATATTTTGTATTTTAATTTTAGGTGAGATACCTCAAAATTAATATTTTTAGCGCAAGTCTTGATAAGATTTGATCTTTAAGGTTTGAAATTTAAGCATTAAACTTTATTCTGCTGGAATTATATGCCTACAGGGCCGTCGGAAGGGGAAGGATAATGGCGTAAAATTTCCCGGGCTTGGAATTCACAGGGACCCGTACATTATCCTATAACTTGTTTTTTACGCAGTATTTTTAATAGCTTATGTACTTGCAAATCATATAAATTTCTTTTCCGGACCTGGCGCTCTCAGAGGCGTCGAGAGACGTCACCTGACCTGGGGAAAAATTTACGTGGGCCCCAAGTAAATAAATTATTTGAAAATTCATTTAAAAAAACGTATTGTTAATCGTGTATATTTAATACACAATAATTAGAAAAGTATGTGGACTCCTGGGCTCTTGATTTACTTCCGGGCCCGGTGCTTGAAACCCCGCTGCCCCCCCTTCATCGACCCTGGACGCCTTTGTATGCCTATTTCAAAAGAATCATGAATTAATGTGAAATTCTTACTCCACCGCATTTGATTTTGGAATAACTCTTCCATCGCAATCGGTAATGCGGAATGTTGTGTGATAGTATTTCCCTTTTGTGTTTCACAATCTCTAAACCATAACGCTCACTTCACTTTTTCAAAAATTCGTTTTATCTTTGATCACAACACTGAATTCTTTCTCTTCATCCATGAATAACCTAACTATTCTTCAACTATCATCCTCAATATTTGTGTAACTAAGTACTGACTTGTAATTTGTGTGTGGAACAGAGGGCAGTGCGAGGCCTCTATTTCCGCAGTGGTCACATCACGTCTATCCCCAATTCCTGCCAGGTTCCCATCCCAACGCAATATCCCACCATAACTATGTGCGCCATAGACACCAGTATACCAAGCACCACCATAACCATAACAATAACCACCATTCCCATCATCATAACCATAAAATTGACCACCGGTACCATAGAAACTCCATTGCCAGTCATGCAGGTAATTCTTAGAGTTAAAATTGCACAACGTTATCACTAAATGTGTATAATCAATGTTGTAGAACCTGTACATATTGAATATTCCATAATCGTATTGTTAACGACACAAACTTCGATATTTTTTTTTAAATTCTGAAACACAGAACAGAAGAATAAGCAGAATCAATTAATTTCATTTAACAGGAAAAAATAATATTGTACTGCTTCTTCATCCAGGCGATGATACATAAGGGACGAGGCTCAGCATGAGCATTTATTGACATTTTTTACTAATCTCGGCATGCGGGCAACTAATTTTGTTATTGTTTCTTGTAAAATACTCTTCCATTTTTTTTGAAAACGCTATCCAGAGCTCTTTTTTTGACGAAGGGCATTTTTCTCGAACCTTTCCATCGAGCTGTTCCCTTACAAGCTCTATAGGACTCAAATTTGGATATTGTGTTGGCCAAATCATGTTATTTAAGAAACCTTCTGCCTCTTTTTATTTTAAATAGCCTCTACACAATCTTGATTTGTGTTTAAGGTCATTATCCTGGTGCATGGTAATGGTAAGCCCATCACCAATAAGTCGTAGCCCAGATGTACATTGTTGAATTCTAAAGTTCTATGATACTGATCTTGTTTAGTATTCCTCCAATGCGTTCTTATTTTCTAAACTCCATAGCCAGAAAAACAGCCCAAGATTATTAGGGAACTACCCTTGTGATTCACCATTGGCAGCACACAGTCAGTTAGTTCCTTGCAGCACCGGAAATCCGCGCAAGCAACTCAAGCAAAATCGTTCAGAACCTGTGTCCCGATCTTTAGTAAAAGGACCAACAGAAAAAACTAATTTGTTTGTGCGCATTGCTATGGAAAAAAAACAGTTCTTTGTCCAAATAAGAAGAAAATGTTAAAGTTAGCGTTAAATCATCGAGATTGGGCAACAGCATATTTTTTAAATTGATTTGGTCCGATGACTCCAAAAGTCGAACTATTTTGTCAAGAAGCAAGCAAGGGCAAAAAAAAAGTCTGAGTGTGTATTGTCGGTGGCAAGGGGTTGGTGCACTCATAATCTTGGGCTGTTTTTCTGGTTATGAAGTTGAAAAATTAGTACGAATTGAAGTAATACTAAAAAGAGGATCAGTATAAAAGAACTTTAAAAGTCAACTCTGTAGCATCTGGGCTACAACCAATAGGTGATGGGCCATGCAACAGGATAATGATCTGAAATACAAATCACGATTTTGCAGAAGCTATTTAAATTACAAAGAGGCAGAACGTCTCTTGAATAATATGATTTGGCCAACACAGTATCCAAATCCGAGTTCTATGGAGCTTGTAAGCGAACAGCTCGATGGAACGTTCCGAGAAAAATGTCCTTCGTCAAAAAAGGAGTCCAGATTACGTTTCCAAAAAAAATGGAAGAGTATTTTACCAGAAACAATAAAAAAATTAGTTGCGCGCATGCCGAGATTAGTAAAAAATGTGAACAAATGCAAATACGGCTGTTTTAAGCAAAAGTCAGTAAAACCCAACTTTTTAGCTCATAAGATAATCGAAGTTGAACCCCAAATTTAGGACAACCTTTATACAGCCTTGGGCCATATTTTTATGAACTTTTCTCGACTTAATATTGAAACAAATGAAATCGCTTTGAACTCAATAAACGAATCCTATTCGTTAAGGTTAAATGAAGAATTTGATTTTTCATACGATTATGGAATTTAGTTATTTTGATTTCAAAATGTTTGTACACTTTTTGTTTTGTTTTTGTAGAACCTGCATGGAGTTTACGTATGTATATACATACTCGTATAAAAACACACTGTCTGTAGATTATTAATTAAATTGCATATTCATTTATTTTACATCCCTATGTTCGCTTTTTTTAATCAAATATATGCGTTTTCCTCATAGACTTAGCTCTGTTATTTTTGAAGTTATAGGCATGGTTGTTTGACGCAAAAAGCGTGGTTTTGTTCATGTTTAACGTCTTCAAAAATATTTCAGCACCCCGTGCGATACACAGTCAGTCCCAGGATGATGGAGATTACGACGTGATTACCGCTTATGTTATGGAAGACAATAATTCGTTAGCTCAAGAACACGAGTTACATTCGGGACCTCCTTCAATCAAGGTAAGACATATTTTGCTTGTTCTGGATGTGTGAATGATCTTGAATTTTTAATGTATGAATATGGAAATGTTCTAAAAGCATGCGTGATAAGTAGTTTGATGCATATAATCGAAACACAGTTCTGTGGCAAGTGTCTTGCTGTTATGATTCTGTTAAAAATTTAAAAAATGTGAAAAAGTTTCTTAAATTTGTATAAATATATTTTCGTTATGTTTATCGACTTTGCACCTTGATGGATTTAAATTACTCATCTTATTTTGTTTTTATTCCAATTTATTAAGTGCTTAGCAGTTTCAATTTTCGCGCTGCTTCGTCATTAGCAGGGGTGGGATGGATGCAAATTAGTTAGGATGACGCGGACCGGAATAAATGTAGGGGCGAGGGGTGTAAAATCACACATTTTGGGCGCCGGTGGACAGGTTCTCCAGCAGAATCCATGGGCCTTTTATAAAAAGAGACAGAACAACTTGCATTTTTGTCTATTTCATATAGCGGGCCGGATAGGATGCTGTTGTGGGCCGAGGGCTGCGTCCGGCTCGCAGGCTGGCATTTGCCAACCCATGGTCAAAAAGAAACAAAACAGAATGAGTAAATGTTTTGTGATTAACTTACATATGACAAGGATTACTTAATCTAACCAAACATTTAAGAACAAATGTAGGAAATTTACTAGTTTTTTCTAGATAACACCTGTAGACTTTGGTTAACAAATATCCCTTTAACAATTAATATTGTCGTATTAAACTGCTAGATGCTAAAAGATGTACTGTAGTGCAAAATAATAATTATTTATATTTGTAGATCATTGCTTCTTAAAGGGTGATACGCGGACACTTAGTGGCGAAAGGTTTTCAAGGGGTACAAAGTTAATTGTTATTTATTCCAGAATTATACGACTTAAAAATGCGTTATAATCTCATCGATTACAGTATATTGCGGTATTGAAACACATCGGTACTAGATCACTTTGATTCAATTATGTTTTTACCCCAACTAAGCAAAAGCAGCATTTCTATGGGAATAACTCAATAATTGGCCCAAAAATTAATTTGTTTCTGCGCGTTCAAGTTTAGTCCTGACTAGACCGTGGTCCTGACTAAAACGTTTCTACCATAATCTCCATGCCACGAGCGTGCGCGCTGTATATAGTTTTTTTTTGTTTAAATACAGCTATCGTCCCAATTAAACGGCGCGCAAATCCAAAAAAGCGGAGATAATTCAGGCTGGATGTAGTTCTGCTTTTTAATATTTGCCTCGCTGCTTGATAAAGAAATAATGAAACAAGCAAATTCGGAAAAAAGATATTGGTCCTTTAAAGACGCAGTTTCAAAAACGACGTAAAGTGAAACGACGCAAAGCGAAACTTGTGTGTTATTATTATTTAGTCATGAGTCCTTCTACTGTTAGGTGTAGGACGAAACTTGTGTGTAATGGGTGTTAATATTAGCGATAATTTAATTTGCATGAAAATTTCTAATTCTTTCCCTAAAACTGTTGACAGAAATGTGTGTGAATGATTGTTCGATTGTTCTGTTAACTAATTTCTACTAACTCTACTATTGCTGCGGCGCGCCATTAACAGGTTAGCGCTAGACAGCGCCCATCTATTGGACATGGGTACTCGGTAGATTATTCTGTGGACGGGATAAGGCATGCTCGATCACGCGATGGTACCCGTGGTAATAAGGTAATGCCTTGTGCTTGCTAGACTTTCTAATTTACTAATAAGTTTCTTGGTTTTTTTGGTACTACTAATGGCTTGAAAAGTTACTTTAAATATTGCATTGTTTTAACAGTGGCGTCAAAATGTACATGTCAGGAAAGGACAACTGAGAAATGTGGAAACGAATTATAATTCTGTAAAATTTAATTATGTCTTTTTGTATTAATAAGATTTCGACATTACTTTAGGGTTTTTAAGGGCATATGAGCAATTATTCGTTAAATAACATATCAAACTATTTTTCTGACTTAACGCTTGGGAGTCCAGCACAAAATTACCTGGATTCCGCGCTTGTAAAGAGTGTCCAGCGGCCCAGAAAGACTTGAACCCGCGTTCTGATTGTATAAAAATTCATATTTCCTTCTCTGTTGACATATTTTGACGCTACTGTATTTTGTTATAATGTTAAATGTTTGTTTTGTATTGTTTTATTCAACGTTTGGTTTAAAGTCTTTAGCTCAATCTAACCTAAGCAAAAACATGAAACTAGTTTACAATTCACTACCTTTACAACATTAAAATAGATAGGCAACCAAAAGAATTAATTTATTTATCTAGTGCTTTTTTCTTTAATTTCAATCAAGGCCTTGATTAAATTTTGATTAGAAATAGTGCAGAATTCATACTTTTGTAAGCAAATTTCAACTTTATTTTCTCATTTTTTTTTAAATATATCATCTGGGCGATGATTTTACAATCAATTTCTCATATTCAGAGCGTCGATTCAGTAGAAGAGGTACATTCCGTACATTCTTCCGAAACAAACAACTTGGAATCAAACAGCGACGTATTGGACGACAACAAAATTATCAACAGCGACGAAAATTGGACCGATATAAACCTAAACGAGGACACGGAAGCCATCACGAAAGACGATCCACGGAACTTGCAAAATATATCGCACTCGCACGGCGGTATCATGGATACAGAAGGAAATATCAGTCTTGTATCGGAAAGGGGAGATAAACCGCTCTCAGATATATCGGTCGTGCGAGTGCCTGAAAGTCTCATGCAGACACCGAACCAAGTCAGAACGGAAGACTTGCAAATCAACAGTTTGGTCGACCACATCCCAGTGCCTACACCGTCGCGCGAAGCATCTCTGACGCAAAAACTCGAAATGGCGTTAGGATCCGTCTGTCCGTTGCTACGCGAAATTATGGTCGATTTCGCACCGTTTCTGTCGAAAACTCTGGTGGGTTCTCACGGGCAGGAACTGCTGATGGAAGGCAAAGGACTGACGACTTTCAAAAACAGCAATTCCGTCGTGGAGTTGGTGATGTTGCTGTGTTCCCAGGAGTGGCAAAATTCGTTGCAGAAGCACGCAGGTCTAGCTTTCATCGAGTTGATTAACGAGGGACGGCTTCTCTCTCATGCCATGAAAGATCACATTGTCAGAGTAGCTAATGAAGCTGAATTTATTTTGAACAGAATGAGAGCCGATGACGTTCTGAAACATGCCGATTTCGAGGTACGATTTTTTATTTTATTAGCATCAGAAACCTGGAACAAAACGTTGTTTTTGCAATTTAGGTTGTTAGGAACTAAGTTTTGTGTCCTAATTTTTCTGATTTATTGCCCAAAAACTTCGTTTTCGTTCCTACGATATAATCACATCTCGCATTTTGTTCCAAAACGGCTTTTAACCTGTATTTTCAAATATTCTCGCAAAGAAAGATTAGCTTCATATCCAAATCAACTTTTTGATAATCAATTTTTCATTTTACCATGTCTTCTCGCAGTCTCAGTGTGCCCAAACGCTTCTGGACCGGAAAGAAGAAGAACGAATGTGCGACCATCTGATAACAGCTGCGAGACGTCGTGATAACGTCATCGCCAGCCGGTTGCTCGAGAAAATTCGTAACATCATGTCTAATAAACACGGGGCTTGGGGATACATGGACCCAATCGGCGCTAAGTAAATATGTTTAGGGTGTTGTCTGGTTCTCACTAGTAATGTTTCGTTTTCTGTTTAGACTGAGCGAGTTCTGGAAGCTTGATGCCTGGGAAGATGACGCACGTAGAAGAAAGCGATTCGTTCATAATCCTTTGGGTTCGACACATCCAGAAGCTACTCTGAAAGCTGCAATTGAACACGGAGCACCAGAGGACGCCATATTGCAGGTAATTTGTCGATAATAAAGTTGTTCGATTTCCATCAAACGTAAGAAAAATAATTCCCGAAGCTTTTTCGTTGTGGAAAAGCACTTAAAGGCCCTTTTTTTCAGGCAAGGGAAGAGTTTCATGCGCAACTTGCTGCCACACGAACCCAACAAATTCAGAATAACGATCTCATGGATGATAATGAACTTTTAACGGATGATCGGGACTTGGACAACGACTTAACTGGTAAGTTACATGCTTTTCTTAAATTTAACCCAGATATATTTTTACAAACGTTTTTTTGTGTGGAAATATAGTCGCACGTCTTTTACTTGTTGCGCTTGGAGTTATTTCAACTTCTCCAGTTTGAAGATGAAGGTATTTCATTTCGTGTACTGGAAATACTTCAGTTGCGTTTTTTTCCCTATTGGATTTTGTTTTGGATAATGTATCTTTCCATAATATAAACTTAAACTTATTTAATCCAAAGTTTTTCTCGTATTTGTCAGCGCCTTATTTTCCATTTCTATGCAACTGGAAAGAGGTCTTTAGTAATAAAATTGTTGTCAGCGTCTTTTTATCCGTTTTCAGTCAATTGGAAAGAGGTCTTTAATAATAAAAATTTTGGACGAATGTGGAAAAATGTTCAACTTTTTAAATCGAAGTACACTACTACAAAATCGGTTTTTTCTTTACAGGTCCAGTAAATATCAGCACCAAAGCAAGGTTAGTGGCGCCAGGAATCGTCGCACCCGGCATGGTCTCAATTACATCAACGGAGCTGTACTTCGAAGTCGATGAAGATGATGAAGAATTCAAGAAGATTGATACTGAGGTAAGTCATTTTTATTAGAATTAAAAACACTTCGTAAGTTCGTATCATACACAGCGGTTCTTAAACTTACAGAAACAAATTGACAGTTATTTGTATTTCTTATGTATATTTCTAATTCGTTTTTCTTTATGTAAGTGGTAAAAAAACGACATCTAACGATATTTTTGGCCAAAAAAGTGATCGACTATTTTTACGTATTTTTAAATTTTCTCTCTGATTTTTCGTACTCAATTTAATCACGTTTTAAGTTTTAACTTAAAACACGTTTGAAGAAACTGATATTTTTGACACAAACGTTTGTGCGTTGACAACAAATGAAATGTAAACGAAATTTATCGTCAGGTTTATTCATCTCAATTTAATTGTATACTACGGTGATTCCCAATTAATAGTTCGCGTACCATTTGTGGTTCTCGACTTCATGGTAGGCATTGTGTGATAATAATCAGTGGTGTAGCAATCGGGGATGCAGTGACTGCGGTGAACCCGGGCCCATAGGATGTAAACAGTTGTTTTTTATTATTATAAGTAAAGTCGAGAGGACCTTACCTTTTTGGTCTGTAGAGCCTATTAACTTTGCTTGTCTACTGGCTTATTCTATTCCTACTACACCGCTGATAATAATTTATAATTCTTAATAGTTTCTTAGTTTAAACTCCGGAAGATCAATGAGTTAATAAGTCAGTATTTAAAACGATGGCCATTTTAGTTATTTTTGTAAAATACAAGAACACGTGGAGATCTACAGGGTGGTCAACTTTTTTGTAGCAGGTTTTTAACAGACGATGCAAAAACTTATTTTAAAGCAAATATTCCATATCAACATTGGTTCGTAAACGCTTCATTTTGAAGATACAGGGTGTTTTCGAAAAAATATCGATAATTTTTAACCGTTTTCCAACCAGTGAATATATTTAAACCAAATTTGGTATACAGCACCAGCGTACAGATTACCATATTCGGTGAGAATTTCAAGCCCCACGAGCAACCAGTGGCGGAGTTGTGGGGATTCAGTTTCAATATATTTTTAAAAAAACTAGTACGGCTCTGTTCAAAATCAAACTCAAACTTGTTTTTGGGTTGAGCATTTTATTCTAAACAAAAAGTACGTTTTCACTTTTCTTCGTATCTGCCACCGTTTGGCCCGAAAATGGATTTTTTTACTATTCTCGCGGAAAAATTGTACATAAGTTCGATCTAAAAATATCGCGAAACGCAAAAAATTGCAAATTGCAAATGCTCAAAATGTGGATCATTAATTTAGTGGAACTTCTTCCCTCATTATTAGCACGTTTTGTTATTAAAAACTGAACAAATTGGTAATTACTTCTTTATTTTAAATATTAGCGATATTTTTAGATCGAATTACTGAGCAAATTTTTCGCGAGAATGGTAAAATAAATCAAATTTCGCGCCAAACGGTGGCAGATACGAAGAAAAGTCAGGAGACCCTTTTTTTAGAATAGAATGCTCTACCCAATAACAAGTTTGAGTTTGATTTTGAACAGGGCCATACTAGTTTTTTATAAAATCTATTGAAACTGAACCCCCACAACTCCACCACTGGTTGCTTGTTGAGCTTGACATTCTCACCGAATGTAATAAACTGTAAGGTGGTGCTGTATACCAAATTTGGTTTAATTATATTATATCTATGGGTTGAGAAACGGTTAAACATTATCGATATTTTTTTGGGAAATTTCAACACCCTGTATCTTTAAAATAAAGCGTTTAAGGACCAATGTTGATATGAAATATTCGCGTTAAAATAAGTTTTTGTATCGACAAAGTCCTGCTACAAAAAAGTGGACCACCCTCTATAAGTAATGTTTAGAACCTTTATTTTAATGTATTGTTGTTTTGTTTAAGTGAGCTTGCTATTTCTACGTACAATTTTGCCTTGTACGGTATTTCATTTTTCTATCGCATATTATTATAATGCATACTTATTTTAAGACGTACGTTTTTGTTATAAAAAAGATTAAGGCTCTCATTATTTTTACATTAAGCGACTGATATATGGTTTTATAACGTAATATCCGCCGCGCTAAGATTTTTTTCCTTATACACGCGATGTTTTTTCATTTCATGTGACTTTCTTATTATAGTTTTACGCATAGCTGGTGTTTATAATACCTTTTAAAATCTCGTAAACGTTTTTTTTTTGTATTAATTTGATATCTTATTTGTTCGTGTACCTGTCCCAGTTCAATGCCCTTCTGGCGTGTATGTTACTAGTCGTCTCTAGTAATCCTTTTGATTTAATTCGCGTTTGCGTATAACCTGTTCCTCAAAACCGATACGAATATATGGTTCGCGTATTTCCATAATTGCTTCTAAAATAGTTAATAAGTGCAGATTGCAGGGCGATCATACATCAAAATAAGTACAAGGAGCACGTTTTTAATTACACTTACGCGATAGAGTACGAGTTTGTATTCTATGTGCGTTGGAGAATCGTTAATCATATCTCGTTTATTGAAATTTGTTGTGCGCATTGCATATTCATCAGTTTATTCATAAATCTTCTCATTAGGGCGGGACCAGCTGACAGGCTTATGTAAACATTGGAAGGTTTTGATTTATGTAGTTGATCGGTTCTTTTAAAAGTAGGGTAGCGGATAAATTTGCGGTTTTGCAGGTAGAATTTTTTAATTTTCCACTTTTAGTTTAAAATCAGTTACTTTGCTATTGTGTTTTTTAATGTCTTCTTCATTGACGTGTCTTCATAATGAAAATTAAGTAATTTTTTCTTCATCAACGTCTTGATATAACGAAAATTAAGTGATTTTTTTAAAAAATCGGTATTGATTTGACAGACCACCAAAGGTGTTAACACCTCAAAAAGGTTACATATTTAAACATTCAAAAGACTATGCATTATTAAGTGACGTAGCATTATTAATAGAATTAATTAAGGAGTTTAAATAAAAAATGTAAAGAGAAATTTAAAAATAAAAAAGGAAATGACAGACGTAAGGAGAACGACAAGACAAAAACAAAACAATAGTGTTAAGGAAAGGTAAACTATCACAATAGGAACAGTAAAAAAATAAATATTAAGAAATGGAAACGAGAAAATGGGTTGATGGGGAAAAGAAACGGAAAGGGGATGAAAGTTGGAAAAATGGGAAGAAGATTACAAGTAAAGAAAGCGAAAAACAGATAGGCAGAAAAAGGGGAAAACATTAGAAGCATAAAAGTATAAAAGGGAAAGAAGATCGTAGGTAGAGAAAGAGGAAAGAAGATTAGAGGTAGAGAAAGAGAAAAAAGTAAAGACAGAGAAAGAGGAAAGGATATTAAAGGCAGGGAAATAAGAAAGAAGATTAAAGGGAGAGAAAGGGGAAATAAAAGAAGAAGCAGAGAAAAAGGAAACAAGATTAACTTAACGATAAATGAAAAATAATATTAGAGTAAAAAAAATAGTATAGAAGATCAGAGGTAGAGAAAGGGGCAAGAACATCAGAGGTAGAGAAAGGGGCAAAAAGATCAGAGGTAGAGAAAGGGGCAAGTATTTCAGAGGCAGAGAAAGGGAGTAGAAGATAGTTACCAAAAAAAAAGAAAATAAGCAAGTAAAGATGACGAACAAATAGAAAAACAAAATAATAGCATAGAAGTTTAAAATAATAGTTTAAAAAGTGATAAAGGGACGAAGAAAATGAAAAACTAGAAGGTAGGAAAAGCAAAAAATAAGAAAATGTCAGAGAAACATGTAGAACAAGAGGAAAAAGTTGTGCTAGGGGAATATTAATGGAAATACAAAGAATTTTTAAAAAGTATTTAGTTGTTGGTTTTTGCCTGATTTTTCAGTTATTCGTTACTTTATAAGGACGAATATTATTCATAAAATACAGGGTCGCCTATTTTCGATGCCCATACAGAGAGGGTATCTCAGTTATTATCAGAGATAAAAACAAAAAAAAAAACAGTACGTAGTTGCGATTCCTTTTTTGAGAGAAATTCATTGCCGTAAACAGATTTTTTATATCTTTTTTAATTTTAGTAAAATAGCCAAACATCGATTCTTGTCAATTTTCAAAAATGTTAAATATCTCGTTTAAACGAAAAGATAGAGAAAAACTTTAAAAACATTTTTGGCAAGGTTTTTTGTGCTTAATAAGATAGCGACGTTCAATTGTTTTTTACTCATATAAATATCGACATATTACACCTTACTTTCTTATTTTAAATGGCAACCATAGTTGGCTTTGACATAAATCGAAAGCTTACTTTTTGCGCTTTTCAAAAATATATAATTTGCTTATGGTTGCAGTTTAAAATAATAAAGTTGGGTGTAATATGTCGATATTTATACGAGTTTTAAAAAAATTGAAGATTGCTATCTTATTAAGGACAAAAAACCATGCCAAAATGTCTGAAAAGTTTTCCTCTATCTTTTCGTTTAAGCGAGATATTTAACATTTTTGAAAAGTGCCAAAAATCTGGTTTTGGCTATATTTCGAAAATCAAAAAAGATATCAAAAATCTCTTTACGGCAATGAATTCCTCTCAAAAAAGAAATCTCTGATAATAACTGAGATACCCTCCCTGTATGGGCATCGAAAATAGACCACCCTGTACTAAATTAGTTTATGCTTTTTCTGAACTTAGCTGGTTTTGCTAAATCTATTTGAATTCTGAAGATTTATTTGGTATTTTATTTAATTTCGGTTGTAAATCTGTGAGCTAAGATTTTTCGGACCAGAGAACATTATTTTTTTTTGTATTTAGGAAGGAAAAGTAAAAGTAAGTAAGGTTTTGCTGTAAAAAAAATCCCAAAAATTCGTCAGTATTGGTAATTATTAGCTTAATAACAAAAATAAGTCAACTTTTTTTATGGGATCTATGATTTTTACAATTGATTCATTATGAACAATAAGTAACTTGTTGTTGTTTTGATTTAACATGAAAGAAAAGCCTGCCCAGTGGCAAAAAAAGAAATAGAATGGCCTACCTTTTAAAGACTATTATTATTGTGATTTGTTAATATATTTTTTAAAATCTTTATCAATTGCCACATTTTTAATGATTTAGTATATGATATTGAAGTAAGTAATTAAATATGTGTGCTCGATTTAATTACCAATTGTCAGCGCCACAAGCATAAAACAAGAATTGCAATCTTATTTATGTGAATATCCTTTTCAATTAAACCGCGACGTCTTCAAATGCGGGCTTCAGACAATTAATAACAAGACCAGGTGTTTGACAGAATTGATAAACATCAAAAATTAAAATCATCTGCCACGACTGAAAATTGGCAAGCTCCTGTTTCGTTCTGACGTGGACATGTGCAATTTCGTGCTTCATTACAATTTTGTTTATTTAATAACTAAATACAAGTAATTTACATGTGATAAAAGGCATAAACTTGAATTCGTCGAACGAATCCGCAACGGCCACGTTATTTATACCGCATGATTGCATGCAAATAAGTATTTAATATTCAATTATTCATGGCAGCATCTAGACACAACGTGCACGTCTCAAACTGCAAGCTTTTAAACTGGATGGATATTCAGCTTTGGTATTCCATCGTCGCTGTACAGTAGAAAAATAAATAAATGTGTACATACGTTTACGAAACATGTTTTATTATGTTGCTAAAAACCGCAAGTGAAGGTTGAAAACAAAAGAAACTATTGCACATCGCCTTTGATTACCATTTTGTAGCAAGACAGTTCGCAAATTAACTTCTTAGCCTTTAAGAAATTACGCACAACATTTTTAAAGCTTACAAATAGTTTTAGTCATAAACTCAAAAATTGCTGGTTTGTTTTTATTAGTGTTAACTATTTAGATCAGTGTTTTTCAACTTTTCCAATGCCCCTCCAGGCTTTTAAAAAACCCAGAAGTTCGCTGTATTTTAAATACTGTATTACTATTTTTGGCAATTTGAGAACTTCGAATTTTTGCCCAAAATTAGGGAAAATATACACTTGAAAATAACTTAATAGAGTAATTTTTAACTGTTGTAAAAAAAAAGGTATGACGTTTCAGAACGAACAGGAGGTTATACATGTATTCTTCACAACTATAAAAGTAACTGAAAAACTTTTAAACGTTTGTCAAAAATATTTGAATCCTACACATTTCAGAAATGTTTGAACACTGAAGTGCTTTTTGAACGATTTAGATGTGGATATGTATTCCTTAGAGAATGTTTGTCAATTTTAGGAGCTATGGAGCTTTTTGTAAATTTTTTAACCACAAAATTGCAAGCCTATAGTGATGCCCAACCGGTAGCTCGTGGGCTCCTGGTAGCCCGCGAGGCTATGTTAAGGCGCCCGCGAGCAGAAGTTGCACTTCCAGATTTCTAATTTAAAACCTTCATATATGAACATTTCCCATCAATAAAAAACATGAGAGAAGACAATGATCAAAATTATCAGCCAGAAAGGCACATTGATGATCCTTCAATCGCTTAAAGATATATTTGATAGACGTTTTCAGGATCTAAAGGAAATTGAATCACTATTACTATTTTTGGCATTTTGACATAAGCTACACTTATGCAAAATTTTACGTTCGTCAACAATCGAGAAATTGAAATTATGGTTTTATGAAATTACATCCAACTAAAAGCTATTGAAAATGGTTGGTTTTGGCAAGCAACAGACCCCGTCAGATATCAGAATCTTATCAAATGTGCGAAAAAGGTAAACTGATTTTTCGCTTCTTTGTACCTCTGCGAAATGGCATTTTCGTAGCTTAATTTCATTAAAATCAAACATAGATAATTATCTTACCGATAAACATTTTATTGATTGCTTGAAAAAAGCAGTATCTCCTTACGAACCAAATTTTAAAACCTTATTAGAAAATATGCAGTAGCAAGTCTCACACAAATTACAAATATATTGAAAATGTGTTTATTAAAATTTTTGTTGGTAAGAAGGCCTGCTTTTTGAGTTTTGTTTTTTTCTCATTAAGGGGAAGAGGCGATTAAGTAGTCCGCCAAAGTTTTGAAGTGGTTTAAGTAGTCCCCAGAATCAAAAAGGTTGTGCATCACTGCATTAAGATGGTTCAAAAACAGCTCTAAGAAATGTTTAAGCAGTAGAAGATATTTAACTAATTAAGTGTAATATCTTTGTGTATATATCATATTGAATGCGAACTATATTTAATCATTATTTTGGCTTTGAAAATAGTTTTCCTCACTGTTGTTTTAAAATTCATGCTAACAGATGATAGATGTACTAACCTCATCAAAACTCATTTTACAACCAATCACTTGTATATTTTGGTGAATATCAGTCAACAATCAGGTGAATCTTTGTTTCATATTCCTCTGAAGTAATAACTATGTTTAATAGTCTTTTTTGAAGTTCTCGAATATTTAAAGACGGATGTTATAAAATAAAAGGTATCACATGTACTAACCTAATGTAAAGTCATTTTATAACCAATCAACCCTAATATAAGGTCATAGGCTGTCTACAGTCATGTATAATTGTAGGCAGGGCCTTTTAGAGAAAACACTAGTGCGGGAGCAGTGTGTTTCTTGAATTGTTTTAAAATCTCGCTTTTTTGAAAATTCGTACGGTTTTTTACAGATCGAGTTAAACATTGTGTAAATTTGTCAAAGGCCCCCTAAAATTGTAAGACCCGGGGCATCTGCCCCTTTTGCCCTCCCCCTTCTGATAGAGCCTGATTGTAGGTGCATATCTATCTGTTGCATACCTCACTTCAATAGTTGTATATTTCAAGCTCATTTAACGTTTTCACAAAAAAAACACGAAACGAAACTGCATTATCGGTGACATTTGAGGGCGGCCATAATGCTTTCATTTGAATTGATTTATAGCCAAACGTCCAGTATAGTTGGATGCCCAGACCTTCTGCAAGAATAATTTAAAGATGTATAGAAATTTCAAGAACTGCTAATATTTTAAAGATAATAAAAAAAAATTATAATAAATATCCAAATAGCCCCCCATTTTGAATTAAACAATAACTCAGTCTGTTATAAAACAATTTTGTTTACACTTTTTTAATTAATTAATTCACATTCTGTAACTATTGCTTGATTGCTTTCTCCAAAGAATTAATATTTGAGTGACGTATTTTGTAAATATAACTTTTAAAGTAGCTTTACAGGAAAAGTCACAAGGTGCCAAATCCGGAGATCGGGCTGGCCAATTTATAGTACCACCTCTACCAATCCAACAATTTGGAAAGAAATCATTTCAAACGTTTTTGACAATAAAGCCAAAATGATCTTTTTATACCAATTTTCCAGTTATTACCCTATTTTTCCGAAGGAAATGGCCAGTAGCATGTATAACTCTGAAAAACATTTAGTTTTGATCTCTTTGATGCAATAAACACAGTCTTAATCCAATTCTAGGGACAACATATCGTGTCGTGATCCTCCCTTGTTAGACTCTGTACGTTGGATTGATATTGACTTTCATCAAAACACGTTCTTTCACAATAATGGCATCTTTTACAAGCGATACAATTATCATTTGAACAATATTGTTTCAACAAAAAAAAGTAATAATACTAAGCATCCCTAGCTTCTGATTCCACACAAATATTGGCAGTTTTTATCAAATTTCTGGACATAATTAATTTAGTATATAGTAAGCAGACCTCAAGGTCCGCCATAATTTTTAAAATTTTTGAAAACTGATTTAAAAATTTCAGGAATTTTTAATTTTAAATTTGATAAAATTCCGTTTTCCGAAATGCTCAATCAGTGTTAGTTTTTGTAATTAGTTCCATACGTTCGTATATTTTGACACCTTCGAGTGGAATGTCGTTTCTACATCCTTAATGGCAGCTCCACGATTTTTTATCAATCTTGTTCGTTGTCCATAACTAATCGCTGGTGTTACCGCTTACTTTGTTAACGTTTTTACGCTGGGGCGTCATTGGCGAATGCCTTCTAAATCATTTCATCAAAAGGAATCGTGAACTGCATGGGCAAGATTGGTATGTAGCATTCCACGCCGCGCCGGAGTCTGCTCCGCGGGTTGTCGGATAATTGGCCATCCCTAAAGAAGCACCTGCCCCAGGGGGCGCCCGCACTGTTTGTTTTACCACCACCCGGGCTAATCAATTAGTTACAGTCGGAGAGGCAACTTGATCGGACATGATAGTATCGCGCGACATGCCTAGCCGGTTAAACCAGTGTCTCCACCTCGTCTTCTGCTCTTCAGCTGCGCGGCTACATTACGCATATTTATCTTTACCGCCAGTTACACGTTCATTTCGGAGAATTAAAATCAACGAACTCGCGACAAAAAAGCGGAAAAATATGCTCTCCTGCAACCCGTAATTTATAAAACCACCCGCACCCAAGAATTAACGTACTTGTTCTGAAAGATAATTTGGTATTGTCAGGGACTTTTTATTTATGTAAATCTTAATGTTATCCAAACATTGCTACCCAGTTATGACTTATACTCAGGGGCGGATTAGGTAATCTGGATGTTGTTCAATTTCTTTGGCCCGTAGCGTGAGGACTGTTTTCTTTAACGATAGTGAAGCGGCCCCAATTTGTCTTCCAACTTTTAAAGGAAATATTTTCCTAGTCTTTTTCTCTACTGGCTGATACTGCATAAAATAAAAATGTTGCCTAACAAGAATTAGTAACCTGTATAGTTCCTTCTTCTTTCACCAGCACAAGTCACTTCTATCAAAAATATTATTTAGCAACGACCAAAAAATCAGGGAAGAAACTAAAAATCAATGAATGCAAAGATATGTAGATATACATGGAAATTGAAACGCCTACATTTGTCTCATCGAATACAACGATTTTGTGAAAAATAATAAACAATTTTAAACTCATTTTTCCCAAAATTTTTCTTAAGTATGCTTTTTTTTAATGAACTATCGGATTTAGAATTCAATTATCTATCTATAAGGTTATATGGGTCTAAAGTCAACCGTTTTCGTGAAAATTGCATTTTTATGAAAATTTTGCGCGAGAAAAGTGCTGTATCGCTCAAAATTTTCATAAAAATGTAAATTTTATGAAATGATTGACTTAAGCCCCATAAAACCCAATATAATTTTAGAATAAATTTTAAAAGGAATCCAAAAATGTAAAAATATACAGTGTTCCATTTAAAATTTCAAAGTTTGAGTCCGTTTCCGGTTGAACCGGAAGACGCATTGCTACCTTAATATTTTCATCGAATCCGAAAAATACCAGAACGCTCAGATATAACATTTCATTGTAATATCTGCAGCAGTATTCTAGATATTTGTATGTTTCCATACTTTTGCGCAACCCTGTACAGTAATTGTAGTGTTTGGCTATGAAACTATAGTCTCGTGAAATTTTCCCTTAAAACTAATCCTTGCCAAAAACCAAACTGCAATTTGATACCTGTTCATAGCACGACTGATTAATTTCCATAAATAAACATACTATAGAGGTTAGACCACCCCCATGCTACGCTTCAGACTACGTTTGGAAAAAAATGCGTGATATTTGATATTATTCCAGACTGGATTTAATACGATCCGCTTAATATTCAAATGGATTCATGCGATGGCGAGCGCCAGTCATAAAATCAAATTTAAATGAGCATTCAGGCATACATTTTGAAATTAACAAGATATTTATATTAATCTGGGCATGACAAGAGGCGTGTAAAAGTCGACTCGAGTCTGTTGTTCTATAAAATAGGAAATTAGATGACTTGCGTGTATAATTTGATGTGCACAGGCGGATACTTGTTTGTTTTTGTAAATATCAATTTTCTCAACGGAAATAGGCGAGTGGAATGTGTGGCATTCTTGCATCAATTACAGGATTACTTGGTTTTTGGCAAGGGAAATTGTGTTACCATCAGCTATTTCGAATGATTTACAATACGTATAGGCGCACCTCCATAACTGCCTTAATTTACGTTAATTTAAAACTATTTTGATGTTAACGAGTCTGGAACTAATTACTTTTGGCACTTGTTTTCGCGTTTACTAAGTTTTTGTATACAGTCTGATCGAATTTCGAGTTTCAACATGGGAATCTTGATTATTCTTAGAGCTAGAGTACATTGTGGTCGATGGGATTACATAGGTATCTTCCTTAATATTCAAGATAAAGAAACGGTTAAATTATCAAAAACTTTTAAGACAAACTCAGAACAGTTTTCAAAAATATTCTATCATTTCTGGTATTTGAGTTATTGGAAAAAAAGTGTTTTTTTTATAATGTGCCATAGTTATCTTCGTTATTGTTGTAAATATCGAAAAAATTTATACATAATATATTTAGTTTTTTTTACGTAAAATTCGATTATAGATATTTTTAAAAAATTATAACGCTCACGTATAAAAAGTTATGGCACAAACTTAACTTTTTTTAATTGGAAGCTGTAGTTGGCTACGACCTATTTAAATTAGTTATTTTTTTTGTTGATGTATTTATTTTTAATAATGCGCAAGTTACGAAGGCTTTTAGTTTTTTTTTTTTTTTAAGAAAAACATGGTAGGCTGTGAAAACAAAAACAAACAAGGTGTAAAACTTTTTAAAACTGATGTGATATTTGAACATAACATAACAACAATATAGTCAGAATCAGTAGTTATGTAGTTTAAATATTTATAATGTTTATCTCTGCACATTTTTGATAATTTAACCATTTCTCTATCTTGAATATTAAGCGAAATAACCATATAATCCCATCGAATTTGGACCAACCTGTACAGTTTTAAATTCGGCACAGCTGACAAATTTTATGTTTCCATCATTAAAATTATAAAAATCTGAAAATTTTAATTTATGTTCTTTTGCTGGTCTTTTTTTTTAAATTTTATTATGTTTAAAGCATACCTTGCAAATACTTTTTATTCTGCACTAAATTTTGTTTAGACACTTTATTTTTCCTTTTTGTTTTTTTATTAATTTGATTGGTTTTGTTTTTTTTGTTGCAAAATTATAGCACTCGATTAAAATATTTAAGTTTACGAAGATATTACAAAAACTATTTGCACACAATCATGATAACCTTAGAAAGAACTTTGTGAAAAAAATTTTAATTTGTAATTTTTTGACTCAGTGCTCTAAAATAAATTTTTCTTACGAATTACAACAAAAATTCAGGGTACAAAAAATTTTAATTTGTAATTTTTTGACTCAGTGCTCTAAAATAAATTTTTCTTACGAATTACAACAAAAATTCAGGGTACAACATTTTTTCTTGAAAACATCAAAATTTAAGTTTATAATTCTACCTACCCAAAACATTAAAAAAATCATCCCTTTCTTGCAATACGCAACATAACACTGTTTCTCATGTTTTTCACGGCATGTCAAATCCTTCATCAGGGTATTTGTAATTTTGACCGAAGAAATATATTGTATTTGGTTATCGTTTTTTGGAATAAGTTGGAAAATAGGCTTTTCTGCATTTCAGCATTTCTGTCAAAAATACGATATCTTTGTATCATCATACATACGTTACATTTCGATTCAAAGAAACTTACACTAAGGCAAAATAATTACTAGTTGAACAATTTTTTTCACCATGGTAAGTGTTTTTGTTTTTTTTTTAAATGCATTTTGATTGTGTTTAATGTATCCTGTATTAATTGAAATATTATAATCAACCGCTATATTTTCAAAATGATAAAAATAAATAGGTACAACTTTGTTAAAATAAAGTATGACGCCTTTAAGAAATACGAATTTTAAAGTAAAAAAAGAGAATCACCTTGGAGAAAGTTTATAAGACCATTAAATGCAGAATAAAAAGTTGCTGAAGAAGAAAATTAATACTCTACATAGTTTTTTAATTATAAATAAAAAATTAGAACAAAAAGCGAAAAGTAAATTAAATGTCCACCTTATTTTACTGGTTATGAAACCGGTTGTAAATTTCTGAAATCTGTTTCGGTATTATTATAGGGCATTAAATGTTGCAATGTTGCCAAACGAAAACCTATGTTCTAGCTCTTATAATAAGAGAAATTTCCATGTCGAAACACAAATTTTTCGTTAGCCTGTATACTTCAGGTCATTTCATTTACCTAACTTGATTTTGAAGTTAAATTTTAGCTGCGTTTCCTACTTTTGAATAATACAATAATTAACTCAGTGATGATCATTTACCCTAATAAGAAGTGAAAATATGTTGTTTTAAAATTTAAAATAATCACCAATAAATATATTGTTCTACGACCACTGTTGTAAATGACTATTACTGTACAGTCTGCATGCAAAGTAAGTGGGTCTTTACGCACGGTAAGCAAAAAGCACACTTGTCTAGAAATGTCAATGTAGACTTACGTCAATCTTGACAGTTAACAGCGTACGTACAAATGTGTTCACTATTAGCCAGGAAACCGATAAAATCGTATGTATTATGTGATCGTAGAAAAAGTATGCTACATAACACGAGTTGTAAACATTTTAAGTTCACAAACATTGAAATACTTCCGGTGTTTTATTATTATACAGATTTCGCCAAACTATTTTAAATGTTTCTTGTTTTGAATCATGTATGTACAATTGTACATGCAGCTTTCATTATATTGGTACAACATGATAATTTGTTACCAAATGGGAATTTTTAGTGTATGTTAATATTGAAAATAGAATTTTACGATAATAAGGTAATTTTTCTAATTAATTCACTTAATGAAGCTTATTTACGTTTTATCGTTTACTTTATGAAGAGTCTTTCAGAAAAAATAAAATATAAAAGCTGTTTTAAACTGGTTTGGTAGTTCTATATTTGTACATTTGTTCTAAAAGAAGATACATGATTTTTAATTAAAACTAATTATATTAATTTATAACACAAAATATATTAAATTATACAATAGGTACTTTTAAAGCTTCACCAATGTTTAGTTTTTTGTTTGTTGTAAAGCACGCAGTCAGTACACGATTAATGAAATACTGGGGTTGTACAAGCATCTATTATAATTTTTTTAAAGCATTTTTATTATATTGCGAACATTCTTCGATTTTACACCCATTTTACAACACAGAATGTTGTGTGTTTTGACATCATAAAACCGTCAAATGATTCATAAACCCCTTTTGATACCTCCGTCCACGGGGAAATAAACGAAAATTTATTCGAGAATAAAACGCTCACGACAGTAAAACTGGTACTGGAATGAAAACAAACACAAATTTGCATCCCATTATCGCACATATTTTTAATTTTCAAACGATTACTATCGTATTAATGGGCATCGTGGCATTATAAAGTCGATTCTCAACGATGCAGACTGGTGGGTAGGTGGTTTGCTGCAGTTGTAGATGAATAAATGAAACATAAATATGTTTTAAAACCCCTGCGGATACTTGTTGCATATAAAACATGGCAAATCACAAGTTTCGCTCGTGTATGTGTGTACTTTTGAGGCCAGGGTTACAATTACGGCATATTTATAACTGACTGGAGACTTCTGCACGTGATAATAGATATCGGATTGTCTTAGATGCACCTCGATAACTGGTAATATTTATACTGTTTTTCCTAAGGTGGGCGCGAGATAAGCCTTGCTTACTTTATGGGTAAATTTATGCGAGGTCTTAAGAAAATGTGGAAAGAGTACAAACTTATATTACTGACATAGTGGGCCGTATGCGTAAAAATAAGTTATAGTATATTACATGACAAGAGTTCTAAGAAGCATATTACGCACGAGTGGAAAAGTTGCGCACGGAGCCGCGTAGCGGCGAGTGCGTATTTCCACGAGTGCTTAATTGCTTTACATTTCGTATTATGTAGCTTAATTTTTCTACGATCACATAATACCTAAGATTTTAACAGCTGTTTGGATAATATACACATGTAATGACGTTGTCTTGTCAATTTTGACGTAAGTCTACTGTACTTTGATTAACACCCACCTCCTCGCCAAAGCCTATTTGCAATCTGGGATTCACCTACGTATCTTAAAAATACCTCAATTTTTCCTTCAGTGGAATAGTTGCCCTTAAATCGTTAATCATTTTGGCTCATTTAACCAGCTGTGTATATCTTACCCTTTACGAGATCCCTATACTGTTCACGATAACTGGGACAACCTGTATACACGATTGGGCTGGAGTACCTATTTTAAAACCAAACAATATTATCGAGATGGAAAAGATATACGGGACACCCTGTACCTACATGAGATAAAACTATTCACCCGAACAAAATTCAAATTTCAAATTAACCTTACAGAAATTCCATGACCATCAAATCTTGGCCCAAAATTTAATTTGCCCAATACTGTTAATCATTAATTTTTTTAAATCACATACTTAATTAGTTATTTAAATTAATATTTTGGTCTTATTTATGTATGCATACAATCTATTCACAGCATATCGAATATACTTAAGATGACAGTTATATAAATAAAAATTGAAATATATTACTGACATAAAATATAATAGTTTTTAAGAGATATCCACAATGGACGTGTTTATTTAAATGCAAGTCGAAAAGTATGAATTTTATGAAAAACTAATGAAAAGAACATAAGTGCTAAATTTGCATTATACATACAGCCTATTCAGTTGCAAATTCAAGTTTTTGTTGTAACAAAACACACGGAACTAAGATAAATAATAAACTGCTTTGTTCGGATATGAAAAGATTCTCTTAAATGCTTTGAACAATATATCATAAGCTTGGTATGGTACACATTAAAAAAAAAAGTAACTGCAACGTTGAATTTTACTTAAGCAAAAAAGGCGTTAGTTAAAACAAAACTTATTTTTCTTGCTCATCTTTAATAAATGTTTTGTTTGTTATGGTATTCTACACAATTTTATGTCCTCGAAATAAATAACCCTGATAAATTTATTGTACAGGGTGATTGATTGGAACCGTGCTACCGTGCGCATTAAAAACATTATGGAGAATAAAAAAGGGTAATGATTTAAAATTTTGGTTATAGCCATATTGGCATATGATCTGTTTTATGAAAATACTTTTAATTATAGATGTATTTTTTATAATTTTAACTACAATGTTGTTCATTTTGTTCTAGGTAAGTGCATTCTGTCCAATTTCGTATACATAAAAATTTGGTAAGTTATATAATATTATACTGCGTTATTATTTTAACCGAGTTTGTGTCTAGAAGCGTGGGTAGCTCATATAACGATTAATCGTACTTTAGAAATAGTCTAAAAAATAAGAACTAAAAAAAAAAATCAAGTGGGGTTAAGTCTGGCGAACGCAGGAACCATTCAATAACCCCTATTGACTCTACACAGGGTGTTTGATTGGTTAATGATCTAAAATTTTGGCTATGACCATAATGGCATTTGATCTGTTTAATAAAAATATTTTCAAGATGACGACATTTCCGGAGATACCGGAAGTTGACACCTACTTTCTTCTTTCAAATAGCTATTTTTAATTGCATTTTTGGATTTAACACGTTATTTTAGAACTGACAGCATTTCGTATACATAAGTAAAGTAGTTTTTTAGGATTTTGGACTTTTTTGAATATTTTTTAATTTACATCGTGATGTTTAATATTATCTTCCGCCGCCATTTTTAAAACGTAGACGCTCAAACTGAGACTATGCATAGAAAAAACGTTGGAGTACATCCTGGAATTTTTGCAATCGATGCATTACTAACAGGGTGTTCAAAATGTAATTTTTTAAAATATTTTCAGACTACTAAATCTAGTTTTTCTCAAATAAAATGCCCATTTTTTTATTTTCTAATGCAAAATTTAATTCTGCATCATCTGTATTAGCGTTTTCTATACCCATCTGCAATAATTTTCGAGTCATTATGGATTTTTGATAAAGTTAAGAGAAACTTGTAACATTTTTGTTGAAAATGACCACAAATGCCAATATGTCAACCACTTTTATCGCGTTTGTCTCTAGTGTTCATGAAAATCAAGAGTATTCAAATACGAATATTTTGAGCTTATTTTATAGTCATAAACAATGTCTTTTATCTCATTTACCATATGCCTAATGATTGTTCTTTTAAAGTTGTTACCCATTCTATTTCGTGTACTTTAATTAACGCTTGTTTTGTTGTTGTTTGAAATTTTGTTTAAACATCCTACACAATTTTTAGATTTTGTTTTTAAAAGCTGAGAACTAGACTGGTAACGGGTTGTAAAGTGCCATGTGCTAACTCGGAGTTTCCCCGGCATAATTTTTTTTTATTTAAATGTTTTTTTGAGTGATAGAATTTCGTAAAGTTCCATGACATTTTATGTTTTGAGAGTCGGACAGTGGCGCCTTACGTCTTTGTTAAACTAGCAAAAAAAGCATTATATATGCGTAGACCTGTAGAAGTTCAACTGTCCGTGTTGTTTATATTTTAAAAACTTGTTATGACTCATTTATACTATGATATTTCACAGGGTGAAGCACTTTGGGTTTTGTCATTAAAAATTCATCTTTCGTTTAACAGTAATTTATGATAATCGCTCTCCTGTTTCATAACACCGTGATTATTAGTAGCGTCCCACCGAGATTTCTCAATTTTTAAATAGTTTATTCACTGTGGTCGAGCTAGTTGGAATGTCATACGGTCGTATATCTTGAACTAAAATACTTTTGTTTACAAACAGTCGCGGATGCTGTTAAACGTGAGCTGGTCTTTTGGCATTATCTCGTATTTTGATACACTCTTAGAATGTTATGCATCATTACGCCATGTGGTTGTAGATGTACGTATTTTTGGTGTGATTTATAATTGTGGGACAATTTCGGGACACACAAAAGGTTGTCGTTGATAAATTGTGCGTTTTACTCAAAGTTAAAATACAAAATACGTGAGTGCTGCAATGATAAACAAAATTTTTCTACAGTCTGAGGATTAACCGGGTGTCCTACATAACATTTCGAGCATGGGTATTTCACTTATTATAAAAGATACAGGTCTGCTTAAATTAGATAAATTATTCCGAAGTATGAGAGGAGCTACAACCAATTTTTAAAAGTACAAAAGTCCTCGTACTTCAGATGTTATAGCAAAAAATATGAATATGTTGAATTTATTTTTTCTCTCATAACTTTTTTGTTTTATTCATTGGATCAATTTTATTAGTATTTTCTAAAGGTGTTTTTTAATGTAGAATGTAATTGTTATTTTAGATTTTTTTATCACTTACCATTTTCGAGATATTACCTTTAATTTCATTTTTTCTTATGGGCCCCGAAGTTGGCTATGGAATAGCTAAATGTGCTTTTTTATAGGTACCTCTTTTTAATAAGATATTACTTGCTATATCTATTATTGTAATCAAGTCACAAAATCAAGAAAAATCGTATCAAGCTATCTATCAAAAAATAAACAAAAAACAACTAATTAAATGTCAAATGACAGTTACCATTTGTCTGCGGTATCATTTATACAATTTGACATTTAGTTAGTTGTTTTTTGTTTTTATTTCCATAGATAGCTTGATAAGTGATGGGTAAAATACAACTTTTCTTGATTTTGTGACATATACAAAAATAGATATAGCAAGCAGTATCTCATTGAGAAGTGAGAAAAAAGGCATATTTAACTGTTCCATAGCCAACTTGGCGGACCATAAAAAAAAATTAAGGTAGGGGTAATATCTCAAAAATGATAGGTAAGTAATGAAAAAAAAAAATGTATATAACAGTTACATTTTCCATTAGAAAGTACCCTAAGAAAGTACTAATAAAATTAATTTAATGATTAAGACGCAAAAGTTATATAAAAAAAAATATTCAACGGTTTCATATTTTTTGCAATAACATCTGAAGTAAGAAGAATTTTGTACTTTTAAAACTTGATTATAGCTCCTTTCATACTAAGGAATAATACATCTAATTTAAGCAAACCTGTATCTCATTTAATAAGCGAGATCCCCATGCTGGAAATGTTATTTGGGACACCCTGTAAAGGTTTATTAATAAACGATGTGTTTGTTATAATTTATTTACTATATTTTATGAATTTTTAAGTTTAATGGCATGGTCGTAAAAAAAAACTTAACATATTAAAGAACTATAAATATTCAAAGATGACTTTTATTTCAATACAATTTTTGTTATTATCAACAGTAAAATTATTAAATGTTGTCATTGGGGCGTTTTTAAAACCGATTTCAAAGCGGTTCTTACATAAATAAATTAGCTTTTAAGAGGAGCATAGTAAAATGTGGGTTTATTTTTACCTTTTCTTGATATTACATTTAAACTTTTCTAGGTTTTTACCTGTTTGATAAACCAGAAAACCTTTGTTTAATTTAACTTCTACATTGTTTAAAGTAAATTTTCAAAGGAATCCAAAAATGTAAAAATATGTATGGTGTTCTATTTAAAATTATTAAGTTGGACTCCGTTTCCGGTTAAACCGGAAGTCGTATTGCAACCTTAATATTTTCATCGAATCCGAAAAATACCATAACGCTTAGATAAAAAATTTCATTGTTATATCTGCAATAGCATTCTAGATATTTGTCTGTTTCCATACTTTTGCGCAACCATGTAGGTATGTATTTTTAACTTTCCATATTAGTTCTAGCTTACAATTTAAAGCTTGCACGTATTGAGTAAATATTGCGAATATTTTTTATTCTTATAATGATTTTGACTACTAAAAGATTGTTGGTGTTTAGTCGTAGAAAAAAGGATATTAGAAAGAAAAAGAAAACAATTAATATTCTATTGTCTAATTTATTGGACGTTGCCGATGCCCTGAGTGAAACTGGAGACTTTTTTCAATCAACTCCGTTTCCTTGGCCCAACAATCATGTGCCACATCTAACAAATCACGTCCTCAATTTAGTCAAAAACAATCGTTTGTATAATGTAATTTCGAAAAAAAAAGCCTACGCGCGAGGCCGTCTATTTCAATTAGTGGTCACCACAGCCATCTATTACACGAAACCAACAGCCCGGGGCCCAGGTTCATGCTAAACGATTAAAGGCATAATTTATAACATAATTATAGGCCGATTGTGACAGGGTGTGATAGTCTGCGTGGGACCACGGTAGTCCAGGCTGAGACCACCGAGTCGGACCGGGCTAATTCTAGTGATTACCGGGCACTCGATTACGCGGGGCAGGGTCGAACGTCAACGGGCTGATGGATACCAGTACTTATCACTCGTAGGTACTAAATTATTTATTGGTCTCTGTCTTGTAACATCTTATAATAAGCATCATAACACTGCATGCTGTACACCGCTCATTATTACATTCCATGCTTGCGACCTGGCCGCATGATATATTGGATCAATATAGTTTTTACCATAATGTAGATGAGGGCAGCAATTTATCACAACCATGCCAAGAGCTACTCCGGCAAAATTATTTAAATGCCACTATCAACAGTTCAAGAACCATAATACGAGCGATATCCAGATCGTGACGTTGATGATTATTTTTATACTTCCACAGAACAGCAATAATTCAGAACAATTTTCATGTTTATCTTATAGAGGGTGTTAAAAACAGGGCGAGGATTTAAAGGGCATATAGCACACACTAACAAACAAAAAAGTTCATATAAGGATATATCTACAGGTCAATATTTTAAGTTATAAACGAGTGACTTTCTTTAAGTTAAGTGCGACACTTAAATTTGCTATTCTTTTGACGTTTGCTTTCTAGTTTGTTTTATAATTTGAAAAATGTGCCCCTAGCACAAAAAAACGCGATTGTAATATGATAGGTTCCCATCTCATTTTCTACCAATTTCTGAATCTACAGTATAAATTGGACAGGTAGAATATGTTATGGCTTATGGCTTCCAAAGTTTTCTGATCTATATCCCATGGCCTTTTTAGTGGGAATATTTATAAAGATAAGTTTGTTAACCTTCAATATGCGACTTGACAAATATACTGTGAGGAGTGAAGAATGTTTTTTAACACAATTCGACATTTTTACATGAAGCAAAAATCTCTGTCGAAATGGAAAGTCGTCATACAGAACGTCTCTTGTAGTGGTGTATATTTTTATATTATCATGATAATCTTCCCATATTTTTTTATGTTGTATAAGATAAACAATTGTAAGTTTATAATGTAAGTATCCTGTCTTTTTAAATTTATTTTTTCAGTGCTGTATGCCCTAAGCTTTTGGCCATTTTTTAATACCCTAAATCAATATTATTGAAAATTTTAACGAAATAAGAACGTTTATTTAAAAAAAAAGGCTCAAACTGCTACGAAAACAAGGATAATACGAAATCCGATATTTTAGCCGGTTTTTACAAAAACTTCATACATCTCGAGTATAGTGCTGATAAAGTGATTATTAATTAATATTATTAAATTCTGATTGTAGCTAATATACGTTTTAGAATTGTGTCTTACTGATCCTGGGATTAACATGGTAGGACTAATTTTGAGCGATAAATCCCTAGAAGAATTAATAAGTAGTATTAAAATTGATTTGTACCTCTGTTTTATATCTGCTAGGGTGCCGTCCCATGTTTGTCTTGGTCTTCCTTTTCTGTATTTCTGCTTTCCATACTTGTTTAACTTGTCTTGTGTTTGGCATTCTTTATAAGTGTCCCCATCAGCTTAGTTGTCTTTTTTCTATATATTCAAGTGTCGATTGTATTTCTGGGTTTTCTCTTATTTTTTTATTTCTCAGTTTATTTTTTTTAGTGACTCAGTTAACCCTTCTTAGGTATTTCATCTCTTATGCTTCGATTTTGCTTTTCTGTTTCTTTTTAGTGTCAAAGATTCACAGCCAAACGTTAGAATTGGTCTGTAGATGGTTTTGAAGACATTTAGTTTGGTCGTTT
The DNA here is from genome assembly GCA_947652605.1 of Elmis aenea. Lineage (NCBI taxonomy): Eukaryota > Metazoa > Arthropoda > Insecta > Coleoptera > Elmidae > Elmis > Elmis aenea. The sequence continues at coordinate 10,255,522 of OX393581.1, read as the reverse complement.
TGGATATTTTTTTTTTATTTATAAAAGCCTTATTCATTTCGAAGTATAGTTTTAATGTTTTTTTTATTCGATTATTTATTTCTTTTCCCTGTCTTCCATGTCCCTCTAATTCAACTCCTAAATATTTAAAACTTGCGACTTGTTCAATTTGTATATTATCTATTTTCATTTGTATTTTCTTTTGGTTATTTTCTATTACCATTACTTTTGTTTTCATTTTATTTGGTTTCATTCCATAGCTTCATACCACGTCTCTAGTTCTTCTGTAGATCTCTCTTTTTTTCTACAATTATGCTTCTTCTGAAACATCCACTCTTCTCATGTATCTATAGCCTACATTGAACTTTATAACTCCTAACGTACACTTCTTTATTACCTACGTCATCAATGAAGATTGTGAACAGCACGAAACTAAGTCCTTTTCCTTGCCTTAATCCTTTCTATGTTGTAAAGGTTTCTGAAGTTTGGTTTTGGCGTATCACACAATTTATGTTTTCTTTGTAAATATTTCTTAATACTCTGTTCATTTGATTCTCTATTCCTCTTTCAGCTACTATTATCCATAGTTTCTCTCCGGGTAATTTATCGAATGCTTTATCTTTATCCAAGTCAATAAAACCCAAATATACTTGTTTACACTGTTTCTCGGCTATTTGCTTCATTGTGAATTTATATTGAATACTCCTTCCCTTCCTAAATTCATTTGGGGATTTTTCTTGTGTGTAAGCTATTATTGTTTTTTTTTCTGTCTAGGATTTGTTCGTAAATTTTCATTGCTGTATTCAATAGGGTTATTCCTCTGTAGTTATTGCAATCGTATTTATCAGCTTTTTTGCATATCGGTGTTATTAAAGCTGTTTTCCAATCTTGAGGTAAATATTCTTCGGCCCATACTGTATTGTACATTTCGACAAGAATTTCTATCTGCTTTTCTCCATCTTAAAAGAAAAGTACCATGACCCTTTTTACGCAACTTTGCTACAATAGAACAGACTTCGTAGTTCTTAAAATAAGCTAGACTCCAGGTCGGGCCTCGTATTGGTAACACCTTGTATAAGTATGACAAAGATGTTAGATCTGCACAATCAAGGGTTTTTTCCTGCCGATTACAACTTTATTTTATTGCAGAAAATGTTTATAAAGGTTTAATCTGTTAAGCAAAGAGGTTTCTTCGATTTTTTAGTACCATGGTACGGCAAACAGTTGTCCAGTAAAAAAAAAATGTTGACCTTAGAAAGTTACACTAAATTAGTCAAACTCGTGTGGCAGCCAGTACATTTGCAAATAGACAAATTATTCGTCCTGTTTCACATGTCCGATCTAGCGACTACCCAGCGGTCGTTTGGCTTGTGCCTTTTTCTATTAACAAACGTGCCAGCTATGGACATTTAACATGCTCATCTAATTTTAATGTATCGCATTTATTATATTCCGCGCCGGTGCGGTTTTAAATAAAGTTATCCCGTAGATCCATCCAGATAAGCGAGTTTAGGCCAGACCTTGTAATGGCGTCATAGCCGATAATTCATTACAGATGGTTAAACAAACAATGGTTAAATGGGAATGGGTGTTATTAGGCGCCGTTTAGCGTATACCCACGAGATCTGCACACGTGGGAGTCGATAGCAATCACCGATAGCTTTAAACGAGGTTCGAGATGCAAGCGTTAAGAACGTTTCACAGGGTGTCCCAGCTTAGATCACTCCAATCTTCAAACTTCCTTATATTGAGAGCTTGAGGTATCTATTAAAAAACATGTAGGAGGCTACGAACTCGACTAAATTTACCCTTGATTTAGAGACATTTAATTTCAAAATTTTTGGTTTGCAGTCTATTTAAATTACACTAAAGAGTGTAGATAATTTTACAAGCAAAGTTAAAATCGAATTGCTCAAAAACAGATTTATGTACGTAATAGTATATTACATAACAAAAGTTGTATAAAAAGCATATTACGCACGAGTGCGTAAATGCTTTAGAACTCGGGTTTTGTACTATACATTTTCTACGATCACATAATATTTACGATTTTATCAGCCTTTTGGGTAATAGTAAACACATTTGTACGTACGCTGTTAATTGTGAATTTTGACGTGAGTGTTTAATACTTTCTAAAAAACTGTACTTATTCTTACTATGCGTGAGGACTCTTTTATTATGCATGCAGATTGTACCAGTCATCTAACGAAGTGGTCTTAATTACATATTTGAAAAGAGCCGTGGAACTAAAATTTTTTCTACGTCACTAGAAAGGTTAAACTCTTAAATTAAAGATTTTTTAGTTTTTTTAGCTGATACACCCTGTATGTGATGGGGTGTAATTTGTGTAGTCCGACTGCTCTTCTTAGTTAAATCGTGGTGTCCATCAAGTGGCACGCACTCGTCAGCGCCGTCTTGATGTATGCTAGTTCTCGAACTGTTTTGGCAGAGGTCCACCGATAATCACAGTCCACCCTCCCACCAATTCTTTAGGTTAACGAGCGGGTAATGAGGCAGGTAGGAGCTGTCAAGCCCGGCTCAACGGGTGGCCTCTAACCTGACTTAGTATCATTTTTCCGTATTGCCAGCTTTGTGTAAATATTTGTCAGATCGTATGAATAATGAGCAGGCTCCCGTTTCAATTTTCTGGTCTGTTATAGTTCATTAACTTCATTTTTCTTTTTTACGGGATGGTTTCGAAAACGATTATCTTTAAAGCGTACAACCGTAAAGTGATTATTCCGGAATCGTTTGACCCGTGGCTATCTTCTTAGTGGTACTGTTTCGTGTTTTTACTTAACTGCAAGTTGATTGATTACCGGAAGAATAATGACTCTGTTGCGGTGAAAATACTGGATTATGCACCCTCTTGTTTATTTTCATGGTGGTTTAAAATCGCGTGTTAAAAATTCTTGCTAGACTGCAGATGCATTAATGTATTTCTGATTAATGGAGCTACTGCAATGACGTGTATTTAGCAAATCTTGTAAAAACAAAGAAACACCAACAGTCTCTTCAATTTCATTACTTCACGTTAACTATTTCAGCGCGAAACTAATGTAAAGACGAAGTGAAGAACTGCATTAAACGGACCATTCGTTAAATCGTCATATCCTAGTAAGCTTTTGTGGATTTGTATTAATTTCCAGACAAGTAAGCAAGTTGCAGTGTTTCTTTATTGTGTTTGAAACAGCCTGGACAAGATACAGAACACGAAGATGGAACAAACACATTTCCAAAATTAACGGTGGAAAAATTGTTAAAACGCCAAGAGGTCGGCAATCCTGAGGTCGGATAAGTGTGGGACACCCGGACAAAAGATTAAAATATTGTTTGTAAATATTGCAAAAACAAGTGAAAGCTTAATTTAAAGAAGGAGAATTTTATATTTAATGAATTAAAAATCATTAATTTATTTCGGGCTGTAACTCGTACTCTTGAGTTCACTGGTTATGGAGGGCTAAAATTAGCATGCGTTCTTAAAAATCTATTCCTTTAGTCTAAATATGAAATTAGTGTTCTTACAATATCCACGTAAATGCTACAGCTACAGTAAGATATAATAAAACGTTAAATACAAACGTTTTTGTAATATTGAATGTTCTATCTTGTTGTTGACAATTATTTAATGGAAAAAATGCTTTTAAGAAGCGAATATGTGTTGGACTGTTCATTATTTTATCGTTAGTGCAACTATTCTTCTTCTTCCTTCTTGACTATAGGCGATTCGCCTGTTTATTCTTCGTCCACTAGGCCATTGCTCTACGTTGAGGTTGTCGCTCCATCTTTTCCTAGGACGTCCAACGCTCCTGCGTCCCAGTGGAGACTTATCGCGGGCGATTTTTACTATTCTCCCGTCGTCCATCCTATTAATATTATGTTCATTGCATTCTTTTCTTCTGTGTGTTACCCAGTTATTAATATCGTCTACTTTGCACGTTTTTCTTCATTTCTCTTCCTGTGTAAAATTGTTTTACCAGTAATTCTGGGCAATATTTCATTTCCGTTGTTTCTAGTTGTCTCTTGGTTTTTGACGTTTCTAGGCTGGTCAACGCTGTATATGTCATGGTAGGTCTAATTGTAGCTTTATAGATTCTAGACTAGACCTCAATTCTCAAGTTTTTGTTGCACCATATTGTATTATTTAGACATCCTGCCATCCTTGTTGCTTTAGTTGTTTTTCCCTATCTCTGCTTCCACATCGATAAAGCCCGAAAGTTCTATCCCGAGATATTTAAATTTCATTTGCTGTTGGATAAACTCTCCATCGACTACTAGTTTGCAGCTCAAGGTTGTTTTTGAAATTGTCATACATTTTGTTTTTGTCATCATCCTTGGAGACTTTAACGCCAGAAATAGTACGACTATAAAGAATCTAATTGGACACAAATGTTCGTTTAGCTTGATTTTCTAGCCCATCTAGAATCTTCAGTGATATTGGATTCGTAAAATTATGCATCAAGTAAATGTTCAAAAATTATGCTAGTAACTATTGTACTAGGTTCATAGAATTTTGGACTGTAGAACTGGTATCTTTTAGGCGCTAAAATACATGTATTGAAGTAATTTCGTATTTTGACATGCGAAACGACCTTATTGCACAAAAATGTAAACAAATTTTACTGGATTTTGTCAAATTTAATGTACGTACTTACATATATGTACCTATATGGGAAAAGTAATTTGGTGGCAGTTTTAAAGAAGATTGTCGGCTTTCACTACCTGAGTTTTTTTTTTGAAAATCGAAATATGTAAAATTGAAAATACATAAATATTTAATTAGTGCGATTACCTTTGATGATCTTGAAATTTGGTTTTGAGCTTTTAATTTTTGCATTATTTTGTCTTGGGATACCTACAGTATTGGCCAGGACTTGAAATGATAGTCTATGTTGCCTTCAATGTTTTTATTATTTTTTTGGTTAACTTGTCTGGACAACTATACTTAATTTTTACATTTTACATTATAATTTACTATTTCTGTAAGATTTATACTTTAAACTTAATATTATTTAATTGTTAATAAAATGTGTATAAATCAAAGTTACAATTATCGATACAAAGTTCTAGGGCCGGTCTATAAATGTATTAACGTAGGTATTCATTTAATAAAATAGCGCAGACTAAAGACCAGCTGTTGGCGACTGGTAGAACCAGCATGGGCTGACCAACAACAATTCACCGCGAGCTGTTGCACGAATTCATTACCAGATGATTACCATTTATTTCAATATTCGCCGTGATATGGGTCCAGCCTCGTTCAGTTTTACAGGCACAAACGCCGGGGGGCATCGGAATTCTAATCATTACCAACATTCGTAGCGAAAGACGTAGTTTCGACTTGTGTTCTCTTATAAATTATGTGTTTTACTTTTAGGATAACAAAAAAAATATTAGGAAGCCACTTCATATTGGGTGTATTTAGGGTTTTCTAATAAAAGCAAATTGAAATTTAAAATCTACTATTGCATACCAATCTCGCGACCTATCTAAGGAAGTATTAATACTGCCCCAATCTTATTGTGACGAAATATGATAAGCCTCAATTGACTTCAAATTTTGCTTCTCTAAACCCGTGATCTGTAAAGGTTCCAGTTAGGTTAGATCAGTGTTTCTCAAAGTGTGGTCCGCGGACCCTTGGGGTTCCCTGAATCCTTTTGAAGGGATCCCTTGATCTTTTCAAAATGTTCGAAAATCATCCAAATTTATTTGCCAGGCCAACAAACAAATATATTGTCTACAAAACCATTCATTAGGGTCGTCTGTAGAATGAGTCCTCAAATTAAACAGTTTGAGAAACACTGGGTTAGATAATTATGAACAGTCTGTAAGAAATTTTTGTCGCTTAATAAGACAAGTGTTTTGCGTTATACTAGGTCTCTACATGATTTTAGTTTGTTTGAAAGTTTACTGCGATAAAATATCCCAAACTTTTCCATTTATTTTCGTGTATGTATTTATTGTTCTTTGTAAATGATTATCTGTCTACAGTTACAGATTAAAATCTGTAAAACTGTGAGCACACATCCCTAACTTCAAATGTTTTACTCTTAGTATTGGTAATTAACAAAGATTTATTGACGTTTTCCAGTAATTCGTTTGATAACCTTTCGTTTGGAAATCTTTGTAGATATCAATGTAAGGGAAAACTTTTAGACATTTTTTTTTCGTCGCTGTGAAAACTTGCTCATAACTTCTTAAATTTTAATCAGTAAGTCTATTACAAAGAGCCAGTTATATTGAAATAATACTTTTATTACAAGATTTCATAGAATCTTGCATTTACATACAAATGTTAGTCGAAATGCTTTTTAAAACTGTACAAAGTAAATTTTTTTCATTAACACAACTTCTTTAGTTATTTTAAAGTGGATACTTTCTGCTTTCTAAATTCAGTTTCCATCACCGTCTTAATCATATAGAGATTAAAGTTTGCAGATCCATTTCCATTTAGAATTTGTGTAAAGTTTTTTTTTAAGATTTACTGATGTTGATTGTCTTAGATATTGTGGATCGTAAAAATCCGTGTTCCTTTAAAGCGCCATCCATAAAGCGACCATAAAAAGATCACGAATGTAAAGCTACCCCATGACCGCGAGAAACTTTTATGGGAAAAAATGAGCAAAAAGAAAGTTTTTATATCAGTTGTAACTAAACGCTCGGTGCCATATATGCTTCTAAATTGTCGGATGGGTTTGATTTGCATCTCCTGCGTGTCGTATATTACTTATTTGGCCTCGAAAGGGCCCAAGCATTAAAGTCACCTGTTCGAAGTCGCGTAGCAGGTTTTAATGGCAGCTACTTACTATGTCAATGTTCGGCGCTGTCTCAGAGATTCGGTCATGTGGGAGAGGAATGTTAACGTTGGGTCTACCTGAGTGATGGATCTGTTTGGTTGGAACACTTTGTGAATCATAATGTATGAACTTAAAACAAAGAGAGTGGCGCATGGATGTTGTCCCGCAGAGGGGCCATGATTGAATGTGTGGGTCTGGCTTCCCGCAGTATCAATTATACTAACTTCCTTCTATATTTACTTGGTTGACTGATGGAATCCTGTCTATCATTATTTATGTTAATTAAAACGGGTACCAGTAGCTGTTACTTTATTATGCGTTTTCAAAATTTAATCCTTCACGATTAACGTTAGACGAGGGACGGTTTTTAATCATAGTTGGCAACGAAACAGTAGCACTGGCTTAAATAGTGGATGCTTCCATTTACCTACCTGCTACACCAAATTGAATCAATATAATTATGAAATTGAAGCAATCGCTCTTTTTTTTTCGTTTTTTAAGCAAAATTCCGCCTTAACAAATATTGTTTCGCATAAATGCAACAAGGATTATATTTTCAATAATTTGAAATTGAGGATAAGCAATGCTTCTTCAACGACGTACTTAAAAATTTCTTATCTATATTGGCAATGGTATTTTTGAGAAATTTCTTGCGCATTCCCTGTTGTTTATTGAACAGTATTTCTTATTATTTTTATTTCCAACTGAAGTGCTTCAGCTAAAAACTTAAGTTGCATTCGATTCGTTAGTTTGTTAATTTCATGTATTACCAAGTTAAACTTTTTGCTTCTAACCCAGCAGTAGCGGACTGGGAAATTCAACCGGCCCGGGAATAACCTGCTAAACCGGCCCTCAAAAAATTAATGACCCAAAAAAATGTAATTTTAAAATATTGTGATATTTAGATAATAATATAATTATTTCTAAAAAAAATGTCCTTGTTCAGTCTTATTGTTCTCTAATAAAAGTGAATTAGCAGATTCCGATCTGTGAGCCCGAAAAGCTAAACCCCTTTCTTCAATTAGTTTTACAACATCTATAATTCTTTCCAATACTTGCTTGCGTTCAAGAGCTTTTTTTTTACGTAAGCCTCCTTCGTTTGAGAACATTAAACCATAGATATCTTAACTTTTAAGTTTAAGCATATGGCTATATGCTATAATCACAATTTTTATGGATCTTATTATTTTCATGTTCTTTAACACTTTGCAGAGTATGCTTCCAGTCTTTTATTCCATCATTTACAAACGAACTTCCTTTCTTATCACTGTATGCCAAGCACACGGAACAAAAGATAGATTCTTTTTCCAAACAATATGATAACCATCGTCTATTTATATTATCATCTCTGTAAAATATAACATTTGGCTTAAATGGCAAATAAGTTGGCTAACAAGAATGTTTGTTAAAAAAATCCTCAAAATTTTTACTTTTTGGTTTTGTGAAATAACTAGCTGATAAGCATTCAAAATTTTTGTACTTGAACATGAAGACTTTGCATTGCTAATCGACGTTTCAATTTTGTCTGTTTCAACAGGCCAGATTAATTGTCTTCGTTTGTTGAATTTGACGAATGCAAATCTTGATCAATGTTAGATTTTTCAACATCACGTGCACTAACTTTAGAAGTTGAAGCAAACATATCACTTAACTTGAAACTTTTTTTTAGCAGCTTCGTGAAGTACTTTTTGCCTTTTTCTCTCTTTTGAGCACATTTTCTTTTTCCATTCTTCCTCGATTAAAAACTATAACCCAGTGGTTTCCAACCTGTGGGGCGCGCCCCTTCCTAGGGGGGCGCGAGGCTATTGCAAGGGGGGCACGCAGCTGTTACAAAATATCATTTTTGAATACAAACAAACAAAAACTCTATTTTTACAAAATATGGTATATTGTTTTCTAGCCCATTAAATAATTATTATGAAATTAGATTGTTACGAAAAGTGAGGGGGGCGCAAAATTTTTTTTTATGAAAAAGGGGGGCGGAGGTACAAAAAGGTTGTAAACCACTGGCGTATAACCAGAGCAATCTCACAATCTCACAATGAATTTAAAATATCAGTCTGCATTTATTAAGTTTAATAATTTTTTATTAATTACTAAAATTATAGTAAGCTATAATATCAATATCACTTGGTGCTCAAAAACACAGCACGGATGGTGACATTTAACACAAATCAGGGACGTAGTCAGCTTTTTAAGCTTGGGAGGGCTAGGGGTACAAAAATTATGCGATGTTGTAACATTCTTTATTTATTACTAACCGAAACAATAATATTGCATAATTTTTTTCATAAAAATTATAACAAGTACCGTGGGCCGCGACGGCCCCAGAGCGGCCGGCCAACTGGGATTTCTCCCGGTGTCCCACCGGCCCTGTCCGCCACTGTATCACAGTGCAGATGAAACGTGATAAAGTTCTTAAATTAAAAAAGTGCACCGAATCGAAAGAAGGCGCATAAACATCAAAGACTTAGAAGACACTGTCCTTCAGCTATCTTATACCATCAAACTCTCATAAGTTTCCAAAACTGAAGAAATATTTCAGTAAAATAGAGCTTAAAAACACTGTGGATTCTTTATGAAAACGCAAATGTCTACAGTAGTACATCGTACATGAAACTTAAAGATGCCTAAAAAAAATCGAAAGACCAAGAAAACCTGAACGAATACGTAAAAGAAATTTTCCAACACAGGTATTAAGTGGAGTAAAGTTATAAACTTTACTAAATATACAAAAATAGGCAGGGAATTATACAAATAATACCCACATCCGTAAATAACAACAGAATTACCATTGAAATAAAATAATTGTCTGTTGTGGTTACCATGGCCATGTACCTACAGGTGACAAAACGGACGTGGAAATTTCCTAAGGGATTATTACCAGTAAAATAAAGCTCCTATGTATGGGCTGAACTTAAAACTGCAGCTTTTTTATGGACTACTCATAGTAATTTCCTGAAAATTACTTTTGCTTATCTTTAGAAAATCACAAAAATATTTGAAGATTGAATTAGAAGTTACTCAAATTAGAAATGTGTCAAAAAAGTATGTTCATAATTATTAATAAAATAGTTCTCTAATTCCTCTACGTAGAAGAACTTTTACTTAAGTTTGGCAGCAATTTATAACTGTTTGAAATAACTATTACCCTTAATGACTCCGTTACGTAAATCCAACATTCTTCCAATAGAAACGTAGAAAAATAAACGCCTTAACCATTTTTTGTTATAATCAATAAACAACTCCATGTAAGTGTTACTTCAGAAATGTTTAATTATTATTAGCTACGTATGTCCATATAATATGAATCATTCTGTGCTTACATAGGTCTAGAAACATGATACCTCAAGAAAACCACACGCCGGAATGTTATAAATTTAATACAATAATTATGGTAATTTTTAATGTCAAACGTTTTCGTGATACGTAACTTTAACCGACGTTTTAAAACTTTAAGCAAATTGCAACATAATTAGATTTGACCTTAAATAATTATGAGAGCGTACGACTCTACGCGATGCTATTTTTTGTTAATTAATTATAATTAGTTGAGCATTATCATATTAATGGATTACATGCAGTTTATAATTTAATATAAAAAAGGCTTGCAGAGGTAACAGGTTCTTTGTTAAAAACGGTGGCCTCTGAGTTACCGTGCTATTATTAAAGGCAATATTGCAAACAGCTTTTTTTAATACTCAAAACAAGTTTAAAGCCACTAATTAGTGTGCGAAATAATATACAGGGTGTCCACAAATAAGTGTAGTAATCGAAATATAAATGAATCGTAGAGGTGTAGACGAAAACTTAAAATAAACTTGCCATTTTGGGTGTTGTGCGTATGTCTAAAACATCTATAGCAGCACAAAGCAAAAATATATATGTCAATGAAGTTTAAATTTTAATCTCTTCAGTTACAGAAAATGCATTAAGTTTGATCAAAAATGTTTGACCTGATTCAGGTTCTAGGGAATAACGAGGCAGCAAAATGGTATCGTTAATTTACATAAACATCGTAATAGGTAAGGGCACTGTCTTGCTAAAACGAAACCATTTCACGATACCTGCTTCGCTTTATTACGTTTAACCTTTTTTTCTTATTTTGATGGTACATAATTTACACAGCTTAAAAAAGAATTACGCCTTTGATTTTGTAAAATATAACGGTAAAACAAATTCGAATCGTCCTTTTCATTTAACAAATAGTCATGCAGGAAAACACAAACAAAAAATGTGGCACTGATCACAGACCAGATCTTTTTGTTGTAATTTGAATAAAAGCGTCGTTAAATTCGTCTATTCGATTGTTTGCTCGGTACGCCTACCATGTTTATAGTTCATTGTTAATAATATTCTGGCTTTCCTACCGTTATTTCCAAACTAAAATGCAGATTTAGATCTTTGCGTACAATGTAAGTCAGTGTTTAACGGCATTTGTGTAATACGAATAGTTTTAGAAGTGTATAAATTTAGCTTTACTGTTTTTGAATGTGAATTTCAGTATTTATTAGAAAATTAGAAATATAAATATGTTAGCTTTTTTATGGCCAGTGTCATGGGAACATAAAAAGTGAATGAAAAGGATGCTGCATGTAAAATACATGGCGTTTTCAAGTGCGTTTTAGTCATGGCATTAGTACCAGAATACGCGAATTAATCCATTCTTTTTATCTGTTGACATGCCACATGATTCTGTTTAAAATGTTTGGAGATCTCTACCCATTTCATATTCGATTCTACGTATATTAACATTAATTCAATCCTGCGCTTTTTCTTCTGTGATATATCGTCTTTATAAAGTGCGCTTTAATTGGAATTTTAACAGGGGACATTTCGGGGGACGTTTATGAGAGTGACAATAAGTTCAAATAGGAGACGTCTGGTCACTTTAGTTTAGGCATATAAGTAAATAACGTTAAAATAAAAAAAATAATCGTAGCTGTCATTTTTTTGGAAAATGTTTTTTGAATTTTTGAGTTTGTTTTTAAACTAAGAACTTTCAGACAGCACTTTGCACTTGGGCTCCCCCTCTGGAAATATTAGGTATAGTTTTAGGAAAACGTTAGCAGTCGGATGGTGGTGATTTAAACGACAAAACGACAGCTTGAATCACTTTGCACAGAATTAACAGGAATTTTAAACTTTCCTTACTAAAAATTTATACAGTATTGATATTTATCTTTAGGGGTACTTGATGTCATCTTGATTTACCGTGGTCCGCTCGTAAACTTGGCATGAGAAGTATGCTTGTGGTCGTATTTCACGGACGGGACGGTTTGATATCTGTAACGGTAAAACAATAAAACACGGCGGGCGGTGATGGGTGTGCGTGTAGTCTGGTGTCCGGCAGGCGGTCGCTGGCGCCAACTCTGCTCCAAGCCCGCCGGGCTCAAGACCAAATCTTCGGATACACCACACAAGAATGTACATGAATATCCCAATTACGTGTTAGTTGAAACGCCATAACATGCGTTTTATTTATTGTTTAGCTAATCCGGTAACCAATCAACAATAATTACAGAATGGTTAGTTATAAAAAGTGTATGGTAACCTGTAAAAGGCGATACGTTGTAGATTATATCGACAATTAGGTTAGTTGGTGCCTTGAAAACCAGTATTTCATCACATATAGGTGTTTCCGTCGACGTACTACAAACGTATTATTAAAATTTTGTTGTAAACTGACATATGTGTATTATTATATTTCAACAGAGGATGCTGTTCGCCTTTCTAAAAACAAATCCTAAAGATTTAATGCAAATAAGTATAGTCAAAAATTATTTATGTTTGTATCTATGAAGAATTTCACGATTAAATGTCAGTTTTTAATCAATTATCAAGTTAATTGTGAATGTGCGGTTTTTTTTTATAATAAATTATATTACCTGTACTAAATGAGCTGTTTATTTTGATTAATAAGTCACTTTTTGCGAAAAATAAGTTAACCCTTATGTCAATAAAGGGGTACCCGGTTACCCACCTAAGCACTTTTTTAGTGTTTTAGTGGTTTTTTTTACATTGTCCGAAACGTCGCGATTTTACCCTTTTTTAAAGCGGAATAAGCTTTAATTATTTTTTCCCGTCCTGGAACCAAAACAGTTTTTACTTCAAACTTCACGTAGTCATTCTCAATAACCGGGCACCCGGGTAACCACCTGTAGAAATATGAGATTTATGAGCAATTATCAGTTATAATATGTTAAGGGAACATTATTTTGCCGGTAAAATTATTGACAAAAGTATGTTACTTTGGTAACATCCTGAGACAAAAGACATGACAAAATCCTGAGCCGAAGGCTATAAGTTTGAAAGTTATTTTATAAATTACTGATTTTAAAGTTCTGTTAAAACTGTGTAAAAATCTTCTACATCTAATTTTACAGCAAATTAGGAGAACATTATTCTTTTGCGATTGGTTAAAATCGAAAGTAATTTGTAACAAGAACAACACAAATGTTTCTTAAAATATAACGAAAATGGACAAATTTTTACAATGGGATGTTGAGCTAGATGGTCGTTTTAAACTTATTTAAATATGTATATCTTGTTTGTTTATTACCTCATTCAAAAGTAAATAAAATGTTTCGTCTATTTGTTACAGATTTTAGAATTTGAAATTTAAAATTTAAGATTTAACCAATCTTTTATTCTATTTACAAAAATATATAAAACTTATAGCATAAGTTTATTATAAATATTCTGTAGCTGGAAACCCGGGTACCCGGTTATTGAAACACATTGTGAATTTTGTTTATTGATATAAGGGTTAAAGCTCTTTTTGATTACAAAAATGTACGATATTTTTACCTTTAAACATTTTACTTGCACTTTTTTCAAAATTACTACTACCATTTTCTCCAATAAAAATGTTATTGTTAAACAGAAGTGCAAATATATTTATTTTGAAAATGACATGATTGATTTGCATCCCTATATACTCCCAATTTACCACAGTTATTTTAAAAATTTTAAACAAAGTGAAATGTCCGAAGACTTCATTACTCCTAACAATGATATTGGTGGTTCAATACATGAATAAACCTTTGTTTGAAATATGTTAGGTAAATTACTTATGTTATATAATTTACTCATCAATTTTCTTAAATTACTATCTTATCAACCATCACTTGAGTTAAACACATGGACGAACTCAACATAAGTTCGTAGTCTTTTTAAGCTATTAATTTTGAAAGTGGCTTAAGTCATTTTACAGCAATGAAAACAGTGCAAATTATGTGTACTGAGAAAAATATAACTAACAGAGCTAACAAATATAAGTAAAATTTCTTTACAGATAGCTTAAATATTTTTATGTACATTAAAATGCTAAACATTTAATATCTCAAAATAACGTAGAAGTGAGTTAAGTCACTTTCAAAATAAACTGCTTAAATGTAGAATAATGCCGATGGAACAGACTGCCAGCAGGAGTTGTTTATTATTTTGTCTTATTAAGTACTTGATACTTGAAGTGGTTGTCACTGAATTGACGATAGATGGTGTGTCTTGTGACTTCTTGATAAAGGTGTTCTGATAATAAACTTAAAATATAAAGATAGACAGTAGTAAGCAAAAAAAAAACAGCCTATCAATTTTTGCTGTGAGATAATTTTTTTATCAAGTCCTGCTATCTTTTTAATCTTCCATTGGTTGGTTATTTTTTGCAATAATAAGTAAAAAATAGCTTAAGTTCAAGCAACGCTAAGCAAATAAAATACAAGTTTCAAAACAAAACAAACCAACAGGACCCAGTTTATTCATGTTTAATTTTTTCTTATTTTTCTAAACTGAAAAGTGATAACAAAAAACAAGTTACTTTTTTGTTCTAAAACACAACGGATGTATTTCATGTTTCATGTTTATGAGAGATCGGTCATTCATTCTAAAAACATATAATGATTCATCTCTCCCATTTGTTTTTTTAATGGTAATTTAGCAATAGACCACTAATTAATCTTACAGATAATTGGCGGTTACCAAATCACGCCTATTCCGGATGTAACTGACATCATAAACTATGTCCACGCCTGCTGTGGTACCATATTTTATGGTGATTTTAAAACCGACACCCGAAAATTATTTTACAATTGTGTATGTGTCATTCCTTCAATATATTTAATCATAATTCGCAGAATCTAGAAGCGCCAATTTGTTATGTGGATTTAACGTGGCTGCGGTCAATTTTTACTGTATTAAAATTATAAATCTCCAGAAGGCGGTGAATTTTAGGGTCCCATTTCGCATTGTTTATATTGCTGGCACGAAAGTTTGCCAAATAAAGTTGCCTACAAATGGTATCATTATCAATTGTTGGTCTCTGTGGTGGTCCGGCCTCTGTTACCTAAAAGTGCACTCATGGGGAAGTATGCGAGGGTACCGAGGTACTCGGCAGGGGGCCAGTGTCGCCCGGTCGGGGACCATTGTGAACCCGTCAAGACGTTCAAGACGAACGCCACTCGTAAACCATCTTTATTATTATTATTCACAGCGACAATTGAAAGTTGACGCAATGTTATTTTACTACGGCACCTGCGGCTTCTACGCTGCCAACTAGTTTCTTTTGTTTCCGTTTAAGATGTTGCCTTTATCGGAATATTAAGTGTTGTTTGCCGAAGTAAAAGGATTTGTTACGGTCAATTATCATTGCTATAGCGTGCCTTCAGAAATAAAAAGCGTTGCGATTTTGTTTTCATTTTTGTTAACGTTGACCTTAATTTTGAAGTAGATTTCACTAGGATCTATAATTAATTGTTTTCATAATAATAAAACAACAATCGTGTATGTACAGGGTGGCCCAAAAGTCCCCTTACCAGTTAAAAATTAAAAAACTTTTTTACTTCTAAATATTTTATAATTTTGTTTTTATATTATAATGTACAAATCTTGGAAATTTCTTTGGCCTAAACATGAAAGATAACATCTTTTAAATGACCCCGTTTTCATTTTCACAAAGGCGAGCTCTTTCTATAGCACTCTCCATAACAGCTGGCAAAGTTACTCTATTTATCATTCGAATCTCCCGGCGAATATTGTCCTTCAATTCAGCAAGAGTTCGGGGCTTATAAACAAACATAGCTGTTTCAAATATCCCCATAAAAAGAAATCTGGAGTGGTCAGATCAGGGGAACGTGGCGACCAACGAAATTCCGCATTTGTAGAAATTCTTTTTTTCCCGAAAATTTGCCTTATTAGCGCTATATAGACTCTCGGACTGAGTGAGCAGTTGCCTCATCTTGCTGGCACCACATTTCAAGTAGATATGTTCTTAACAGAGAGAGGCACAAAATTTCTTAACTTTTGGCGATGTCTTTCGCCGGTAATCGTGACTGTATTTTCATTATCATCCCCAAAGAAGTACGGACCAAGCACCCTTTCTGATGTAATTCCGCGCCAAACCGCGAATTTGAGAGGGTGCAGCTTTCGTTGATGAATGACTCTGGGATTTGCAGTTTCCCAAAATCTGGTATTTTGTCTGTTCACAAAGCCATTTAAGTGAAAATGGGCTTCGTCTCGCATAATCAGTTTCTTAATAAAGTTGACATCTTCTTTGGACTTCTCTTGAATATGGACACAATAAATAGCTGTGTTTGACGATCCATCAGCTTTAGCTCCTGTACTAATTGGACCTTGTATGGAAACATTTTAAGATCTCTTTGTATTCGCCTCAAAAACTGTGGGTGATTCCAAGCTCTTGAGAACGCCGTCGAGTGGGTAATTTTGGCTCTTCGTCAGTGCTCTGCCGTATACGTTGAATATTTTTCTGGGAACAAGCTGAGCGAGGTCTTCCAATCCGTGGAAGATCCTGGTCGGAACCTTGCTCTTGAACATGCCGAATGAGGGCCTATATCGCTGGTTTTGATGGAGGATTTCTTTCGTTAAGAGTGTCGCGTGTATGCTCTCTGAGTAAGAACAATAGAGCGCTGATGTTTAAAGTAAAACTCAATAAGTTTTACACATTGTTCTGTCGGGAATTTGCCCATAATTTATTTCCGAATACTATATTTTAAGAATCTGAAAAAATATTAAATAAGTTACCTATAATTGCAAAAAATGATTTAATTTTTAAATGGTAAAGTGACTTGGCCCATCTTGTATTTCAATACTGATGTCTGTTTAGTTTTTCATAGTAACTTTCGAACTAAAAAAGCGATGGCTATGTTATTTTTAGATTTAAATTCAGCATCAAATTACTCAACTTTGCTCCAATTTAACCAACGTCGTGCTCTTAAAATAAGCAAGATTCTCCAGTTGAATCTCGACTTTAGGACACTCTTATGCATATGCATTAGTTTAATATATCAAGCTTTGAAACAAAAGACGAATTGTATTCGTGAAATAAAATACTAATCCTTAATCGTCCAACAACGTCTGTAAAATTTGCTGATAGACCATAAATTAACACTTTTTTGGGTCCTCCATTAAGTTGCTTTTAATGTATCTCAAAAGTGTTTTTATGTGTTAACAATAATCGCTACAAGATGAGAATAAACAGCATTCGAACAACCTGTTGCAGCAGCTTGAGTAGTAATTACCGTTTAGATGATGTGTGTCAAGCCGGGCAAACCCACACTAAACCGATAGCTGACAGGAGGAGGTTTTCGACCAACAAACATGATAATGATACCTTTAATTAGGCGTGTTTTGATGAGTTGATGTTTGCTTAAAAGTTCACTATTCTTATACTTCAGGCCTGATGAATGCACGGAACTTTCTACGAGATTGCTTCCTCGAGGGTGTGTCCGTTCAAAATAATTATAGTTGATGTCCGTAGTGAGCATTTTCAAATAATTATGTTCGTATTACAACAATGAGATGTTTGTTAATCGTAACAAAATGTATGATTATAGTGGAGCGTTGAAAAATCGTTGATATTTCCTGTAATAATTGGTGCTAATAAATTATGGTTTCACTTAACCGATAATGAGTAATATGCACACGTTATCTATAAATAACGAACGTTGCTTTCAATAACAATAATAATGGTAATCAGGGTTTTAATTAAGCCACTAATAAGTTAACAGCTTAAGCATTAAAAGACATAACCACGATATGCAAGTTAGATTTTCAACAATAATTGAAAATTGTTTACTTACAACTTACAAAGGGAGGGTCACAATATGTTGTCGCTAGAATATGATCAAGGCTGTGTTTATTGCATCAAAAACATAAAAAATAAATGTTTTGCAGAGTTATACGTGCCACTGGCCATTTCATTCGGAAAAACAGGAGAAAAACAGAAAAATTGAATAATAAAGGTAATTTTTGCGATTACGTTGGTCATAAAACCGTTGGAGATTAAATCGAAACTCTTCTATTTACCAATGCGCGCATCCCTTGCAAGTAAAATGGTGCAAAGTTTTTGAAAAAATCTTTAACGGTTTCGGAGAAAAACGCGAAAAACGAAGACCCTGTAAAAACGCTTTCCCCTATGTTAAACGCCTATGCAAGTCGCATAGATTTAGTTATAACAGAAATACCACAACTTTTCAAATCATAGCGCTTTTGCAGGGGTTTCGTTTTTGACGTTTTTCTCCGGAAGCGTTTAAGATTTTTTCAAAAACTTTGCACCATTTTGCTTGCAAAGGTTTCTAATTTCCATATCTCTCGGTCGTTCCATGTATCGTCTTCTAGTTCTATCTCCGCGATGTCCTTGTCTATGCCTGATCCCCTTCTTGGTCTCTCTGGTTTTCGTCTGCCTTTGGGTTGCCTGTTTAGGATTTGTTTTGAGATTCCATCTTCAGCTATTCGCTGTACATGTTCATACCATATTAATTGTTTATTTCTGATACCAACCGTAATAGTATGGGTAATATGCATTATTTCCCTTATACGTTCATTTGTTATTTTTTACCTTCTGGTTGTTCCTGCCGCTCTTCTCCAAAAATCCAATTCGGTTGCTTTTAATATATCCTCTGTTCTGTTTTTTTTAGCGGCCATACTTCCGAGCTGTTCGTTATAATGCTTTTTATGACTGTGTCATACCTAAATTCGTTTTTAATTTTTCTCTGTAATATTTTTATCCCACATAACCATCGATATTGTTGCTCTGTTTCTCTCTTTAACTGCATCGTCCAGCGTGCCCTGTCGTGAAATCTTCAATCTCAGATATTTTTATTCGTTACAATTTTTTATGGGTTCTCCATCTTCTAGTATTAGGTCCTGTTGTTGTCTATCTATACACATATATACCAGTTCTTTTCAAAATCCACTTCTAAACCCCATTTTCTGCATTCTTCGATGAGTTTTCTTGTCATATAGTTTAAATCGTCGTACTCCTGAGCCACCACCACTTGATCATCTGCAAAGCATAGTGAATAAAGTATCGTTTCGATGAGGGGTATACCCATTGCCGTACACCTCTTTTTCCAGTTTCTTAACACCTCTTCGAGGTATATTTTGAATAGGGTTGGTGATGTACAACAACCTTTGTTTAATCCCTTTGACGATATAAAACCTGATCTTATTGGTTTTCCGAATTTTATTTTTATTGTACGTTGGTCTTCTCTTACTGTATGACTTAACCTTTTCGGTGCTCTGGACGAGTTACTCGCCAAATTTTTACGCGGACCAAGGTGCTCGAGACGAGTTAACGCCCGAGCGTTACCGCATATGAAAGTTAGGTGCCCTGCAGGCACAGAAAAACTAAAAGCATTGCGCACCGAAAAGGTTAAATATTACAAAAATGTTGAGACGAAAGATTTGGAATTTGCGTAGACCTCGTGATATATAATTGCTTTCAAACAACCTAAAGTTTTAAGCTCACGATAATGAGCTGTGGCGTCAACCTGTTAAAAGTAAATTTACATTTCATAAAATTTCACAAATATGGAAGCACACAAAGATTTTCAACATTTGCATGAAAATATGTTCTGTAATCTTCAGGAAAAGCGAACTATTAAACCCGACCAATTTGTAATTATTTCCAAAATTTATCCTTTTACCCATATTCTCAGTGAAGCCAATTAAATTGTGAATTCACGTGGAAATATTATCTCATGAATGTGCTCCGATGTGAGACACATTCATCAGATCATCAGTAAAACTTTTTGAGTTAATGAATGTGTTGCTGCAAATCGTAAATTTATGTATATGACTCTCTTTGAGACGATTGTCGTTGGTCAAAAACAGGTCCATCATTTTAGAGACCGCGGTGGTAGTGAAACTGGCTAGTTTTAAGACAGTTTTCAAAGCTTGCCTTCGTTTTTGAGTCAATATCAGGTAATGTAAATACAAATAAATTGCTTGTACAGTTTCATTTATATAACATTTCAGTATCAGTCCTTTCTCTTTAAATTAATAAATAACGTTGCGAAGTTTCATCCAATTACGAACAGTTAAATCGCAAAAAACAATCGAATGCCAGCGTTATAATAAAACTGTCACAGTAGCTGCTTGGAGGTAAAACAATCGCAGTAATGCAGCCGGGATTCCTTAGCGTTTGGCGTTGCACCTGAGGAAATTCCGACCCGATACTTGGACAATTAAATCAAAGTGTCTCTTGCGTCGGTGTTAATAACGGACTCTGTGCCACCAAGCCGACCGTCTTTTGTCCGCTCGCGGACTCGTTTTTCAACTTTTCCATAATTTATGTCGTGTGTCTTTTGTTTTGCCGATGCATTCGTTAGTTTCTTATTTTGTTGTATGTCCTTTGTTGCTTACGACTCGTTTTGCTTTGTTTTATCGGCCGCTTTTGTGTTGACGTATTATGCGGTCCATTGTTACTTTCGGATGGAGATAAAAAAATGAGACCGGATTTGGTAAAAAACGTTCGTGCCAATGTAAGGGATGTGTTATAGGCTGCATCTCCATTTTCCTACGATGCCGTCGTGAGACGAATTTAAATTTACACGTGGTAGAATGGAAAGATTGCAGAGTCACAGATTCCTTGCATTTAATTGCTTACTTCTAAATTAAAAGCATCAATACTTGATTGGCCAACTAAGTTAATTAAAATTTGCAATAACTAACAAATTTTAATTCAATTTCCGCAATGAAAGAAACACTTGGGGTAGGTAATCTTGGAGGGGTTGAATAAGTTTGGTGAAGTAATAAGACTTCCAGGACCAGACCATACGCCCAGGCTTACTATCATGGGTTAAATATGAAATCGTAAATAGGAATTCTTTAAGGCATGTTGTTTAATAGGAAAAGAACATGTTTTACTTTTATTGAGTGGTAAATGACGAAACCATTTTTCAGTACCTACTTTCTTATTCTTCGATGTCTTACTATTGTAAGCATATAACCCAGTAGTTAACAAGGTTATCAGTATTACCAACACTAGTAACCATAAAAATTAAAGTATGAACGTGTAGTGACCTGTTAGGAAGTTTGTGAAGATGTTGTTAATTTATAAAAATATAAGAACTACCGGATGGTACCAACTGCAAGAACTGCAAGATCCAATATTAATTGAATCTACCACTCCGCTATCATTACAAAAAGTAGTGTAAAAATACGATTTGGTTACATATGTTTGGAATCAGTAAAAATTAAGTTTCGTTTCGTGTCAGCAGGGATTTCTTTGTTGGTGGATTATCTAACTGATATCTACTCGAGCCTCATACGAAGTGGACGAACAATGCACAAAAAATAGGCTGTAAGCTCATCCTTTTAGTGCAACTGACTGGAAAATGGAAGCGCGGTGTCTGCTCTTTGAGCTCATGGATAATGGCTCGAAATATTTCTTTCTTTTCTTTTACCTGTACGCTGTGTAAAAGATTGGATCGGATATGTGATACCACAGTTTTATATGTAATGAAATACATGAAAATGAATCGGTAAACTAACCGTGCAGTCGCTATATTACAAATATAAATTTATAGTCGTGCTAAGTTAAAGAAAATTAAGTTTTTAAAATAATATCATTCTGCGACTTACTTAAATAGAGATTTTCTAAATATAATGTCGTAAATTAATATTTTTTAAATTCACATATACATGAAAACTAGAATATTACTTGCTTATGATACGATAAAGTGAGTTTTGAGTGTGTATTACTAGGAATAATTTTAAATAGGATTTTTTTTATATTTCAAAAACTTTGAGCGTCCAAATAAGCTTCAGATAGTTTTAAGGTTGTCCAAATCGTAGCACATTTTGCCCAATACAATAATAAAATCTTTGTTTCATATTCTGCAATTTTTCATAAAACGTGTCATTTGTTTTTCTTATTTTATTCGCAATTTTTACCGATGTTTAACAGATACCCACACAAAGCAATGCTATACAAAAGGTATGCATCCAGAAAACTAAAGGCAATTAAACAGTTGATTAATTTTTTTTTTGTAAGAAAACATAAACGTTATTAATCAACATCCCTGAATATTATTTAGGAAACAAGAAAAATCGAATAGATGCTAAAAACAAAGTCTTAACAAACGTTTTAGTAATAACGAAAAACAGTTAGTCCAGTTTTTTCGTAAGGTGAGATTCGTTCATGAGCCGCGAAGCGGCGAGTGAGATAACCTTACGAAATTAAAAAAAAACTGATTTCATCTCAAGTCGTAAATGCTATTTTTGCCACGAAATTAAAATTATATTATAGAACGAACGTTAATGTAAATGAACCAAATGGCAATTATTATGTATAAAGTTTTAATTAATCATTTCATTTCTATAGCGACACCACCACACTGGCATTGACAGAAATAAAATTATAACCTGTAAACGAAATATATTTAATATTACTTTTTGTACCATTCTTAGGCTTTTATATAAAATACTACATCAAAATAAAATAATTTGATAAAATATTAACGCAGTTTTAATTAATTATGAGTTCAAGCTTTAAAAAATCGTAAATTTTACAATTTAATTTTGACATTGACATTATTTTTGCCGCAATTTTCGCCACTAGAGACGACAGTAAAACTTTTATGTAGAGTAGGCAGTGAGAAAATGGCAACTTTCATATACATGAGTAGAAAAAATGGTTTCTTTAAGTTTCTTGGTTGTTTGTTTGAGTGCATGCGTTTCGGATATAAAGGATTTTTTTTTCTTGGCATATTGATTTGAAATGCCTGCATTAATCTGCACAATAGGTTTAAAGATTAAATGCAAAAGTGTAAACGTCTACCAGTGTTATATATTATAAAAAAACGAAACATCTACGGCGGCCATGTAACCAAAAACACACTTATATAGAATTACAATGGGTTAATAACATGGCAATCGCTGTTTGTCGTGCCTGTCAGTGTGAAAGTAAATTTGCGTAGCTGGACGGACGCGAGACATTTATCGCTGCTTCCTACAAGTATTTTATGGCCAAGTGCGCCACAAGAGCTTTTCAATCGTGGCCTAAGCTTAACAACATGGCTTCTGTTTTGCAATTTCGCAGGTTTTATGTGTGCCTAGCACGTTAATGTTAATTCTTTCGATTGTATCTAAACTAAAAAACAATGCAGGTACCTGCATACGAAACATATGGATGTTGGTCTTACTGGAAGTATATGAAAAATGGATATTTCTTGCGAAATGCTTAACAGCTTATCGCTTTAAGATCCAATTTGCACTTAGGTGCATGTTTTATTAAATAAATATATGCACAAAATGTATGGTATTTTTATTTTTAAACATTTTACTTGCAATTTCCTTCAAAATCATTACTATTTTCGTCAATATAAATTTTATTTTTAAACAGAAGTGCTAATACATGTATTCTGAAAATGGCATATTGATGGATTTGCTTCTCTGTATACCCCCAACTTACCAGTTATTTTAAAAATTTTAAACTAAGTGAAATATCCGAAGAGCATCACTCCTATTAGTGACTATGATTTAATACATAAATAAACTTTTACCTACTATATGAAAACTGCTACATAAATTACTTATACTTATATTTCATAATGTATAATGATGAATTCACTTATAACTTATGTATTTTATGAATATTAATGATCATAAAAAGATTCTTGAATTTACTTATAATGGAAAACATTACCTAAAATACGTACGGTGTAATTTACTCCTAAATATTTAGGAGTTTTTGTTTTTGAGAAACTTGGACACTAACACAAAAACAAAGAATACAGGCACAGGAAATGAGATTTCTGAGAAAAATAGAGGGATGTAGACTGATCGATAAAATCAGTAACAAAAAATTCGAAATAACCTAGAAGTAACGGATATTAAGAAAAAGATGGAGACGAATCAACTTAAGATGGCTTGGACATTTACTACGCATGCCAGAAAGTAGATAGGCGAAAATAGAATGGAAAATGAAGATGGAGGAAAAAAAATTGAGGTAATCATGAATTAAATGGGAAAAGGAAGTTAGCCAGAGACTAGAAGAAAAAGAAGTCAGCTGCAGAGATGTGCCACAGTTAGCTAACGATAGACAGAAGTGGAAAAACTTAATACAGAAATAGAAAAGCATACCTTGACACCGAAAGATATAAGAGGGTAAGGAGATAATTTACTCATAAATTTTCTTAAATTACTGTGTTATCAAACATCACTTCAGTAAAACACATCAGACAAGATCAAGAATGGAAGAAAATAACAGAGACAGCCAGGACCAACAAGAAACTTTAAAAATCAGATCCACCTCAATAAATGGATTGAAAAACGCCTCGGCGTTAGCTATAATCTATAATCCCAAGGATTGTAAGGCTCAATGAAGATTATCTAAATATGTTTTATAAAAATTGTAAAAATTTTAAATTAAAAAAAATATGTATCGGGTGCTGGTAACCAAACTGACCTAAGGGTGACACATACCCTTAAGCCGGCCCTGACTCATCTTACTGCTTTACTAATTCTTTTTAAAACGAGCGCAATTCAATCGTTTTTAAACTTAACTGCTATTGGTAATTCCTGATGTACTTTTAACCAGGGTTGAGCAGATTTAAATCAATTGATTTAAATCACGATTTAAATCATGATTTAAATCAAGTGATTTTTTTAAAAAAATCATTGATTTAAATCAAGTGATTTTTAAAAAAAATATATCAATTTAAATCACTGATTATATGAGTACAATATAATATTAATTTATAATAAAACAAAATTGTATTACTATTAGTAATTAAATACACGAAATGGTGAATAAACCATATCAATTTGCTCTTTTAAAGTAATATTCATTGTGGAAATGCAATAATTCAGAATATAAATGACAATTTTTTGACGTTAGCGTAGTGAACAGTCAGTTTTTTGAATTTCCACAGCACTCTATTGCTTCAATAACGATTTGAAAAAAAAATGTCGAATATCTCGAAAAGTATGAGTTTTGGGTATAGGACATGCTTAACAAAATATGAAGCTCTTTTAAAGACGAATTCGATGACATAAAAAAATACAGGGGTTTGCATTTGAAAAAATCGAGTTAAGAGCTTTTGAAAATCATGGAAGTTGCCACCTATTTATAAACACCCCTGTATGATTCAAATTTTTTCATATCGAGCGAACAGAGAATTTTTTTCTGCATGTCTGTACCAAATTACAACTCTGTATTTCAAAATAACTTCAGGAGAATTTTTTAAATAAAGACTTAAAACTAAAACCTTGAATAATTTAGAAAATAATTTTTTTTTACAACGCCGTATAAAAACCTGTAGTATTTTATATTGATGCAAAGCTAAAATTAAGGCGATCAAAAATATTAAATAAAAAATTGGGTGCTGTATTTGAAATATAAAAGTTGCTATTAGTTCCAGAAAGGTGACTCACCCTGTATATTTGAAAATATTTTTATTGTGTTGTTTAGAAAAAACTATAAAATAGCATCAACTTCATATCTCAAGCCGTTTAGCCACAATCGACCGATCCCGCACTAATGACACCCTGTATATAATTAATTAAACATCACCATTTAGCACTGATTTTTTCAAAATTCTTAATCATTATATTTCATTTTTCATTTTGACAAAAATTCACCAATGAATTAAATATATTGATTATTAAATAGGTATATTAGCACAAAACAGAAATAGTATGTGAATATGTCACTAAATTCGATAATATGGTACATTTGATTTAAATTAAAAAAATCTGATTTAAATCAAAAAAATCTGATTTAAATCAAATAAATCGATTTTTTTGATTTTTTTAAAAAAAATCATGATTTTTATCCACCCTGCTTTTAACAACCAGTGTTAGTGATTACACAATGATGTTTTTGTGACTACAGGTGTTGTATCGTACAAAATAGATAAATCAGAAAAAGAGGTGACCTTTAAAACAGTCGAGATGAACGTGCGTGAAATATAAGACGTGTACAAATTGTTAAGTGTGTGTACCACAATTCTATTGTTTTAACAAGTGCTTGTGGTAAAACTGTGTAATTGTTTGTCGAAATGTTGTTCGTAATTTGCCTCAAAATGAAGCCGCTAATGGTTTATTCCGGTGAGTTTTGTTATTTATGTCGTGGTCCAACTTAATTAAAATAGGCCTCCCTCGAATTAATTGATTAATTACACATCTCTTAAAAATTAACGAGGGCATTATAAAATTACCATTCATGCTTGATTTCGCCACGGAGACGTGAATTATGTACGACCAGATAGGTGTTTACGTTTTTTTCGGCAGAAAAAAATTGAATGTTTGCATTAAGGATGTTTCACAACACACACGGGTTATAGAAGCGTGCCGATGTAAACGAAACGTTTACCCAACGGCGTCCCACATAAAGTAATATCGGCCTATTATTTAGAACACCGTGCATAAATCTCGCTGTTGGTTACGACTGCAAAGGTACCGCGCGTTAACGACTGGTCTTGCGTGTTCGCGTTGGTTATCAACCGGAGCCACGACTGAAAATGGCAAATTATTTCAACTGAAATTCTACTACGTCTTTTAATGAAGTTTTTAGTGTCCTTATAAAGCAATTTTCAAACGCTGCGGTGTTTAGATTTAATGTCCCCGTCTGTGAATGACGGTTCTAACTGAAAATCAACCAGTTTTTTTGTTTAGAAACAGGAGTCAATATATTGGGATTAATTTTTAATGGGATTACACATTTTGGAACCCCATACATTTATTGGTAATGCTAAATTCTTTTTGGATTTTGCGGCAATTTTATCCTCTGAATAATATACCGAAAAGAGAAAATTTTATGACAATAATTTATAGGAGACAGTCTAATTTAAGTATTTTGCAATATTTAAGATATTTTAGGACGCTGAAATTAAATTAAGTTTTTTAAAGTTATTTTTACTTACTCTGACTCTGACCTACCATACATTGGGTTGCCGAAAATGTATTTAAGAAATTTTGAGTGGCAAGCAAATAAGGTTAAGAAACACTGACATATCGGGAGTAACTGAGCTTTGGTGCAACCCCTTTATTCTTTAGTTTCAATTTTAGAACAATGAGATTTTAGTCACATGATATGTGTAAAAAAATAGTGTATTTTAACATATATACAGGGTGGGCAAATTTCGATGTTTTCATAGGGAATCTCGGTAACTATAAGAGTTGTGGGAAAATGGACCCCGCTTCCTCGATCTTTTTTTTTTCGAGAAAAAGTTAATGGTGAAAACTAAAATTGGTTATCCAGTTATCCTTCTTTGTACTCGAGTTATCACCGATAACTCGATTTTTCGTTTTATGACTAGGTATATCTCGCTTGTTTATGAAAATAAATGAAACTAATTTTAACGTTCTACAGGCACTTTTTTGATAAAAATGGAGTGGCGTAGACAATTTCTGAAAAAAAAAACGAAATTTGAGTTGTGACATAAAGTTGTATTTTTTTAATAGAACCCATAGTTGGCTGTGGCATCACGAGAAAGAGGATTTCAATAATATACATATATCATGTGGGGTCGATTTATTCATTTTCCTTACATTATAGCAAAAATTAAGCAATTTTTCATATTTAATTTTTTTCTAGTAGTAGGCTTATGTCATTAGGAATATACATGGTAAAACAAACTGTAATTCCGTTGTTTAAACGATAGTTTGGCAGAAATAATCACGTTTAATTGTTGATTGTTTATATTTTTGTACCTTAAAATACTAATTGGCTTACGAATATTACCAAAAGTAGGATATGTTCAATTCAAAGTTCAAAGTAATAATAATTCTGAAGCTGCAAGTGAAACTTATTTTACACTTTGAAGTGCGTTGTAAATATGAATATTAGAAATAGAATTGATACACTGTATACAATTTTTACTTAGTTCATTCATATTATTATTACTATTTGTTTATAAATTGTCTTTAATAAGTCCCCAAAACAAAATGAGATTTGGTTTTGATCTTCCAATTTTCGAAATTTGCATAGGTACCCTGTATAATATTGTTACACTTCCGGTTTTGCCGGAAACGACCCTAACTTTGTTATTTCAAATAGATTTTTGGAAAGAGCAATAAATTTTGAGTACAAGGGTACAACAGCACTATTTTAGTTACTTTAATCGGCTTTGAAGGCTGCAGAATCGGTTTTTTGACAGAGTCAATTTTAAAATGGATTAGTACCTACCTATAGTATATTTCTTTTAAAATTGCTCACAGCGGATTAAGAAGAGGCAGAACTAAACGAAACAAATGCACAATCTCCGTCTCTTTCTTTAAATATTATTTGTGTTTACAATTCAGTCTACGCCAATGAAAGTTGTCATCTAATTGAAGGCGGATTCATGAAGATTATTGCAAGCAGTCGAAATTTGATCCCTAATTATAGGTTTAATAAGGTTTAATTTGGGTTCTTAGGTAAAAGAAAATTAATATCTGTATCAGTGTTTCCCAAAAGTTTTTGCTTGTAAACAATTATAATTTAAAATCTGTTATAGCGTATATAAGGTAATAAGCTTTTAGCGAGAACTTGTTTAGAACTGCAGCATTATGGTCATTATGCTCAAAGAAAAGCAATTAGGAAGATGTGGTATGCGATTATGATTTTAGGTGTTGTGCCATACAAATCATTTAAGGTTTATAATCCAAGATTGTGTATGTAGCTACGTGGGTTGTTCCAACTGCTTAAGCCGATATGAGAAGTCTTATATGGGATATACTATAGCTACTGGTACATGCTGATATTTAAATAGAGTATTTTCTGGTGAATTAAACAATACCAATAACTTATATTTGTGTTGAAATGCTGCTTTAAAAACTTAAAATATTATAAAAGTTTTCATGTCACTATGAACAAAAACTAATAATTAATAAAAAAATCTCATAAAGTTGTTCTGTGTATTTCGCAACGGTTTGGCTAAACATCAGAGCTATACTATAATTTCTATAAAAAAAACTATTTACCTCTCTATTAGGGTCTAAATAGTTGGATAATCAACGACTGCCGCTAATAAAAAGTCTCCTAGTAATAAAAGTGCGGTTTAGCTAATGACAAGAACCAAAGCGCGATTGAAGCTGTATTTTGCGGCTCACGGGTCCGCCCCGGGGTGACCAAGATCACAAAGACCGCTTGGCCCAGCCCGCCCTGCCGCCGCCCATAATCGCCCTTATCGCTCATTAAACCTCGTAAAAGCTATCGCGTGCCTCGCGTTGACACCACCAATATATTATTAAGCGATCAGTACGTACAAATATTTATACAGGCGACAACGCCGAGGCGGTAAATCATAATTTGCAAAAGAGGTACCTACTCGGAAAAAGCTCACAACCAAGACTTTTTAAGGCAGAATGTGCAAAGGAAATAATTTCAAAGTAGAGAATGTAGAATTAAAGTCGTGAAAGCAATTTAACGTTGGAAAGGTAATAAAGAATGCAATTCAATGATATCATAATTAATTATGGCGTCCATATAAACCAAGTTAATGTTTGTAGATAAAAAACAAATGGCAATAAAAATAATTTGATCCAATTTTTAGTAGGAAAAGATTGTTTGCACAGAAAAAAAGTTGTTTTAAACAGTAAAATAAAAATTCTGTTGAGTGAAATGAGAACAGTAGAGTAGGTACTTTCAGTAATAACACCAAAGATTAAAAAAAGGAAATGTATTCAGACAAAAAAAGATAAATAATTTTAGGTACCTACTCTACCTACCTATATGGATTTTACCAAAAGCACAAAATTACATAAACTAGTTACACATCAGTACCTGCGTGAGATTAAATTATTATACATTTATGATAACAAACACTACCAGTAAATTCTCACATCTTCATTACAAATCATACTAAAACCTATATAATGGATGGAACTGTTTTGTGTTTTTAAAATCTTATTTAATTGAGGTTCAAATTTTGAAACGCCAAATGGCGACTTCAAATGTTCAGCAAATAAATTTGCCCTGTAATTTGATTTGATATATTTCATCTGCAAAAAAGTTTGTTCCCAAAAATGGAGATAAATTTACGAAAAAATTTCTATGAATTTGTAAACTGCACAGGGTTCAAAAATTATTAAAACCGATCAAATTTTCTTTCTTGTATTTGTCTTTAAAATGATCATTTTTCTGAAGTTCAATAATTTACATTTGAATTTGACTTCAGACATCTGCCACATCACAGTCAAATAGATTTTGAAACAATCCAATTTCCTTAGCACTGATATCAAAATCAGCAAATCGCTTCTGAAATTGTAGTTTTAAATCTGAAATGATTTAGTTTGCGAACGAGGGTGGAAGTTTTATTTCACTTTTTTATGCAATTCTGCACAGTATGGCATGAGCAAAATTACAATCTTTCATTAGACTTTCCAGAAGTAACAACTTTGCTCTGAATGCCTTGACATGAGTAAACTCACAATCTAAGTTATTTTCATCCTGAAACTTTAAATTCAAATTGTTCATGTGGTTCACCAGAACTGCACAAAATACTAACTTCCAACACATTTTTGCACAATTCTTTCGCTGGCCGGATGTGGCCCGCGGGCCTTAGTTTGGATACCCCAAGTTAAACAAAATTTTTTTAACGAAATTTGTCAGTTGATAATTAGACACCATTTTAATAATTGTAAAATACAAAACTTAAAAAAATTACTTCGTGTCTCATAGCAAGCTAATGTTAGAAAAATCACAAGATTAAGTAAAAATCACAATATGTATGTATTATCTTTATTAACTATTGGAGAGCTACCCATTTGTCAACTATTATAAAGCCTTGCTATTAAACCGGTCTTGTTCAATTTCATACCGTATTTACCCAACAGCTGTAACTAATGAAAATTACCATGCATACGTTCATTCAGTACGACTGTGACCAATGAATTTAATGCATTTTGATAACTCAATCACACACTCGGAGGATTCGCATCAGAATACGTCACACTGTGTCACTATTTAGTTCAATAACGCGTTGCAAATAGTAACAAAATAAAGCGAAACCTTATAAATCCTCATACAGAATATTTAAAAAAGTAATATCTGTATAAAACAAAAAAAAAAACAAAAAATTCGGTTATTACTAAGGTCTTTTTTCTATCTTATAACTATTTTCTTTTTTAGATCACTCTTTTGTAAGTGTGGTTTTGTGAATGTTTAATAATATTACATTCTGCAAACATTGTTTAGGTATCGAAGTAGTTTTTTCATTAACGTTTCTTGTACATCCAATAGTTGTTGAAATATATTTCGTTTGTAACCAACATTGCTATCTTGAAACTTCTCATTAGTTTTTCATATCCACTGCGTATAAAGCAGTTTAGGTCACTGTAAACTTACACTAAATACCAGGGTGGATAAAAATCATGATTTAAAAAAAAAAAACAAAAAAATCGATTTATTTGATTTAAATCAGATTTTTTTGATTTAAATCAGATTTTTTTGATTTAAATCAAATGTACCATATTATCGAATTTAGTGACATATTCACATGATTTCTGTTTTGTGCTAATATATTTAATAATCAATATACTTAATTCATTGGTGAATTTTGTCAAAATGAAAAATGAAATATGATCAAGAATTTTGAAAAAATCGGTGCTAAATGGTGAGGTTTAATTAATTATATACAGGGTGAGTCATTAGTGTGGGATCGGTCGATTGTGGCTAATAAACGGCTTGAGATATGAAGTTATACAGTTTTTTCTAAACAACACAATAAAAATATTTTCAAATATACAGGGCGATTCACCTTTCTGGAACCAATAGCAACTTTTTTATTTCAAATACAACACCCAATTTTTTATTTATTATTTTTGACCGCCTTAATTTTAGCTTTGCATCAATATAAAATACTACAGGTTTTTATACGGCGTTGTAAAAGAAAAATTATTTTCTAAATTATTCAATGTTTTAAGTCTTTATTTAAAAAATTCTCCTGAAGTTATTTTGAAATACAGAGTTGTAATTTGGTATGGACATGCAGAAAAAATTTATCTGTTCGCTCGATATGAAAAAATTTGAATCACACATACAGGGGTGTTTATAAATAGGTGGCAACTTCCATGATTTTCAAAAGCTCGTAACTCGATTTTTTCATATGCAAACCCCTGTATTTTTTTATGTCATCGAATTCATCTTTAAAAGAGCTTCATATTTTGTTAAGTATGTCCTATACCCAAAACTCATACTTTTCGAGATATTCGACATTTTTTTTCAAATCGTTATTGTAGCAAATAGAGTGTCGTGGAAATTGAAAAAACTGACTGTTCACTTCGCTAACGTCAAAAACTTGTCATTTTTTTTTTGAATTATTGCATTTCCACAATGAATATTACTTTACAAGAGCAAATTTATATGGTTTATTCACCATTTCGTGTATTTAATTACTAATAGTAATACAATTTTGTTTTATTATAAATTAATATTATATTGTAGTCATATAATCTATGATTTAAATTAATAATTTTAAAAAAAAATCACTTGATTTAAATCGTGATTTAAATCAATTGATTTAAATCTGCTCAACCCTGCTAAATACTACATACCACTCACAGCAACACTTGCCATAATATTATTTCAAAAATATCTGAAATAAAACTGGAAAATTAATTGTTTTATTAACTTGTGTTATTGTAAGTAAGAGATATTCTGTATAAGTTTAAGTTTTATTGTGGTGCAACTGTGATCACCAATTTAATTGGTTTTTAGTTGATGTTTGTCGATCTACGGTTCATTAGGATTTTTTAGAAATTAGTTATTGTTTATTTTCAATCGATATCTTTGTAATTATCCCAATAAAATTTTGTATTCAAGACAGTTTTATGTACATTAGACCACGTAACTGTTAAACTTATATTACGATTATGTTTTTCATTTTATTGTCACTTGTTTTCGTTTCTTTTTTATTGCCTTTTTATACTTGTACTGCGGAAATGTAAATCTTTCAGCTGTAAAAATTAATGTACATTAGAAAAATAATTTATTAACGTCGCTCTCGTGGCGCATATTAAGCAGGTAGCGTCGGATGTAGTTATTTCACGGACCACTAGAGCGCCGCACAATGCCGCGACGCTCTCCTAAATGGACTTAGTTGTTTCCCCATGTAATTCTAAACTCACTATCCTCCCCATGCAGGATCAATGCGCTTCAGTGCTTCTTGATTACTTCTTGATTTAGCATGTGGCGTATTTAGAGTAATATTGTTGTTGGAAGTTGAATGAGGCGGCATTTTTGTAGTAAGGATCCTTTGTTTTGTGTATGCGTTGCTTGATGTTTGGATTTTAAATTGATGTCTTGAGAGAGTCGCGTTATACGCCGTTGAGGATGTTAAGGGTCTTATAAGTTATGTATATGGAAATTCTACCACGTCGCTTATGACTTTTTCCAAGTCACATGAAGTTAACTAGAGTTACATGAGGGTGTTGACTTAGTTTCTCAGTTATATTAAAATCCTTGAGTAGTTATTTAGTTAAAAAGGTAATTTGGTGTATTTTTTTAATTGCTAATCGTTGATTATAACAAGTGTTGAGTTAGGATGTCGCTTGAAAACTTTTATATGATAATTTGCGAAATATATTTTATGGTATATGTTAATTAAAGATGTATTTTTCATAATTTTTTCTATAATGTTGTTTATTTTGTTCTAGGTAAGTGCATTCTGTCCAATTTCGTATACATACAAATTGGGTAAGTTGAATAATATTATACTGCGTTATTATTTTAACCGAGTTTGCGTTTAGAACCGTGGGTGGCTCGTATAACGAGTAGGTAATTGATCTTGGGAAATAGTGTGAAAAAATGAGAACTAAAAAAAAATCAAGTGGGGTTAAGTCTGGCGAACGCAGAGACCATTCAATAACCCCTATCGACTTTATACAGGGTGATTGATTGGGTCCGTGAATTAGAAATATATGAGGAATGAAATTGGATAATGATCTGAAATTTTGGTTATCACCATAATGGCTTATGATCCGTTTAATAAAAATATTTTCAAGATGGCGACATTTCCGGAATTACCGGAAGTTGACATCTACTTTCTTATTTCAAATACAATAAATAGTCTATTTTTAATTGCATTTTTGGATTTAACACGTTATTTTAAAGGGACTTTTGATAGCATTTCCTGTACCTAAGTGTAGTCGTTATTTAGATTTTTGGACTTTTTTGAAATTTTTTAATTTTCATCGTGATGCTTAATATTATCTAACGCCGCCATTTTTGAAGGAAAAACGCTCAAATTGAGACTAGGCATAGAAGAAACCTTGGAGTTCATTCTGTAATTTTTGCAATCGATACCTTACTTACAAAATTTTATCTATATTAGCGTTTCCTATACCTATATGCAGTAATTTTAAAGTTATTAAGAATGTTTGATAAAGTTAAGAGAAAATTGTATAATTTTTAAATAGTAAGCCTTGGAAATGGCGACAAAATGCCAATAATAATAACTGTCCACCACTTTTATCGCGTTTGTCTGTTGTGTTCATATAAATAGAAAATCAAGAGTACTACTTAAACACGAATATTTTGAACTTATTTTATGTTGATGGATAATGTCTCCAGATTATTGAAGGAACTTGCCTTGTGTTTGATGAGAGATATTCTCATTTGACTGTAATGACCAGACAGGAGTTTCAACAAATAGAATCAAATTGTTTGCAATTCGGAAGAGTGAAATCTGCTAGTATTCGGCCTAAGCGTGTGGAAAATAATGTAACTAATGAAGTTAACATCCTGGGATATTTTAATACCCATCCTTGGCTGTCTATTCAATCGGTAGCACAAGATTTGGGTTTATCATGCTATGCTGTGCAAATTAAAAAAAGCACAAAATGCACAACTATTCGTTCGCACTTTCAATAATCTTGTGACAATGTCCACGAATGTAAAATAAGTTCAAAATATTCGTGTTTGAATACTCTTGATTTTTCATTTTCATGGATACTTCACACAAACGCGATGAAACTGGTTGACCGTTATTAATATTTGCATTTGTTGTCATTTTCAAGGCTTCCTATTTAAAAATGTTGCAATTTCTCTTAACTTTATCAAAAAAATTTAATAACTCGAAAATTATTGCAGCTAGGCATAGGAAACGCTAATACAGATTGTTGCAGAATTTTTTGAATTAGAAAATTTAAAAAAATGGGCATTGTATTTGAAAAGAACTAGTTTAAGTGGTCTGAAGTTGCATTAAAAAAATAGAGTAATGCATCGATTACAAAAATTCCAGAATGAACCCCAAGGTTTCTTCTATGCGTCTATAAGTATAAAAACATAAATTTTTAGTATTTTTGAGAACGACTGTTTACGTTTGTTGGTTAGCCTGCTTCAGATTTGCATAATTATAATTATAATATGAAAGGTTATATTTTTAACGGTCAACACTTATATCATTTGTGAGTCTGTGTGATTGCCTTGCAAGATTTGAAGCTTTGAATGTTTTGTAACTCGAGCTTGAACAACCGATTTTTTTACGAACTAAATCTAAAACAATTTTCTTCATAACTCATTTGTGACCAAAACTAAGTTAAATTGAACGACACCTCTTAATTTTCGAACTACTTATGAATGTTATGATACTCCATAATCTTCTCGTGATCTATATGTCTTTGGGTGTCTGTACTTTCAGAATGTAATATTATTTATGTTCATTTATTTTTAATTTCTTTTAATCTTCATTGTATATAACGTGGCCGGATATGGTCGAGTTTAATGAATCGTAAACAAATGTATTTAAATTAATGCCCATAATCATTTAGTATGCATTTGCGGCTGGAGGAAGCAGCTCACGTACACGTGAATAGTAAATAAATGCAAAGTTATGAGATGTAAATTGTTATTGCTGATTTGTTGTGCTTGTATATTTCATTGGAACGGCGTACACTGAGTTAATATATGAGAACGTTTAACACTTCGAATAATAAGGTAATCAAATGCTTAAGTTGGAGATAACCGGATTCGTGTACACCTACTCCATGGATTTACATGTAGGTACTCTGTAGAATGCATTACTACTTCTGAAGATTTGTTGTTACTTTTTCAAAGCACTTTTGGACTTTTCTGTAGTATTATTTCTTGGAAAAGACGCGTCATTAAATTTTCGGTACAAAAATTATGTACATTTTGTACAATAATACAAAAATATCATAGAGTAAAGTGCCCTAAAATGGAATGGTTACTTATTATGGAATACATCAGTTTTATGACAATGAATAAGCGATATCTGTTAAAAAGTATATGTACCTATTTGTACATTGATCACACGTTTCCAAATGTAAAATAGTTAAAAAATATTCACTAGTTTACATAACAGTTTCAAATATATTTTTGACGTGCTACTGAGTTTTTAGGCTAAATTTTTCAGTGCAAAATTTTATATGCTAGGGTAAATGATATAAAATATTTTATTGCATGTTTATTTAGCATGAGCCTTTACATTTCAATTAAAACGACCAAAATTTTTATTGGGCTTATTTCATGTTTTACATACATCGATTTTTGAAAAGTCACATTGATACCGAATATGGAATACCATACAGGTGCCTTATAATGACTATAATTATGGTCACTAAGTACAAGAATATGGGTTCAGTGTCAAAAGTGTCAGAAATGGGCACACGAAAAATGTGCAAAATACCCAAAAAAACAATTTTATTGTCCTACCTGTAAAAAATAAATAAATTATCAACATTTAGTTCGAATGACACTTGAATTATAATTTAATTTACATAAATAATAGAGTTTTGGTTTGGTTTAAGTAATAATGTAAATCAAAAAGAAATAAAAGATTAATCTATGAGCAGTTGTTTATTTTAATGTATATTTCCTATATAATTCTATATTCCATATTAAGAACCCCTAGTATACCATATTAGGTTCCCCGGGAGCTTAATATGGAATAGTAGTAACATTTAAAAAAAAAAAAGCTATATAAAAAATATCAATAGTAATATCGTACCAGAATTCGAGTAATGTGTTGCGTATTCATTACAAATTCCTTATAAATTTTTTGCAAAATTTTGTTGAATAAATGTGAATATTATTGCCGAAAACAAAAAAGTATTCCATATTAGGGCACTTTACTCTACCTGTGTAACTATTTTAATTATTATCAAATAATTCTTATCTCTACATTTTTGATTTTTTTCAAAAGTGTTTTATCCATGTTATTTTTTAGTTCCGTTTTTATATCTTTAATTTAATTTAAATAATAAACAACTATTATTAAAAACATATCCCTTTACGGTACTTCGAGACGATTTTTTAAATTTTAGTCAATAGTTTACAAATATTGATGTTGTAAACAGATGTCAATTCTAAGCAGTTTTTAATATTTTTTTATGCTTAACAGTATTAACTTTTTTAAAGTTTGATCTCGTAATATAGTTCTCGTACCAATGATCCTTTCACTTACAAATTTTTAAGTACTTTTGATAATTGGTGTAAGAAAAAAAATTGAATTACGAAAGCTCTTTTAACGGGTGCCTTTAGTTCGCCCTTAAGTAGGTGACTTATTTGCGACTTATTATATAAGGCCCGGTTGTACAATAGTACGGCTTCAAGTGCTGTTTTTAGTGGTTTAAGAACTTCCAAACGGTTTTTTTTTAATCTAAAGTTGCATAAATTTCTTCATAAGTTAGATTGGGTATTGAAAAATGTAATTGTATAATAAAAATTGTATGAAATTGTACTAATCTTGAATCTTGGATTCTTTTTCCGGGACTCGAGACTACAGAATTATTGTGTAATAACTGCGATTTTGTCCTGGCAAAATCCCGGCACAGAAACTCTAGTTTCAATGGTGTAAAAACAAAAAAATATTTGACACCCCCAATTTCCTTTGATTTCATAAAGTTCCCTTCTGTTTAACGTTAGAAGTGCCGAATTGCATCTTTTTGAGTTCCTTTCTTTTGTAGTATTTTTTAGTCCCTATGTTTAGGTGTAAACGATATAGTTCTATTAAATTTAAAATGTTTTCTCTGACTACTCTATTTTTAACAACTAATCAAATGAAAGAAAATAATGTTAGGTACCTGTTCGCGAACAAATTCTTTGATGTACCGCCTCAAGAGCGAACTTTCTTCGAACTAGCGAGCTGCTTGCGAACCTCCCGTCTATACCAGGTTCGCACATTGTTCGCGCGAGCGATCTTATGGTGCCTTTCCACGTGAGAGTAAACTACTCTCGATAGCAGCGTCGCCAAGAATACAGCCCCTGAGAGTAACCCGCGATTGGCTGTATCCTTGGCGACGCTGCTATCGAGAGTAGTTTACTCTCACGTGAACAGGCACCAATACATTCGCTCGCTAACAAAGGCGTCCACACCGCCTGAGCATTCGCAGAAAACATCGTTCGCTCTTGCTCGCTCGCTCGCTCGGTGTGGATGCAGCTTTAGAAGAACACAAAATCTTCATAAAGTTGCGATTTGAATTTCAGTTGGTATTGCAAAAATGTATTGTGTACATACCTTTTCTTGATCGCCTATATCCTACGTCTTAACATATTTGGAGTCTTCTATTTTTGTGTATACCTTAGACGTTTTAATTTTATTGGTTAAAAGTTTCTCTTTTCCCTCTTCTCTACTCAGGTAATTTTTAAAAACCGATGTTCATTGAAGTATTATTTTTTACTGGTCGATCTTAACTAACTCTGACGTTAAATTTTTGTAAATGTCGAGCAAAATTGCTTCCTTGCATGTTAATTCGTAATTTATTAGCAAATACAAAGCAAAATAATACATAATTAGTTTAATTAAATATAATTAAGTTGTCAGAACGATTACAACTCCAGTTTGTTAAGTCTTCGTGATTAATTTCCTCGTTAATAAATTGTTTATGTAAAGCGAATTGTGCCATACGATACGGGTGAGAATTTTGTTCGAACGAGCGCTAATCCTCATCCCGTTTTTTGAATTCCTGCCGGTCGAGAACGTGCACTATATGCTTTTATTATCGAAGAAAGGATAAAGACCTTTTGTGTAGCCGAGCATTTGTATTTATGCCCAACTCTTTCGTTCTCTAGCAGCGTTTCGCGATTGTTTTACCTGATAGCAAACTTCTCGGGTTACAACACTTTTATGTCGTTGCTTGGTCCAGATTATTTAGCCATTGTGCCGTACTTATCTGCGTAAATCGTGCTTATTTTTCTGTGCGCAACCTTTTCATCCAAGTTGTTGTGTACGTAATAATACTACAAAGGAAACACGATTATAAATATGGCCAATTTGTTGGGTAGATAAAGTTGGGTAGCCGTATTTAGAAAAAATGTGTTTCACACAAAATGCCTGTGAAAACCAAATTTATTATTATGCCAATTCTATGCGTAATACCACGTTTAGTATTTCAAAAGTCCCATAAAAATAAAAATTTACGTGATTTCTAACATGGTAAAACTTAATGGACGGTATTTTTTGTCCTGACTGTATTTTTTATTGTATTTTTGCTATTAAAATAGATAAGAACGTACTTCCAGTATTTTTTGGAGGTGTTTTGGCTTTTAAAATACCGATTCAAGTGCAACATTTTTTGTACATATGTTTTAAAAAATAATTCTGTTCTATTTGATATAAAACAGACAAAATTATGTCCTACTATAAGCATTCAAATTTTCAAGTTGTACTTCATTTAATAATAGCACTCTATGCAAGGCATTTATTTTTGTAAAATACCTATGTTTAAAAAAAGCAGCTTCATATAATTTAGCCAATACTCTTGTATCTTATATGATGAAATAATAATAATAATAATAATAATCTTTATTTGTTCTGAATATCCCAAAACAGGTGTAGAACTTGTCACAATAATAATTTACGTACGTTACAAATAATGTACATAGTTAATAAAAAGGAAAAAAACACAGAAAAATGATATTTAAATATAACATTTTGTAATGTCAGCATCATTTAAATATTCGCTTACTCCATAGTAAGCTTTAGAAATCAGAACTTTTCTTAATTTCTTCTTCAATTCGCGGGTGGGAAGATTTATTTTACTCTCAGGTGATGTGTTAAATTTATTATATATAGCAATAATTGTGGAGGCAACGTTTTTTTAAAGATAGGTATATTTGAAACAATCGGGTTTTAGGTTTTTTTTATGTCGCGTATTGGCTGCATGATTTCTTATATTCTCTTCGAACAGATCTACATTGTTTTTTACGAAAAGGATGGCTTCGAGGATAAATAGACCGTAAAAGGTTAATATTTCGTTGTCACGAAAAGTTTATTTACTGTGATCTCGGTAGTTTAGGCCAAATATATTTCTTATACATCGCTTTTGTATAGGTATAATGAAGAGGCGTTCTGAGTCACTAGCGATATTTCGAATTTTACAGTTTGTATTTTATAAATGTTGATGTTAGGTTTGATGTGAAAAAAATTAAATGATATCTTTCTGTTATTTTCTGTGATAGCAATGAAAGGTTTGAGTTGTTTTTTTTTTCATCAACTTACCTGCCACAAAGTATAATATTGTTAATTATTTTTTAATTCAGCAAATGTCATACTATACACTGCAAATATACAGGGTGTCCCAGTTATCGTGAACAGCATGGGGATCTCGTAAACGGTTAGAGATACAGACTTGGTTAAATGAGTCAAAGTGATCTATGAGCAACTATTTTATTAAGAAAATTTGAAAAAAAATAGTTTTTGCGCTGTTCATTATAAACAAAAAAATTACGTTTTCGATTTTTACTTATAACTTGCTTATTTAAAATCATACCCAAAGTATTTTCCGACGTTATTAAGACACTTTTTTCCGTAGAATTGAAATTTGTTAATATATTTTACTTCTCTTCATTTGTTTTTGTTATTTTAATATCAACTTTCTTATTTTAATTACGGGTCGTTTGCTGTGATACTATAAAAAAGAGATTGTTTTTTCTCTTTTCATTGATGTGTGGGTTGTTGAGTTTTTATCTTTAAAAATAAGCAACTTATAACAATCTTATTGTATTTATTAAGTTTAATTTAAGTGACCATGGAAAAAAAACATCACATAAATAAACTAGCTGTACTTAATTTAACACAAAGAAACCTAAATAATTTAAGATATTTTTTACATTACATAATAATTTATGTTTCTTTTAAAACTGTTACCTACTATTAATTCTTAATGCATTCAAACTGTAGCCCACTCTCCATGGGCAATACAAATTTGAGATCTGCCCTTTGTAGATAATAATGTTTTCCTAAGCATATGTCTTTAACTAGCCAATCCTAATTCTTTAATCGTGTTCAACTGTCTTTTTATAATTAGCTGTTTTAAGAACTTTTCATCAAACAAAAAGAAATATGCTTATGAAAACATTATTATCTACAAAGTGCAAATCTCAAATTTGTGCTGCCCATAGAGAGTGGGCTACACTTTGAACGTATATGTTATAATTTAGATTCAATAGTAATAGTAAATAAAAAATCATAACTTATTATGTTATGTAAAAAATATGTGAAATTATTTAGGTTTCTTTGTGTTTAATTAAGCACAGCTGGTTTATTTGTGTGATTTTTTTTATGGCCACTTATATTAAACTTAATAAATACAATAATATTGCTATAATTTGCTTATTTTTAAAAATAAACTTAACAACTCGTACATCAATAGAAAGAGAGAAAAAAAATTAATCGTGTCACAGCCAACTACGGCCCGTATTAAACATAAGTAAGTTTATGTTAAAATAACAAAAACAAATGAAGTTGGGTAAAAGTTATTAACAATTTTTAATTCTACCCAAAAGAGTGTCCTAATATTGTCGAAAAATATTTTTGGTATTATTTTAAATAAGTAAGTTATAAGTTGTAAGCAAAAATCGAATATTTCCTCTCAAATCATAGATCATTTTGACTCATTTAACCAACTCTATATCTCTTACCGTTTACGAGATCCCCATGCCGTTCACGATAACTGGGACACCCTGTATTATAAAAAAGCAGAAACGGCGTAAACATTTATTTATAAACTGTAAGATGACTTAAATGCGTTGTCATTCAATTTAATAATAGAATTTTTGTTTTTGTTGTCGAACATAACAATCGTTCTATTTAAAAATAGAAATATTTTTACTCGTCTACTGTAAATAACAATTCTACATACACACATTTCAACCATTAATACACAGAAATTTTTTTGCAAAGATTGAAGATTATAAAAATGTTTTTCAAAAACTTATTTCTTTCGTTAATTAAATTCAGCGCGATGATATAAACAGTTTTCGTTCACCCCGACTGCGATGTCGAATTAATCCAAATTTGATTACCTCCGGGTGGGGTTTGGAAAAGCATGAAGTGTCAGAGGAGGGTGGTGGTGGTGTACATACATTAGACTAGATTTATGGGTATTGTCAATCGAAGCGCAAACCGGAACCGGCCCCTCTGACATTCCCTGGGGACATGCACCAGACATAACATTACATTAGTGTTGAGTACTCGAAATGTGTTTCCTATACAAAAAAGGAACCACAAGGAATTTAGATTTTGAGTATCTTATAACTTCTACACTGTTAAACCAGAACGGAAAAACGAATAACTGCCGTTTATTAGCTTGTAAATTGTTTAAATAACAATCACAAAAGCTCATTATCAGCAATTTTACAGACAACAATCAGTTACCTCCATTCTTTCACTCTTTTGTTTTTTCATTCAAGTTTAATAAAATGTTAAACGGCAATAATTTAAGAAAAAGGTTTAGTGAGAAGCTTAATTTATTCTACTGCAATAATTGCATTGTATAGTTTTTCTGAAGAGTATGTGTTGTATTCTTATATATTTTTTTAGTATTAAAAGGTTATTCGTTGGTATGTGCTACAAAAAAAATGTTGTTTTTTACGACAATATTTAAATTATTGTTTACTTCAAATGAAACACCACATATATTTTACCATTTTAGGAATCTAAATAAAACTGCCTTCTACTTTTTTAAGTATGAAGGATTTACTTATAATA
Organism: Elmis aenea; assembly: GCA_947652605.1. Lineage (NCBI taxonomy): Eukaryota > Metazoa > Arthropoda > Insecta > Coleoptera > Elmidae > Elmis > Elmis aenea. Next base: position 10,212,567 of record OX393581.1, on the reverse strand, counting down.
TTAGCATGTATCGTAATAACTAGAAGCTTCAGAAACAACATTATTTGATACTTAAATTGCTAAAACTCGAATATTTACCGTTGATTAGGTAAAAGTTTAAAAAGAAAATACAGGGTGTTTGAAATTCGGATTTAAACATGGGGATCTCGCTTATTAAAATAGCTAGCTAGAGTACCTATACGTTTAAATTTGGCACAATTATTGCTAAATTCGGTGCACATTAATAATACAAAGAGAAATTGCTAATATCTCAAACGGTATCTAAATAAAATTAGAAAAAACCCCAAAATACGATTTTTGAAAATCGTCTGTAACTCGTTTGGAGTATAAAATATTTCAAACGTGTAAAAACATTGACGAAGCAACTTTTTAAGCCGAATCGGTTGGTATTTACAAATTTTATTTAGGTCCTTTCGATTTTGTTTTAATGACAACCTTTGACTATGTCAATAGCAGAAGCTGTGCCTATAACAAAAAATAAAATTACTTGTCATAAAATTGAAAAGAATCGACCTAGGAAAAATAAATTAATACCATCCGATTTGGCTTAAAAAGTAGCTTGCGCAATGTTTTTACACATTAGATATATTTTGTAGTCAAAAGAAGTTGTAGACAATTTCCAAAAATCGTATTATCCTGTATCCCAATTTTCTCCAATACCCTTTGAGATACTTTTATTTTCCTCTTTAAATTATTAATAAGATCAAAATTTAGCAAGTTTTTCAAGTTTAAACCTATACTCTAGCTATTATAATAACCATGATCTGTGACCTCTATGTTAAAAGTGGAATTTTAAACTTTCTGTATAGACTAGTCGAATTCTCGTTTATGATTAGAAATATACCGTAGATTAAAGGATTAAGAAATAGCAAAAATTTCATACTGCTGACAACATCAAAACAGATTTCAGATATCAGCAACCATTTTCAGAAAAACTGAAAAAATGTGAGAACTGGATTTTTCGTTATTTTTAATTTAATACATATTAAATTTTGAAAAATTTTTGGTAGTAACTTACTTCTTTTCTGCATGTAATTGTGTAAATAAATTTTTAATTCATTCGGTTTTTATTTTTTTTGGCATCACCTTTTTTTAGTTGCAATATCATCTGATGATAATGTTATTTAGTACAATAATGGAAAAAATATTTTACCGACAATGCCTTACATAATTACTTTTGTGCTGCATACACATTTGCCAACAATCAATTTGCCAACAAAACTGCTCAATTATTATGAAAGATCATATACATTTTCGTAAGAGACATATTTGACGTCTAAATATTGTACTTAACAATGAAATTATTAGATAAACTTAATCGGTATTCTGTATCCTTTTTTTTTAAGTTTTTGGTGCATTTTTTAGCCGTATGTCACGTTAACTATGCAACATTTTCAAAATAATGATTAAATTCGCGATGTTCGAAGGTTTTTTTAAACAAATGATAGCGCAATACAGGATCATACATCAAATTCTTAACGATACCAATTTGCCCCGCGATTATATTCCTTTTGGTTGGCTTAATGTGATTTTATCTTCAGCGGAAAGTTTTTTCGTTAAGTGGACGATGACAGCTCATCATTAATAATATAATAATTACAAAAATATCAGTAGCCGTCCATTAGAAGTTCGAAATAATTGATAAATCCAAAGTACTTGGAATTATAAGCGAAAAATTAGTGTTTTCAATTTGAAAGTTGTTTATCTGCCTTGCAAACTAAATACCTACATATAGTTTTTTTCCATGAAGCAGAGCTAAAAGTTATTATTTAAGTAGAATTTTGTATAGGTAGAATTTTTAAAATAATTTGAGTTTTTATTTTAAATGTAATATAAATAAGTTTTGTGAAAAATTTAGACCAGTTTTGAGGCTTGCGTTTCTTCTGTTGCTTTTCTAGCTGTAATAATTAATTTTCTTAATTATGAAAACCATCGACGAAGCGAGAGAAGTCTGTAAACCGATCTGGATTTTCTATTGAAGATTCTTCACAGATAACAAAATAAATTATTAGTCACTAAACCTTTTTATATTATTATTTTCAAAACCGATCTGTATTTTGTTTTAGAGAAGATTTTCTTTAGATATCTAGATAAACCTTTGTGTACTAGTGTTTCGTTAAGATTTGTATATGGTGATAATTTTTTGGATTACCCTGTATTTAAAATAATATTTTTCTCTACGTATACAGGATGTCCCAGATTACATTTCCAGCATGGGGATCTCGCTTATTATAAGAGATACAGGTTTGTTTAAATTAGATGAATTATTCCTTAGTATAAGAGGAGCCACAATCAATTTTTGAAAGTACAAAAATGCTCGTGCCTCAGATGTTATAGCAAAAAAATATGAAAATGTCGAATTTCTTTTTTTCTCATAACTTTTTTGTCTTAATCATTAAAACAATTTTATTTGTACCTTCTGACGGTACTTTTGTATGTAGAATGTAACTATTATCTTAGATTTTTTTAATCACCCTTCATTTTCGAGATATTACCCCTAACTTTATTTTTTCTTATGGGCCGTCAAGTTGGCTTTGGAATAGTTTTCCCTCTTTCTAACGAAATTAAAAGTTGATTGTGGCTTCTCTTATATTAAGGAATAACTCGTCTAATTTAAACAAACCTGTAACTCTTATAATAAGCGAGATCCCCATGCTGGAAATGTAATCTGAAACACCCTGTATATCAAAGCAATCGTTTTTATCTTACAGTTAAAGTTTTTTTTTCGATTTACTCCATTAAGGTGTTGAAAATAAAAAAGTCTTAACGAAAATTGAAATTCTTAAACGACTAAAGTAACTCAAGCCTGCTAGTCTCAGCTTATAAAAGCGTTGAATAATATAAAAGATACCAGGTGTCATGTTTTCTTAAGTACTTAGTAAGTGAGTCCTTTTATCGAGGTAAGGACGAAAAGGACAACTAAAATGCCCTTATAAGTCGTATGCCATCACACTAAACTCATTGAACGAAATGTAAACCTGCCCCTTATTTGGAGACAGGCTCAGCTGTCGTTAGTTTATCAGAGGACATACAAGAAGAGCCGGCAGCTCCATTAACAAAATATTCGTTTCATTACCAGCTGTGTTTCCGTCCTCTTGACACCTACCCAAGTTTCTTAACGTTACTTTCTAGGAGTAAAATATCATTTTAACTTTAAAACTCACAAAATTTCTGCACAAACACACACGCTGTAAAATTGTTTTACTTTGCATAAATTAACCGTCGTGCAATTACTGGAAGTACCTTGCTGACGAGGTTTATTTATAAGGATTTTAGTTTGATGCAAATTTAAAGTCACGTAATTGTGGCGAATCCTCGAAAGTCTAACGTGCACGCCAGAATTCGTAATGTTTTGTTTGCATGACCAAAGTACCAGGCTACGAAGAATATTAATGGTTGTCGATATGGTAATTCAAGTACCTATTTGCAAAAAAGGTTGTGGCGTTTAATTAATTGTTGCAAACGTAAGTTTCGTTAAAACAATTTTCAACTTCTGCCATGATAATATGATTCAGTAGGATTCTTGCCACAGTTTTTATATAGTTTTACATATTTAACTTTGTTTTCATACATCTGATTTCCGTCTTTCGCAACCTAAACAGAATTTTTTAAATCCTTCCAGTCATCCGTTACGTTGTTGATTTGTCAATTGTTATTTTCATCCCCATCTATTCACCTCCTTTTTGGCCTTCCTTTGTTTCTTCTTCCAGATGGAATTCATGTCCTTCATGTCCATGTTCGATGTGGAATTATGTATGCAGGCATTCGGTTTAGATGACCAAATCAGTCGTTGTTCTTCAATTAAATCGGCCAGGCTCTTTACTGCATCTTCTTTTTCCCGTATGACCTCGTTTTGTACTTTATCCATAATCGTTAGTTGATAGGACCTTCTCCACAAGTTCATATCCATTGCTTTTACACTCTCTTCTAAAGATTTAGACATGGTTAACCCTCAGCTTCATTACAGCGCAGCTTTGCACAAAAGATTCAAATAGATGGGTGCAGGTGTTTAAGGTTTAAGGAAATACTTTTGCTTTATAAGAGAAAATAATTGGTCAGTTATCGCTCTCTCCTTTCCTAGTTTATTTAAGTTGTTTTTGATTTTCATTCGATTTAAACCTATGGTTACACGTAGATATTGGTATCAATCGACAATTGGATATGTTATAGTTTTTAAATGTCTTATTTGAAGAAGAAGAGATATGAAGTTTGGTATTTATCAAAAAACGATAGGTTGATTTATTGTTTTAAACAGGCTTATTTTCTTAGCTCAATTTATTTTACTACTCTTCGTACATGTTTCGTTAATTATATTTTTCAGCTTCTTCAGGGAGTGTAGTGATTTTTATTTTTGTAGCAACGAATTAGATATATGCACACTTGCACACCAATAGTTTGTAGCATACCACATATAATATAACTTTACTCGCACAGTGGCAATAGAAACTCATTTTATGTTGAGACATATGAATTCTCTATTGGCTTATACTAGCTCGTTAGTGGTTTAACAGCGTACAACGCGTAAATTTTAAGTTTTATTGGAGTAATTAATGAATTTAAAATCATTTAGTTTGGCTTATTTTTCTTCATTCATTAGCTTTCTTTCTTTCATTAGCTCATTAACTTAAACGTTTTGTTTTAAAAAGTCTCAATAACATTGTAATTTTACATGCTAAAAAGAAAATAATTTGTTGTTTTTAAAAGGAAAGGGTTCTTAAATATTAAACGGAAGAAATAACTTTCCTTCGTTGAAAGTAATTATTTTTAAACAAATTTTGTTTTAAGATTTAACAAATCTACTAAATAACAATAAATAAAAGGGAAACAATTATAATATATTTAAAAATTATAAATGAAAAATTCCAATTTTTTTTACAACAATCGTAAAATGTGTCGATTTTTATTAATTGAAATTGCTAGTATTATTTTAAGATAAACTAAAAGTAACATAAGAAAATACATGAATGGTTATGTAAAATAATAATGAAGCAGCTTTTTGAGTTGTTTTCTACATGAACTAATCCATTATGTTAAAATTACAATACTACATTAAATTTTGTTTTATAGCATAACCATAGTTTTTTCAGAGAGATATTACAAATTTTAAGTAATTTAAAGACAACATTTTCAAATAAATGTGCACTATTAGAAGGTTAAAAGGAAATAACATAATGATGTGAAACAAAACTATGGTTTAAAAAAAAAAAAAAATACTTTGTCATTAATCTATGAATCTGAATAATATTTTAACTAGTGATAATTTATAAGGTACTACTAATTTATTTTTTAAAAAGCATACTTTTTGTTTGTTCATTTTTTGTATTAACTACAACGAAGATTTAAAATGTTTGATAATTTCAGTATTCCGCCTTTATCTACCGCGTCTTGAATTGTTTAAATATTGAAAACACTACTGGGGAACTCCCTAAATTAGGAATATATTGCCTAACATATGTGATTCTGTATGTCTTAACTTTGCACTCCAAGTGTCCTATCTACATGGCGCACCTCATGCACCTACCCAAATGAACGTTTTTAACGAACGTTTTTAACGAACATTTTTGATTTGTTTTTAAAGGCAAATGAAGTAAATTCTTCCTTAAATCCAAAATATTATGCACTTATTATTATATTGTGACTATACCCCCAGTGAGGCTGAGCCGCTTGTAAGCTTTCTAGATTCTTTATTTTGAGAGGATCAATACCAGTCTATTAGCATATAGGTACTAAGAACAACTTTTCTCCATTCTATCCTATCTTTTATTTTTTCTTTCCAATTTCTAACCCCTGCCCTGCTTAAATCTCTTCCTGCATCCATTTTGACTTAGGTCTGCCACGTCTCCTTTTTCCTTCGGGGTCCCATTTTAACACTGAATTGATTTGGGTGCCCTCATCTGCTCTAAAGATTTGTCCCAACCATCTCACCATGTGCTGCTTAGCTGCTTATTATTTTTGTTATTATGTCTCCTTCCTTCAGTTCTTGTTAAACTTCTGCATTTGTTCTAACTCTGCATTCCGTATCCGTTACTCTAACTGGTCCAAGTATTGCCCTCATGATTTTCCTTTCGAATGTCCTCAAATCATTATCTTCCTTATTTTTTTGTCATGGTCATTATTTCAGCGGCGTATAGTAATATAGGTCGAATTTTTGTATTGTAGATGTTTATTTTAGATCCCTTTGTGAGCATTTTACTTTTCAGTAATTTTTTATTAGCATAAAAAGCTTTATTGGCGTTTGTAAATTTCCAAAATATTATGCACTCACTTGGGCAAATATTTTTATGGCCTGCGATACTTGACGTTAAATGTTAATTTTGAGTATGGTTTTCCTGTTGTTTGTTTTGCAATTTATTGAAGATATTTCAAGAAAAACAAACGGGACAATAGAGACAGCATACAAAGTTGGTTACATCATTTTTAGCAAGATTGGTTTGTACATCAGAAAGTTGCCTTCGTTGCCGTGTTTGATGGACAATTTATTTAAAATATTTCTCCAATTAAAGCTAGCAAAGCAATATTGACTCACAACATTTGTTATTGATTGTACCGACACTGGTAACATGTAATATCTTTGAAGGCGCGCTCTTTATGGCCACTCGATATTCTTTTAATGTCCAATTAATATCGTCACAATTATTACTAATGTATGTTATAACTAAAATATAATAGCCATTACCATAATAGCACTGACAAATCGAATTTTATAAGATCCTCCAGAATTTTTTATTTTTTTTTCTCCCAGAACATTTGCCATCTGTCCGAAGACAATAAACAAATCCTTTGACATTGACACAATTAAAATAGCGTAACAGAGAGACATGTAAGTGGCTGCCCAGTGGCACCCACTCCTTCAATAAACATAAGAACTTATTTCTATGTTCTTATCTACTACTCATAACGTTCTATTAAGTCTGCTGTTCTCTAGCGCTTTAGTCTTCGCTTGTCTGTCCCTTCATTGATCAGGTTCGCGGCCAGGTGGTTGGGATGCTGACTAAGCCTGTCCATGTATCTTTTGCAGTACTTTTTGATTTCTTCTTTTACTGGCACTATTTGTAAGTCCTGTCTTATTATTTCGTTGGTAACAAACCATTGGGCGTCCACTAGCATTCGCAACACTTTGGCCTGAAACCTTTCTAGGATATCGATGTTAGAGTTAGCGGTTGTACCCCACAACTGCAGGCCGTATGTCCAGACCGGTTTAAGCACGCACTTGTAGATGAGCAATTTATTTTCTAATGAAAGTTTTGAATTTCTTCCTAGTAACCAGTACATTTTGCTTAGTTTTATTCCTAGCTGCTTCCTTTTCTGCCATATATGTGTCCTACAGTTCATGCGTCGGTCGAGGTGCATTCCCAGGTACTTAACTTAAGCTAGCAAAGCAATATTGACTCACAACATTTGTTATTGATTGTACCGACACTGGTTACATGTAATATCTTTGAAGGCGCGCTCTTTATGGCCACTCGATATTCTTTTAATGTCCAATTAATATCGTCACAATTATTACTAATGTATGTTATAACTAAAATATAATAGCCATTACCATAATAGCACTGACAAATCGAATTTTATAAGATCCTCCAGAATTATTTATGCGTTTCTAGATGGTAATCAAACGAAATTGATTGCTTCTATAACGTCGGCGAATGATATAAGGATGTTCCCAATCAACAACTGCTGGATTAAAACAAAAAAAAAAAACATCGGGTTTTAAATCCACGCTCACTGTTAATTATCGACGGTACTTTGTGATTTTAATAAATTAATGTCTCTATAGGGCGCCTATAAATAATTAAAGATATATGTGACGGATGAATTGTAAACTGAAGACAAGTATGCGCACATAAATTAAAAAGCAGGCGGCCATGCAAAAACCTATCTCACGAGGTATGTTGTAAAGAATTAATCAAACTTTCAAATAGTTGGCGTAAAAACACGCTATTGTTTATTTAAACACTTGAAGCAGTTAAGAATTAAGCACCTGGACGTAATAAAAATAAGCATGGGACATCGTCAATCAGGACTCAACGTATATATATTTTATGGTCGCGAGTCTAATTGATTTCGCCAGATGTAGTTAACCTCCAGTTTATTACAGTTTTTTTTTACAACATTTTTTAAACAAAGAAGTATTACTTCACGTTTATTATTAAATAAAATACCCATTGCAAAATTATTTGAACGGGCTCCTCTGGTGAACTAACGAACTATTAATGTGGATTAGCTTTAGAAATATGTCTGTAAAACCCATTAAGGACCAACATTGCAAAAACGCAACATTTATCCAAAAAAACTGTTTACGCCAAGAAAACACTTTATACTTACTGTATTTTTTCATTGAGGTTTTAACAAACTAGATGCAAAACACACCTAAAATATATGCATATATACAGGGTGTCCCCGTTATCACTGCAAATATTTTAAGTGGTGATAGAAGACCTTTTCATAAAAACCTTTAAAAATTATTACTATACACATAATATTATGAATAGTGCCGATGCTATGGCATTTTCAAATACAAAACACTCTATTCCTTATTTTTAGTTGTTGCGGGAAATCGGTTTGATTTTCCAAACATTTCACTGAACCAAAGTTGTAGCCCATAAAATTTGCTATCCGGAATGGGCTGTCCATTTCTTTGAACAACCTTTCGTTTTAAAGATACAGCGGTTGCAAACAAAGTCTTGAAACAATTAAAGTTTTTACATTTTTTTTGTACAAACTGCTTTATAACTTTCAAACCATTGCCTGTAGATAAAAAATAATTGGAACCAATTTTGTAGATAAATTCATGCTCTATTAAAAAGCTTGAAGGTACCTATTTTACGATTAAATTGTTATATAACTAATTGTTTAGTTAAATTTACGTACAATTAAATTAATAAAACCTTTAATACAGCGTTCCACTATAATTAAAAGTAAAGTGTAGCGAATGTAAATTGTCCACTTCGATTAACAGCGTAATTACTGTAATTCATGTCGTTTTACATTGTTAACCAACTCTGCTAACGTTAAGTGCTTATAGCAGAGGACCAATTTAGCTACATAAGTAACCCGTAATTGTTATGAACGACTTGAAAAACAACGTAGTCAACATCCCCTCTAATATTTCCAGGGAGAAAGCGCGGTCGTTTGTTTTTATATAGAAGTCCCCGAGGTATGTATCATAGAACATCAGAAATTATTAAAGGTGTTCGTAAGCATTTATCTTCCGCAATTCAATCAATTTGAAACAAAGTTTCGGGACACGAACATCGATCAAAAGCGAATTTATTTATGTTTTTTTTCACTGTGGTTGTTTAAAACACTAATGCATTAGTGTTTTATGTCGTATTGTTGTATTTGTTGTCAATTTTGTAATTTTTGTTGATAGCTCAATTTTTCCCCAATGAAAATTGCGTATGTGCCTAAATAAGTAATAATTTATAAACCTTTAAGAAAGTTGTTTAAAATTTACTCCTAAATAGCTAACTTTTGTCCCAATTAACTAACCTTCTTTTTTCATTACATATTTACGGAGATAGCAATAGTGCCGCATGGAAAAGTGAAACCTTGTACACGTTTTGAGGTCTTCTAAACTCGTTTTGACTATTTTCGCTGTGACGTCCGTGTGTATGTGCCAGACGTTAAAATTTATATTGTAGACATAAGTCATCGATAGAGCCAAATAATAACTAATATAAAGGGTGTTTAAGTTGTAACGTTAATCCAAAATTGCATTTTTTTATTTTTTATTATTAAATTAAAACACTAGGTGTTTGAACACTAAAACTGGTCTAGAAGTAAGACCAACCATTAGTTTGTATCTGTTAAATCTTAAATCTAAATTACTTAGCTAAAATCAGTTTAGCGACGTATTTTAGGGAAATATATACACTAACACTTGCACAATGCTCTGCTTTTACACAGATCACTTGGAAAGTTCGAACGGTTTGGTTCTCTTCAGTCTTCGACATTGGTTCTGGTTGTCTAGCAGCTGGAGAACTTCTGCATTTTCGTGTAGTTGAAGCCTGGCTTCATGCTTCTTTGCAAATATTTTGATTGCTTCTTCAACGGTTAAGATGCCCAAGTCTCGATGAAGGTCGGCATTTCTGACAAACATCTTATTTTGAACAATTTGTATCTTACGTATATTTGTAATTTTTGCACACCCCCATAGTTGTATTCTATACCACCATGTAGGTCTAATAATTTTTTTGTAAATCAAAATTTTGTTGTATAATGACAATTTGAAATATTTACCAATAAGCCATCTGTTTTGTGCGATTTTCATTTTAAACTCCTTTTCTTTTTTCTTAATATGTTCTTTCCACCTTAATTTAGCATCCAGAGTCATACCAAGGTACTTAGCAGTGTTTACGTGTGGGACAATGGTTTCATTGATTGTTATTGCTGAAGAGTTTCTCAATCTTTTATTTGTAAAGTTTATATGAACTGATTTCGTTTCATTTTGTTTAATTTTCCACTTATTGGTCCATTCGTGTATGGTATCACTAGCTGTTTGTAGTTTTTAGGTGGAAATGATGTCTTTTACCTGTTGCCAGCAATGCTGTATCGTCCGCGAATGTAGCTAATTTCACTTGATTCAGTTTTGGTACATCACTGGTTTAGAGCAGATACAAGACAGGTCCAAGGACACTCCCCTGTGGCACTCCTGCTTGTATTTCTTTCAATTTCGAATAGATTTCCCCTTGTTTTACTCTAAAAAGTCTATTAGAAATGTAGGAAGTTAAAATTTTTACATATTGGTAGGGCAATATTTTGTTAGGTTCACAGATTAATCCTTCATGCCACACTTTGTCGAAGGCTTGTGCGACATCAAGAAATAGGACTAAACAGACTCGTTTTGACTATTTTCGCGGTGACGTCGGTGTGTATGTGCCAGACGTTAAAATTTATATTTTTGACATGTTATCGATAGAGCTTTTAACAGTGTATTACAAATTATAACTAATATACAGTGTGTTTAAGTTGTAACGTTAATCCAAAATTACATAAAAAGGGTAAAAGATATTCTCTTTATGTAGGATTGTATTGTATGTTAGGATATAACTACAGTGTGCCCAAAAGGTATCGAATATGCTATATATCTCAGTAAATAGATACTTTAGGAAAAAACGTTTTGATAAAAGTTGTTTGGTACTTAGTTTTCCACTATAACCTATAACGCGCAAAAAGCTTTTTAGCAATCTTTAACCCCTTACCGCATATTGTATCAGATATGATACGTACCATATAAAGCGATATTAGTCATAGTTCTCATATAGTAGCGCCTTCTACAGTGTACTATACTAATAATATACAGTTTCACGCGTAATATTTGAAAAATTGCACCATCTATGTTGAACTACAGAAAATATACATTAAAAAACGTCAAAGAGCTTAACATTTCCAGCCTACTACCGCCATTTATGCAAATTGGGTAAATTTATGTTATTGCATTTTATTTATTTACATTATAAATTCGACGTGTAATTTTTTTTTACTATAATAACGTCTAAATCCTTTGTGCCAAATCATTTAATTTTTATGAATAAAAATTATGTATGTAGTATATATGCATGGTATTACATATTAGAAAAAAAAACAGAAAAGGTAAAAAATTTCGTCTTAAAATAAAAATAAAATTTTTTTAACATTTTTTTAGCATTCTGTAATATATTGTACACATTCAAAAAAATTTATTTGAAAATTTAAAAAGTCATGCAGTAAGGGGTTTTAAATATTGTTTTGTCCATACAGTTTGGGACTTAATTTCTTTAATGTTTTTAACACCAAAACAAAACGATCTGAGGTAATGGTTACTCCGCAGCGCGCGCTTGCAATCATATTCCCTTGTTTCACGACCAACTATATTAAAAATCAAATTATTTTGAAATACGATCACTTATTTTTGCGAAACTCAATGGCTTGATATAAAACATTCGAAGGACTATACTTGACAAAGTGCATGGCGTCCTGGTTGAGGGAGCTTTGGGCTTCGTCTCTCGGGAAATCACAAGTGAAAGCCAAGACTGGCGTTAAAAGAGCAAGGGTCATTACCTGTTCATTTACCGGTGGATAATATTTATCGTTGCGTGCTCAACTATCGGATATTCAAAGTAATTTATTTTGTCTGTCCGTATTTAAAGATAATATTACTCCTGAGGATAACAAAGTTGAGCTTTGTGTTTTTGTTTAAGTATGAAGTATCATAATGGAAATACATTTATTTTTGAGCTAAGAAATTACTTATATTGCTCAATTTTTACCGTACTTTGCATCAATTGTAGAGCTTTAAAAGTAAATCTCGTTAACTGGTTTGATGTTTGAAAGTATGTTTTTTCTTTAATATGCTTAATATTCTTCGAATCGTAATTAATTATTATTTTGTTTAGTAGGACCGTATTAAACGAAGTACCTTAACTTTTTGACTTATAAAACCTACACAGGCCATTCTATAAAAACAAAAACACGTTATTAATATGCTCTTTTAACGTTTTAACTAAACAAATTTTACTACCTGAACAACTACGTCAGTCGTAAGTCGGGATTTTACCGTACTTCACATTTATAATTAATTTACTGGCAAACTAAGATGTTTCTTTTAAAAAACTGTACTTCAAATTCGTAATCACTTTCCAAAAACTACTTGATAAGTTTTATAGTGGAAACTAACAAAAAAATGAAAGTTTTCGCAACATAATACAAAGGTCTACCAAGCGGCAAAACTTATACTTTATAATGAAATTGTAAAACCAAAATTCTACATAATTTAGTGTAATATTTTTAACGATTTCGATTAAGTTTTATCTCGTATTGATCAATAAAACCCGTTTATTATAATTGCGGAGTTAAATAGCAACCGTTTTCTGTAAATTTAAAAAAAAAATCGGGCTTTAGTCATGTAAATGAGGTAGCGGGACTCTGCCCCCCGCAGAAGAGGCTTGTATTATAATTTAACATGTTTATGCATTTTATAATTCTAATAATACGCGAAATTAGCACACAAATTATTTATAAACGACGACGATTACAATGTCATGCAATGGTAGTTTAAAAATAAACTATATCGATAACGTCGCCTACTATATTAAGGATTTCTTTGTAACTGTGTTCGTTTGTTTATTAATTAATGTTGTCAAGGCGTTCGGTATCGTGCACGTTATGGAAATATGTAAGAAATAATATTGTCACAGAAGCTTTTAAGCATAAAATTATTGTAACAGGGCTTAAAATTCTGGGAGATATCGGGAAAATAAACTGGTGTGACCAACAAATGGCTTTCGCCATATACAGGGTTCTTGTTTTTCGAGGGCCACTATGGGGATTTCGTAAACGGTAAGAGTTACGACCGGTTAAATTAGGGCAAAGTTGTAGATTCAGGTGCTTAATAGTTTGACGCAAACAGAACTTATCTAGCTATTTTAGTTTTTGAGATACCTATAGGGGTAAAAGTAAAAAAGTGGATTTTAGTTTTTTTCCCGTAACTTTTTCATTTGATGTCGAATTTCATTTCTGTGAAAACTTTTTCATGGCCACTTTTTGCAAGGAATCAAAATCCCCAGTTATATTTTCTATGCGACGTTTCGCTTTTTTTAAACCAACATCAGGTAAATTTTTCTTATGGACGCTCTATCAGATTTTAACACCAATTTGTAGAGCATTTTATTCTGAATTCGACAATGTATAACACTTAGCACTTTTGGAAACAATTGTTGTTAAACTAGCGTTTCATTGTACCCTTTAAGAAAAGTGTGAGTGTTTCAACCAACCCCTGACATGGGGATCTTTGAAATAATTTGTTTTTGTCACAAAATGGCTGTATACTTCTCAAATTTGGTTTTCCAAGAAGAATTAATTCAACCACTTATTAGGTACAATAATAAGTGCCACATTATATATGTACTTTTTTGTTTTGTTTTAATAAAACTAAAAAAGTTATGTCAAAAAACTAATTTTGTGTTTCAACGTGCCCCACCTTAGCCTACTAAATATTTTTTTAAACATGTTGGATCCGTTATCGGGAAAAATTTTCAACATTTTGAATTTTTAAAATCGCTCACTGGTTGCTTGTGGGGCATGACATTTTTACCGAATGTGGTAACCTGTAAGATGGTGCTGTATACCAAATTTGGTTTAATTATATCTACTGGATGGAAAACGGTTAAAATGTATAGATAGTTTTTCGAAAATTTCAACACCCTGTATCTTTAAAATGAAGCGTTTATGGACCGATGTTGATATGGAATATTCGCTTTTTAAAATAAGTTTTTGTATCGACTGTTCCTGCTACAAAAAAGTGGACCACACCGATCCCAGCGAAACTGCTTAGACCAAAATTTTACTTGGAGTAAAGATGGGGCTTCATTTCCTTACACGTCAATCAACCTTTGAAGGATAACTTTTGAACAATTACGATCTTTAGTAAGATATTTCATTACTTTTCGATGCTCGCGTTTAATGTGACACATTTGTGTTTTTAAAAAAAATGTAGGGGACTATTTAGATTCAATATATTTTGATTAAACCTTCGCTTCAGGTCTAAAATGTTTTAGCTGTTTAACAGAATGACAATTTTCATTTTGACATTTTATTTTGATGGCTAAGTTGATTACACAAAAATACTCCTGAATGCAAGACCCGTTCTGCTTACATTACCAAAATATCCACTTAACAAAACATATGTACATTATTCGGCCTAGTAGATGGGAAAATTAAGTTGAATATTAATGTATTTTACGAGCTGTGTTCATTACCATTTTACGAGTTACCGTTTAATCCGCTATCTGACATAATTTTTACTATACACACTTATTAACGTCCTTTAATTCCTAAAAGTGCACAAATAATTGAATAGACTTAAGCAGTATCGTTCCTAATTTTAAGTCCCCGACGAGTCACTTAAAAGATATGTTGCGGGGTACCGCTAATGGCCGCTATTAGTGTTTTACGATGCAATTTGTATGATATAAACACGCCATTAGTGCAAAACCGCTTGCTCACCTGGTGTTTTATTAATATTGTTTACCTCTTGGCCACTTTTCACATTGTTCTCAAGAAATAAATATTTTTCTTATGAAAAAAAAAATAAAACGCTAGTGTGAACTTCGCCTTAAATTGCCCGTTATAATTTTGCAAACAATTACATAATGAGTGTAGATGCCATCATCTGCTACATTCAAAGGCAAAATGTTTGTTCAATTTAGATTTGTTGTCTCTGTGTTAAAATATAACTTCTTAAAGTGTTTAGCGATAAAGTATCGGAGTATTAGGCCCGGCGCTCGGCAGATACTCAGTCAAAGAACCAAATCAGCCGAAAAGTGCTTGTAGATAGACCCACTTAAGTGCGCTCTCAAGTATTACAAGCGCCTGCAGTATTTCAGAAAAGCTGTAAAGTTTCTTTTGAGTAGCTCAAGATTTGTTGTTGTTGACCAGTGACCCGGTGTTATGTTTCCTTTTTTTGTCGACACCGGAACCTGTGTATGCAGCTTCTTCAAAATGTATTGCGGAGTTTTTATCTTTTATTAAATTTGTTGGTTTGAAAGTAATGTAATTAAATTAAATTAATCTAAAAGTGGTTTATTTATTTAAATAAATAGAATACAATAAATAATTAAAGGTTTAGTTGTGGTTTATGGTTTGGTAAATGTTGGTTTTTAGTCATTTTCACATTTTTCAAACTTATACCCAAAGTAATGCCTTTTTTCATTTTTAATATAAATCAATACACTTGCCGTATAAGTATTATGGAAAATATACGTAAAAAATGTACAGGCACAAGAACCTTTGTAGTTCATCGTACAATAATAATTATAATAATATGAATTAGCTCAATGGCAAATCCTGTATTATTGACATTGTGCTTATATATTTATTTATCTGTAGGTACATACCTATTCGCTAAGATATCGTCGCCTGAGAAGTATTTTGTTCCATTTGCCATTTTGCGGCAAATTGACTTATCAATATCAAGATCAAGTGTTCCCTATCCAAAATTGGAATTTGTTTCCTAATAACGAAGTTCTGAGTGTTAACTTCGTTCCATATCAAAAAATCTATTAACGAATTGCGGTTTTATTTGTTGAATACATATTACTTGTTTTACGTGTTCCTTATTCAAAATATAACTGTAGCTACACCTATAAATATAACTAAAAAAATAGTTAAGGTTCAACTTTGAAAGATATTTGCTTTGGTTTGCAGAATGTGTTTGCTTTACCTAAAGTGGAAATTTAATATTTTTTTCTATAAAGTTTAATATAACTGCTACAATTTAAGCGCCCATTGCATTTTTAATTACATAATTTATTGTGCATTACGGCACATAGTCACAGACGGAAGAGCTGGTAACAGGTAACAATATTACCAGTGAAAACTTTAACATCAAAATACTCCCACATCAATCATATTATTTTCTGGTTAGATTGATGTGTTCTTCAAAACAGAAACAGTGTAATGAGTACGGTTTTTTTTTCAAGTTTATTTTAAACTAATGTGATACCATTCATATCATCGAGCACAAATTTTTAGAAGGAAATGAACATGTACAAGAAGTGGATGCCTCACACAGTAAAATAGAAAAGACACTGCGTTTATAGTTTATAACCCAAATTCATTAATTATAATTATTCCTGTTACTCCGAAAACTAAAGAGCTATTGCAAACTTTGTAAATGTCAAAAGAAATTGTTTTATATTAAACCAACAAAACGCTGCTTCGTCTCTATGTTTTAATAAATTACCTTACATGCTAATTTAACGGATAATTTACTCTAAAGACAACTTTTTTCATTCTTTGTTAACTTAAAAAAAAAAAATTATGAAGAATTTAGTTAAATAAGTTTGTGTAGAGAGTCTGCAAACGGACCTATTAAAAAAATCAGAAACTTTCAATCTACCGAACATACTGCTGTCATAAATTTATTTTAACTGACGAAAAAAAGGGTATATTGTCTATGTTAAAATATATGCCAGATGTAGAAAGACCTTTATAATACAATTCTGAAGTAGTTTTTTCTTAAGTTTTTAAGAATTAATTGCGTTTTAAGGTTCATATAATGCATAACCATAATAATTTACTTGTTTGCAATACCTATTTTTTTACAGTTCTTTATTTAGAGAAAGTTAAAATGTTCATATTGTAGTATTTATTTAAAAAAAGGTTCATAATTGTCAAAAAGCCAAACTTTCATCTTCGCAATTTGGTTGTCCTTATTTTAAGTTATTGTAATCCAAATAAACTTCACTTTTTATCTAAATACTACTCCTATAAATAACCTTTCACATGGAACAAACTAATAAAAAAAAATAATAACCAGCTTAGTTGGTTGTTCCATATCAATTTTGAAATTGGTAGTAACTCAAAATTTCATTAAAATTTTATAGTTTTGAATTTATCATTAAATTAATGTTTTAGTTTAAAGCTTATTCAGAAAAATTAAACGCATGAATATTAATTATTGTTAAAAGAGTGATAAAAACAGAAACATTACTGAAAATGATCTACATATGTGATATTGAACATGGAACAAAACAACTCCAGGGCGACGATATTTATAATAAGCATTTTAAATCGACGTTGTTTGTTTAATTTTTATTTTTACAAGTAATTCCTTACAAATCTTGAGTATTTGTTCGATTCTACATTGTCAATTTTCGTTTTTTGATAATGTAATAGTGTGCTTTTATGAAGTGGTAAAGTATTAATTATTTAACTCTATAATTGTGACACATCGGAAAAAAATTATTGCAACCGCGACATTCTTCCTTCATATGTTTTATATTTATCGACAGTTTGTCTACTTAAATTTATGAGTAGCATTTGTTTGACACGATAACTTTTTATGAATTCATATGTCAGCTACAAAACAATAGTATTGACGTAGAAACTATGGCACATTAGGCCCTAAAAACAAACTTTACGATGTCATACCACCACTATTAATAAACACAATAAATTTTGTTCAAATTCACATTTTTACGGAACCGTTTAAACGTTTTGTTTAATATAAGCATCACAAATTTTCCGTGTTTCCAAGCCAAGCAGTCGAAACTTGCAGTTGTTTTCTTCGGGGACTTCCCGTAAGTTTTTATTGCAGTTTTTGTTCTAAATGCGAAGCGTAGTAAACCATTTTAAAGACGGCATCAATTTTGTAAGCAATCATCCTCGTTAGTTAATGTCAAAATTTAACGTACTAACCCTCTTGTATAAGATAATTGTCTCTTGCTGGGGAAACTTGCATCAGCTATAAATTATATGAACCGATATAGCGCTTCATAGACAACACAGCTTTACTCGTTAACGGAACGTTTTACAAAGTGCGAACTAAGATACTACATTTGTATATGAATTAATTCTGTTACTATTTGTACTGCAATTTACGGCGTACCTACTATGTACCAAAAAAATTGCAGCTGCATTTTCAAACCACTTAAAGTATAGACTAGAATTATCAATCAAGATGATTTATTGCTGTATTTCAGCTGTACATAACTTCTTTTATTTCATATAATATTATAAAAATTTACAACAAATAAATAGCAACGACCTGACAGTTTAATTGTCTTTAGTTTTTTGTATGCCACCTTAAAAAGTTTATGTTTAAATATTAGCGTAAAAAACGTTAGCATATTTATAAATTAAACAGTGACTGCTTCTTTCCGGTTATTTTTGCTATGCGAAATATGCGGTTTCTTATAAAAAAAGTCGCCAGAAAGTTTGCGCTTGGTAGAAATATCGGAACTTAAGGAAAAGTTGTTCTTATTATGAAGCTTTGCGAACGAAAAAAATTTGTTTTATTCTTCCAAAAATAGATTTATTAGGTTGTCTTCTTTATGGGTAACGATTAAAATATGTTTCACTGGCAGCTTCAGAATTATTATTACTTTGAATAAAACATTCTTACATATCATACTTTTCGTAATAGTCGTCAGCCATTTCGTGTTTTTTAGGTACAAATGTAAAAACAATCAACAATTAAACGTGATTTTTTCTGTCAAATTATCGTTAAAGCAACAGAATGGCAGTTTGTTTTACTAGGTATATTCTTAATGACATAAGCGTACTACTAGAAAAAAAAAATATGAAAAATTACCTAGTTTTTGCTATAATGTAAGGAAAATGAATAAATCGACCTCACATTATATGTGTTATTGCAGTGTTTCCCAAACTTTCGACATCTGTGTACCCCCTCTATAATTTTCGTAACACTGAGTGCCCCTAGTTAAAAAAAAATTAAAATAGTAAACAAAAAATAAAATTTATTCATAATAAAATACAAATAATACAAATAAAAGTTATATTATAAATAACATTCATTATAATCGCGTACCCCCAGTGGTACGCGTACCACACTTTGGGAAACACTGTGTTATTGGAATGGGGAAAATATCACCTTTCTCTTGATGCCACATTTAGGGGTGGGCGATATATCGATATAATTTTGATATCGATATATCGACATTCAGTCTCTTTTTTCACTTTTTTACCGACTTTTTTAGCTTCGATATTCCGATATATATATATATCGATATAATTTCAATATCGATATTCAATATCGAAATTTGGATATCGCAATTTGGATATCGCCCACCCCTAGCCACAGTCAACTATGGGTTCAAAAAATTACAACTTTATGTCACAACTCGAATTTCGATTTTTATTTGAAAAATTGTCTACGCCTCTGCATTCGTATTAAAAAAGTGCCTGTAGAACGTCAAAATTATTATTGTTTATTTTCATAAACAAGCGAGTTGTGGTTATAAAACGAAAAGTCGAAAAATCGAGTTAACGGTGATAACTCGAAAACAAAAGACGATAACCAATTTTAGTTTTCACCATTAACTTTTTCTCGAAAAAAGAGATGGTGGAAGCATGGTCTGTTTTTCGATACCTGTTATAGTAACCGAGATTCCCTATGAAAACATCGAAATTTACCCACCCTGTACAAATACCTACAAGTATGTTGCTAATATGTGCTTACAATGCCTTTTAACACACGGAACGGTACAGATATACATTCTTTCTTTTTAATGCAGCGATTGGACCATAGACAGCTAATATACATTGGATTGGACAACGTGAAAAGCGCGTATAAAGGTCACGTCATTTTTTACAGATTAAAAGTGTGACATTTGACGTTGATGATCTACGATTTGTAAAAACTACAATGAACATATGAAATTATTTTCTAAGGCAATTTTCTTCGGATTGTTAAACACTGGCGTATGCACTTGTAATTTGCAAAACTCGCGTTTTGTAACGCAACATTAACAATTTAAATGCAGTTTGGTTAATAATCCTAGTTTTATTTGATTTTTTGATTTCCGTCAACTGTCAACGTATACACCTTAGAAAGAGAGAAATATACTTTCATTTTACTTCATGGGCTTCAGTAGCCAGTAGCCACTTATTGTGTAGATAGGGAATGCGCAATATAGCAATATATATAAGTATTTGTACAATGTACTTATGAAAAATATGTGGCTTTAAATAATTTTACTTATGCATATTATGCAATACGTTTTGGGCTATTTCTTGATGAATATTTTCCCCTGGTCGCATCTTTCCATTGGGATTCCAAATAATATTATAAAAATTTCGCTTAGACCGACCTAATATACCTCAGTAATTTTTAATGATGTTTATTAAGGGGACTTATAAATATATTTTATCTTGGAAAATCACTGCATAGAATAGTTTCACACACTATTTCACGCCAAATAATCCTGCTAGAAAATGTAGACTCCGCACCAACCACTAATACGTGAAAACTTCTAAAGTGTTTCAAAAACGTCTCTATTCTCTATATATTTTGGTGTTTATTTTTTGTTATGAAAATTAAATTGCTTCTTTTAAGAAAGCCAATCCCTTCCCAAATCATAACAAATGTAGTATTCTCACAAAAATCAATTTTTAGTCCACAATACATTGCAATCATTTGCTTCTGAGATAAAGTAATCGTTCTATCGTGTAGGTATCGTAGAGGTTCTGTGTTAAAGAACTTAATAAACATTATAAAAATAATACTTAGTTCTAGGTACATATATTTATTTAACCTTCATTAATTAAAGTATATTCATTAATTACGTAACGATTAGTTGATGCAAGGGATGGTATAACAGAATGTGCTATTAGGGTACACCTAAGGAGGTAGAGGCCGGCCCTCTCCGTAGGGGTCGGGCGCCAGTTCACTCGCTTCACCGCACAGAAGCTGTAGCAAGAGCAAAGCTCATCATTTTTAAGGTTTTTAAACTTATTAAGTCCTTTAGAAGATAAGCCAGCCGGGTATATTTGTTATTCCATAATATTAATTAGAAATCAGATTGCCACAACTGATATTTCTCCAAATATGGCAACTATTATTATCTGTAATGAATTTTGTTAGAGAATTTGGACCGTGATATCATTTAGTTTCGGCCCACTGTACGATTTAAAAATAGATAAATATACAGAGTGGTTTAATACACATGTAATCTTAAATGTTTATTACTTTAAAAAATATCGAAGGCATATTGGACTGCAATTGTATAATATTTTGGAGATGGGTACCAGCAGAATTTTACCAAGTCTATTTAGAAATGAAGATGTACGAAAAAAGTGCTTTTAATTTTTCAGACGTAAAAGTTGAAATGTTTTTGTATTTATGTTATTCATACAGGCCGTTGTCAAATAGGTATTTGCTGTATTTATGTTATTCAAAATAAGCCTTTCTCAAACAAGCTGCTTTAATTTACTTTGATGTTTTAAACATACGAACCGAAGTCTTCGAAGCAGTTTATATTCAATTTATTGTAACTTATGTGTAATTATATCGGTCGAAAAATATTTATTCAGCGAAATTTTGTGAGTATAATGGAGTAAAATCCTAACACGTGTTTTATTTTAAAACATGAGACCTCAGACGATTTCCGACAAACTTATACATAATTCATTATATTATTATGACTGAACGAAATCCGGCTTCTGTTTAAAAATAATCCATACTAATAGAGAGGAGTGTGATAGATGGTCGTTTTGCTCCAACCGCGCGATAATTTAGTTGTCCGGGCATATAAAATGGGAGTTTTGACTTAAAAGACAGATGGAATTCTACCATAAATATGAAGAAAACGTACACTTTTCAGTAACATAGTTTAAGGTTTAATTTTTTTGCTGAATCGAGTTAAACAGGATTTGCGCATCGGATAAGAATGCGGTGTGCTGTTTGATGTCGCCGTGTGTCCATTAATAATTTATACGTAGCAATTATTTTTACATTAGAAATGGTGAAGTTTTGCGTCACATGCGATTAATTATTAATTTATGTGATTTTTCTATCGATGTTTAATTGATGAATCGGTGCAATATGAATTTCATGAAGCTTCTTGCGCATGTTTGTTAAAGATTTACAAGTGGCGTAACAATAATAAAGCTCCTCCTATCGTAGAATATGAAGCAGGTAATAGAAATTTACCAATAAAATAGATTTAAATCTTCTTCTAATACAAAAGGGGTATTTGTAAAAATTATTATAGTTGTAGTAGCAAGCTTAATGAAGAATTTAATAACAGTTATTATATCTAAATATGTGGTAGTTGGAGAAACTGGAACAAATTTAGTTGATGGACCCAGAAATTTAAAACACAAGTACTAACAAGAGGGAGTCACGATACGTTGTCGCTAAAATTTGATTAAGGCTGTGTTTATTGCATCAAGGACATCAAAACTAAATGTTTTTCAGAGTTATACGTGCCACTGGCCATTTTCTTCGGAAAAATAGGGGAAAAACTAAAAAGTTGATTAACAAAGGTCATTTTTGCGATCGCGTTGGCCATGAAACCGTCAAAGACAAAATCGAAATTCTTCATTTACCAATGCGCGCATCCTTTGCAATAAAATAGTGCAGTTTTTGAAAAAATCTTAAACGGTTCCCGAGAAGAACGTCAAAAACGAAACCCCTGCATAAGCGCTATTATTTGAGAAGTTGTGGTATATCTGTATAACTTATATCTATGCGACTTGCATAGGCGTTTAACATAGGGAAAACCGTTTTTATAAAGGCCTCGTTTTTCGCCTGTTTCTTTTTGCTTCCCGGCATTTTGCTTTCGTGGCTCGGTGCTGGGTCGCGCCCCATCATTTGGGAAACGCTGGTCTAGAATTTATAGTAGTAATAAAAACGAAGTTCGCTTTGAAATGTTATTCTTTTAAACATTAGGCAACTTGTTAGTACTACTTAGAGTTCAATTAATATAAAATTGGATTTCTCTGTTAGGCAAATTTTTAAAAATATCATTAGTGTCTTTTTTTTAACAGTCAAAAGTTAAAATTGTGAATTATTGGGCTATGCCCTTGGCTGTTGTTTCTAAGACTAAAAACTGAAGAAAAATGCTTGACTAAAAACTGAAGAAAAATGCGTGACTAAATTTGTTATAAGGTGGCCTTGTTAGCAAATATTTTGATAATAAAAATTCAAAACGTAATTTTATAGTTAACTACATAAAAAATAATCATAAAGTGTTCACAACATTATAATTAAGGACTTGTATCGTCAAAACTGTTGACCTACAATAACACAATTGAACAAATGTCTGTCCAACTCTTCCCCAGAACCAACAGCGCCTGAAAAAACATAACCGTACTTCGTTTTTAACGCTGCTTCATTCATTTCGGGCATCAAATTCGATGATAAACGATCATATCGATACATTATAAAAAGCACCGCGGTGAACGCACCGAAAATCTGATATAAATTCTAGTTTTCGGTTGAACTGAAATGCACGCTGGATGGCATTAGCAAAGGGTGCGGAGGTTTGACGAACGGCAGTTGTCAGTCAAAAGGACTTGATCGCTAAATCAACCCTAAAATAGATTGCGGCCGACCGTAAAAAGATGAAAAGCAAAAATAACATGAAATGCGTGCGTGCATAGGCGGCCATGAAATGTACCGAATATTATCATATTGAAAGTTTCAGATTTAACTCGCGATAGAAGTGCTCGGGATATTCCTCATCGCGATGTCAAAACATCAAGCTAATTATCGGCGGGGCTTGTAATTATTCAGAAAAAGCTTTTAATTTGGGGCGTTCGGATGATTTGTGTCTTGAGGTACAAAGGTTTTTCGAACTTCAAAGAAAGAAATTTCGGGAAATTTATAAAAATGTTTCATTAAATATGATAGCAAATATTTAAAAACTGTATTTAATTTTTGAATTAGAAGAAACAATAAAAAAATTAGTTTTTGTAATTATTGTTGATTGTTTTATCTAATTTATTTTTAAAATATTTGCATGTAGAGCGCGTATACGGATACTGTACAACCGTCCGTCCGTCGGTAAATGCTACAACAGCATAACGATTCGAAGTGTATTGTTCATTATGATATAACTTTTTTGAGTTCGAAGAGATTGGTAAGGGAACGTCAGGCAGAATGGGGTATTTAAAGTTTGAAGACTTATATTTTATATCAAATTAAGCAATATTTTCGTTTTTGTTATATCAATTGCTTTATTATCGAATAAATAACTGAAAACGATTTTTGGATAACAATTCAGTAATGATAATTCGGTTATAGACAAGTCGAAAGAAATACATGAAATTAGTCCCGTTTTACCCCTTAGGTGGAGATGGGGTACTGTCCTTTTTTAGTACTATAATGAGAAATGTAGCTTTTTCTCTAATGGAAAATCATTTTTACAATTAACACAAATATGTACTGCATCGTCTTCATCACTTTTAATTTTCGCACAAGATGTTTATTCCCGTTTTAGGCAAGATAATCTGATCTAACCTTCTTCAGAATAATCATGATAATGTAGGTCTTCATCTTTTTTTTAATTAGTTTCTTCTCTGTTACTACTTGATGGATTTGTGGAAAGATTTGGGGGATTAGGTCAACAGGTTTTGCTAACTTTGGTGGGTGCTTTTTTTGGAAGGCATACACACGGAGCTGTTTTACCCCATTCCGTCCTGCTCCGTGGTTTCAGTCTTAGCTTATACAGTCGTGGCGAAAAAATTCTGACATGAAATTCTATGACAAAAGACAGAATTTGAATCTAATGAGATACTCTGATATCATAGTATACTAATATATTATTTAAACGTAGCTCAGTTTTGTCTCCATGCAAGCGAAAACGTATCCAGTATTGTAAACTCACCACAAAATATAACAGAACATACAAATATTGGAAAATAAAGGCTGTACCCCGTTGTGCCCCACTACCATGTTCCCCTACTTTTTTTTCAGAATAAACGTATAATTAGTTTAAAAAAGCAAATTTCAATATCATTGTTTGTAGAACAAACTGATGGTATTTAATTACGTTTAGAGTAAAATTACTCAAATTGCTGTTACGCAGAATATTGTTGATTCAGTTACTTACGCTGTTTTAGGGCGGTACAATTAAAAAACGGTTTCATGTGGAGAATATTTCACAAATTTTCAAATGCTAAACCGCGTTCAGAATTTCGATTTATTCTTTGTTTCTAATTTAAAACATAAATACTGTTTATTTATTGGTGATACTGTATTTAGATGTAACTTTTTATAATAGTAAAATGCCTGTACTAATTTTGTTTTTTTTTTCTAGGTAAGTCAAATTTTGGAATACAATTTACTTGCTGGGGTGAGTTATTTTAATACATTTTCGTATAAAAATATAAAAATCATCAAATGACATACCGATTTAAAATATTTAATTTGTTTTAATAAAGTCTGCAGATCTGTGATTATTATATAAAAGCTATTTTGCAGGCCCAGATCTGTGACTAAAAATATTAATTTAGTAAGCGCTGCCTGTTGTAATCAGTGATTATCAATCAGCCGCTTTATAGAATCAATTTTGAAAAACCTACACAATTTATTAATGCTAATTAATAACGTAATTACGCTGTATTTTCGTCGCTTATTACAATAGTTTTTCCACAAGGGAATCAATATTTAGACATCCATTTACTAAATCAAATGACAATTTTATTGAATATGTTGGAAGTATTTATCGCTCAAGCCTCTATATTTATAATAAAAACAAAGTGTAGTGTGTATTTTTAAATGATTATAGCAATTTTAAATGTTAATTTGTGTCTTAAGAGCAATTTAGGTGCTCGATAATTTTTATTATACTCGTGAGGGTTTTATTCATCTTTGAAAACATAATTCCGAACTAATGAAGTTGTACCTTATAGACATCAATAACAAATATGATATGAGCCGTTTATTTTGAAAGTGTCGAAAAATGAGTTAAAGCTGTTTATTATTACAAAAATTTCTGGCATTTTTATCTTTAAACATTTTGCTTGCAATTTTTTCAAAATTATTGCTAGGTATTTTTGTCAATAGAAATTTCATTGTTAAACTGAGGTGCAAATACATTTCTTTTGAAAATGGCTTGATGATGAATTTGCTTCTTTATGTAGGTACCCCTAACTTACCAGATTTATTAAAAAAAAAATATATCAAAGTGGAAGGTCTGAAGACCTTTTCACTTTTATTAATGACAATGGTTTAATACATGAATAAACTTTCATATAAAATACGTTATAAACATTACTTATACTTTTATAACAAAATATACTGGTAAATTTATTTGTTGTTTATATATTTCATGGACATTATTGATACTGATAAAATACTTGAATAAACTTAAAATGAAATACATTATATAAATTACTTATTTAATTAACTCATCAATTTTTTTAAATTACTTATCAAACATTACTTCAGTAAAACACATCGAAAAAATCAATAACATAAGTCCGTAGTTTTTAAAACTATTGATATTGAAAGTGACTTAAGTCACTTTGCAGTAATGAAAAATGGCGAAGCATTAACGTCTGTGCCAAATTATGTATACTGAGAAAAATATAAGTAACCGAGATAACAAATATAAGTGAAATATCTCTATAGTTAGCATAAATATTTTTGTGCACTTAATTTGTAAAAATGTAATATTTTAAAATTACACAAAAGTGACTTAAGCCAGTTTTAAAATAAACGGCTCATATACAACACCAACGTAAAACACTTAACACAAACTTTTGAAAAGCATAATAATTTTGCTTCCGAAGCCTATTAGAATCAAATTTGAATTTACAAACGTGGCCGAAATGTACTTCTACACCTCGCTAAAGCGATCATATTTATTTTTTCAAACTTAAGGTGTTTTAGTTTTGGTGAAACGATTTCAACATTTCGAAAAATAATCGATTTTGTTGTGAATATCCAGTTCTTCAGTTTAATTCAAAGAAATTACTTATTTAAATCAGGTACGGAATTAAAAAAAAAGTTCTTAACTACTGGGCGAGCCTTCACAATTACTGTTTTAATTATTACTTCCTAACAGGTTGTCTCTCCATGATTGTAAAGTGTAGTTAATTGAAGTGCATATTAAGTTTAAGTATACCTTAAAATTTTAATTACCTAGAACGTGGTACAAATTAGGTAGACCATTACCTTAAATTAAAATAAAATGCGAATATTATCATATATTTTATCATTTAAATTCGTGTTTATAATTCTTCCAACTAATTACGTTTAAGTTGGTTTACAAGTGCGTATAAATTTTCATGTCAGTTGTATCTTGGTCCGTTTGATAATTAGGTTTTATGTAATATATAAACAGTAAAAAAGCCATTATTAATTAAAAGTATACATGTTGCCTCACAGCAAGATATTAAATAATTGAAACTAAACTAAATTAATAAAGGAATTGTTCTAAGCTATGTACATAATCTTTGAGTATGCTTGTGAAAAGCTCAATGAATTTTATGTTTCATATTCTTTAGCACTACCATTCCAAAATTTTCTTAACGCTCTCATCTGTATTAATTATTTTTCGTGATAATCTTTTAAAATTAAAAGTTAATGAAACTTAAATCGTATGTATCCTGAACCGAAACATTCGTTCTATCTCTGCAATTTCTAAAGTTGGTAACGGAATTTGTGAGGCCCGTGAATTACTGGCTTTGTGAAGTTTTCTGAAAATGGTTTTATTTTTAATATTGAAATACTTTTTTGAAACTCCCAACCTAATCTAACCTTGGTTGACCAACTCCAGTCATTTTATTTAAGGATGTAGCCATTTTATTGGCTGATCCGCACAAACATCCTAAATCTTTGAAAAATTGCTCATCCTGTAGGTACCTACTGTTCGTATATCAATAATTTTCGGAGCTGTCACCCCAAAAAGTCGTTTGTTCACAAATGTTTTCTTTTTTAAATTATCCTTTTAATGTACAGGAACCCAATGAAATACAATTTAATTTATTGCTTGAAATCGTGGAAATCTTACATGCATATCTGAAGGGTGTTAGGACAAAACAAGAAATGTAATTTTTTATTGGATCTTTACAATTTAATTTTTAGATTTTAAAGTCTACAATTTTTTTGTTCATCGAGATGTATCAACCAAACTTTATTTTACCATGGATTATTATATTATTATAAATGAGTATTAATCAATTAATGTGAAAAATTATTCATATAAAAACTGTAATAATTCAATATCGGTTAAAAATTACATTCCTTGTTTTCTTTTAACACCCTTCATCCGCAAAAATCTTTTAATGTATTTCATTCATGAGATGAGAAACTTAACGAGGAACTAAATTTTTATACAATTTTTTCCAAGAAACCCAGTTACGCAAAATATACGCATAGCAGTTGTGTTGTACAAGATTTTGATTTAAAGTTTTTAAATTTCTTCATTGCTGTAATGTCAAACAAAATTTGTATTTGTATCTTTAGCTCTTAATGCTGAGATTTAAAAAATTAAGACCTATATATGTCATGGATGGTAGATGTAGAGATACTTGTAAACTTTCAATCAGCAGATTTATTGGCATTTTCATAAAAATCAATTAGTTTATGTTTGTAGTAAGGTACAGTGTGTTTAAAAAAAAAACGCAACCTTGAAGATAAGACAGTGGAACTTATGACCACGTACAATTTATGCCATAATATCACTGATGGCAATACAACTATTAGGTTTAACCGTCTCTAGTTGTTGAATTGAATCTATCACGAGCCAATCTCACACAAGCGTTTTTTACTTTGTATTGTGTCAACTATGCCGTTTTCCAAAGAAGAACGTGTAGGTATGTTGTCAAAACTTGTTGGGCGTATAAATCGCACAAACGTTTGATTCAGGAGTTTGAGTTGAAGTATCCTCAGTCTGCAGTTCCCAACAATATCGCTTTGATTAAAAACTACAGGATCAAAAGAACCCACTGTTAATTTCCGAAGTTCTTGATGATATCTTTCAATTATAAACTCTAGAAAAATATTAAATAGGAAAATACTATCTACTTTTTGGTTAGCTTCATCACTTATTGTTGAAAAGTATAACTTTTTATTTTTAACAGAAGGTATGTTTGGATCTAAAACATCAATTACTTTTGCTTCTCTTTTGATTCTTCCACATGTTATTTTGTAAAACTTACAGTAAAGGTACAATTTTAAGTAGTACCTAACCTTTATCGAATAGCATCTCTTATCATCATAACTATTCGTATTGTATCCACAGCAGCTCTAAAGAGATCGAGGAAGCTGCATCCAAACCATTCTTTCAAGTTCCTCAATTAGGGCATTCTTCTCCTACCAACAATTCTTTTGCCTTTTATATTGTCTTTGAATGAAAACTCCAGCTAGTTCATATTTCTCTCATCTCACATGTTTTAGATATTCCAACATTTCTCTTCTATATCGTTCTTTATTCTTTCGCATTCTTTTCCTATTCTTCTGAGCAATTCCACATTCGTAATCCTTACAATCTATGAAATTTTCAATATTCTTTTGTAACATCATTTAGCAAATTTAACGTGTTCCTATTTTCTGGTCCATTTCACCACTCTCCCTAACAATGTTGGGAACACATAACAGCGGGAAGATTTTACATTCAGGTCTAACAAAAAATTCCGATTGCATAATATCTTCTTTATTTTAACAAACGCTTGACTGGCTGTTACTAACGAAATAAATTGAGGAATAAAAATTTTCTTTAAGTTTGAATTATTTTTCTTTTCTGCACCCTCTCTGGCTATAGCCTTCTTGTTCGTTAACTTTTTGTATCAAACATGTAAAGAAACAAGTGTTAATCCGCGTACATTCGGTACATCGTGTAGTGTGCGGTATATTCTCAATTAAAATCGAGAATAAGTTAATCGTTAGACCAAGCTTGGACGTGGGACGGCAGCTGCATGTATCCGAGTTCGATCATCCACACCAGCCATCGAGTTATTACTGATTGATTTCCAAAGCCATGTATTACACTGCCGGCCTGTTTGTTCAAGAGTGCATCATTAAATTATTCTCTCCCGCGGCCTCTTTGTTTCGCCGCCCTTATAAATAAATCGCGTAGATGTTCATACAGAGTGAATTATGATGCCCCGAGTGCACGTTCCACCCGGATCGTCTCTAACCTCATCACTTGTGGATACGTTAAAACTGTTCCGTACTAAACATACGAAGATCGCCTTTGATATTTTAAGGCGAAACAAACATTTACATTCGACTTGGCAATTAACTTCATTATTGCATCGTGGTTAATTGTACGAGCCAATAGGAATAACGATAATTATACGTGATAAGG
Source organism: Elmis aenea (assembly GCA_947652605.1). NCBI lineage: Eukaryota > Metazoa > Arthropoda > Insecta > Coleoptera > Elmidae > Elmis > Elmis aenea. Next base: position 10,182,022 of record OX393581.1, on the reverse strand, counting down.
CGAACGGAATCCGGTGAATTATAAATACAATTAGAAGTAAAATGTACAGCCTGACATGGCTTCACTGCCTTTATGCCTTTGTTAGTAAATTTAATTTCATTAAATGCTGACAGCGACAAAGGAAGTGTATAAAAAAGTTATTTGCAAATGGTGGTTATGCTCATTATAAAGTTTTGTAAAAACCTATACGTATCATTAACTTTTTATACCAATTTCTTTACTGAAAAAGTGCATTAAAAGTTATATTAAGCATAATTTATGCAGAATATTTTACTCAAACGAAAAAATTGTGTGTGTTTCATGGAACACGACCAAATTTTAGCAGGAAATTGGGACCTTTAAACCTATTTGAAACCTATAATATACTTTGTGCGTATCTGCTTGATTTTTCGCTTTAATGGTCGTCAATCAAAATTTCTTTTTGTTTTACTATCACTATCTTAATTCGCTTTGCGACGGTTCGCTTACCGACGATTAGCTCACAGTTTTACAATTGCACCATCCTTTGATTTTGCTACATCTGATTCACAAAAACGATTTTTGCAATTAATCTTAAGTCTTAATTATGGGAAAATTGCACACAATAACTCAAAAACGGTTAGGTTTAGGCACAAAATACCTTGTATATTTTTGATTAAGAATTAAATTTGGAATCGAAGTTACGCAAATTATATAGGATGTTTTTGAAGTAACAAAGTTATACATGTTGTTACTCGAAAACAAAATACTGGAAATAGTTGCAACTTTTGTGCTAAACATTTTTTTCTATATTTTATAACAATAGAGCTATGGAATAAGTTAACCTGATGCAGCGAATAATTCCGAGCAACTTTTGTGTTAAACATTTTTCTCTATCTTTTCTAATAACGGAGCTATGGAATTATGAAACTAAGTAAAATGTGACATTTGCGAAAAAGTTTTTGTATTTTCGCCAAGTCCCTTCTTTATTGTATTCTTTAAGTTAACCTGATGCAGCTAATAATTTCGAGCAACTTTTGTGTTACACATTTTTCTCTATCTTTTCTAATAATAGAGCTATGGAATTATGAAAGTAAAATGTGACATTTGTGAAAAAAAAATTCGTATTTTCGCTGTCCCTTCTTTATTGTATTCTTTAAATTAACCTGATGCAGCTAATAATTCCTAGCAACTTTTGTGTTAAACATTTTTCTCTATTTTTTCTAATAATAGAGCTATGGAATTACGTAACTAAGTAAAATGTGACATTTGTGAAGAATGTTTTTGTATTTTCGCTAAGTCCCTTCGTTATTCTATTCTTTATCTTAACCTAATGAGCTTACAGTTATGTCGTCAAACTGGAATAGAAATTATGTAAAATTGAAAGTTACAGATAGTCGATTTTTATTTAAATTTAAAAATGTACCTTTAGATAAACAACTTGGATCAATCTAAAACACAAAATTTAAGTTGATTTTGCAGGCCTTACCGATCAATGTCTTTTGCGGAATAACTATAAGCATCTATAAGGCATTTCAATAAAATAATGTGTACAATTTTTATACCTAGTGCTCTGAAGATGTTTTCTAGAATATAAGATTTTAATACAATTTTTTAATTAAAATAAATAAATTTTGTATACAGGGTGTCCAAAAGATATGGAATATGCTATATATCTCAGTAAATATCCACTTTAGGGAAAAATGTTTCGAATAAAAGTTGTGTCGTACCTACTTAGTTTTCCATAACAAAAGCGCAATGAAAAACAATTGAATTTTTTGAAATGGCAAGATACCACTATATTATATTTATTTGATAGAGATTTTTTTTTCTCTTTTCAATGATGCAAAATTTTAGTACCCTTACTTCAGCAACTTTTTGAGAAAAACGCAAAAATATACTCTCACGATGACAGATTATTAATGCTAAACAATTGAATTATTTTAGATGATCTTGTCAAGGTAGAAATAATGGCCATCAAACCTCAGAGTAATACTAAACAATTCTAATAAGGATTTGGTTTTTCCTTTGGGGTTTCGTTAAAAATAAAGTTTATGCTAAGATGCCGGAGAATATCGAAAATTTAAAAGATCGTATTAGAGAAGAGATGAGGTCTTTTACACCTTAAATGGTTGAGAATGTTATTAACGGATTTAAAAACCGAGTTTATCATTGCCAAGCTGTAAATGGTTCACAGATTAAACACTTATTGTAGATTTCGTCAAAAAAAAATTTAGTTCTTACGATGTTTTTGATAGAAATAAACACTAAACATTAAAATAATTTGAGAGTATAGTTTTGTATTTTTCTCAAAAAGTTGCTCAAATAAAGGTACTATAGTTTTGCATCATTGAAATCAAATGAGTATAATATCTTGTCATTCAAAAAAATTCAATTGTTTTTCATTGCGCTTCTGTTATTCGATAAAATAGAATTTAAATTTTGTTTTATGGTGAAAAACTAAGTACCAAACAACTTTTATTCAAAACATTTATCCCTAAAGTGGATATTTACTGAGATATATAGCATAATATAAACCCTGTATGTGAAGTAAAAAAAATATTAATGAAACAATGTCGGTAGGTATTAAGAATTTGAATTATAGAGCACAGACAATTAAAAAATGGCGCAATCACAAAAAAAGTTATGTATTTGCTGGATTGAACAAGAGAATTTTTTGATTACGGTTTTTAAAACTAAATTTCTCAATTTTTGTCATCTTCTTAGAACAAATCATGCAGGTATTATTTTTTAACAAAAGCTAAAGTTTTTGAAATCGAAAGATTAATAAATTGCAGCATGGTAACATTTACAAAAAAACCTTATTTTAAACGTCAAATTGATTAAAAAAATAATATTTATTTCCAAAAGTTAAGGTCGGTTGTTTATTTACAATTAAAGTTGCAGCCTTGTGATTTTCTAAACATTGTTTTTTGATTTTTCTCCAACCGTATAGACATAAGTAAAAAGAGGAAGATTTTTTTTGTAAAGAAAATATGATACCTTCAGTCAGGGATCTTACTAATTCAAAAACGTAAAATACGACCCATTATTGTCTATTTAAAAAAGGTCAATAAAATACAATTAATATTTTTAAAAAAAACAAATTTCTTTGATTTACTTTTTTTGGTATTATTTTAAAATTATTAATGCTAACGTCGAATATTCTTTATAAAAACAATTTACGTTATTTAAACGCCATAGTATTAAAAAAAATGCATTCGTCAATATCACGTAGTAATTGCTACCTTCGAGGTAGTTATGTGGTTTTAACAATCGCCACCATCACAATGTTATAATTTACCCCGAGGAAAACACACCATAATCTTTCATTATTAATTATATTTGTTTTTATATTCATGTTTAATAAACTGCCAACATTATGACTTATTAGTTTATTCATTTTGGCATATTTATAGCGGTAATTTATGATTATAAGCGAATTTACATAATTACCTGTATCTATTTGAAAATATTAATTAATAAATCAAGTTTGTTCAAGTAAATTTGCGCATAATGTGGGGACAACTTGTATTATTTTTAATTGCGTCGGATAATAAATGAAAATCGTTTTGTTTAGCATAAATAACTGCAACTGGTGTGCATAGGAAAGTTATGCTTTCCCGTCATAATTGCCTTTAGTGTTTTTGTAAAGTTGCATGTAATTTTTTGCCTGCATTTCCTGTAGCTTGTGCGTACCACAACAGACCAGAACAACTCTGTGAATTTTTATAGTATATTAATGATATTATTGCCAATTACAACCGTATGCATATAATTTTTTAATCATTCTTGAAATATTTATGGTAATTGTATAAAAATTAAAAGTTTAGTCGACTTAAAAATATCTATAATTGTATAATGCCCACTTTTTTTGTTTTAATAAAGTTAGTTATTAGTCCAATTATTATTAATTTGCAGTCAAAATTATTAAAAATTTGGTAGCTAATTCACAGCACTTCTGCATACCGTGCAAGGCAACAGTCTAGATCAGCGTTTCTCAAACTTTTAAACACGTGACCCAAATAATTTTCTAGAAATGAGAGGACGACCTATAGAGGAGGGGTCTCCATCCCCTGCAAGAAAGTTTTCGAAAAAATACCTTTAGAAATGTAATTTTAAAGCATTTTAAAACAGAAATTTAAAGTTTTATTTTTTGTTTTTATTTTTCTTTGTATTTTTTATCAAAACAGTTACGTTTCGCGACCGAATAAAAATTGAACTCGACCCAATTTTGGGTCGCGACCCATAGTTTGAGAAACGCTGGTCTAGTTACAGACAAATTTCTAGAGTATAGAGGTTGCAACACGACTTCCGCATTAACCGGAAACGGACCCAAACCGAGAATTTTTAAATGAAACACTGTAATTTTTAAATATAGTGAAATAATATTTAATCAGAACTTTAAAATAAAGGATTTAAAACGTTTTGGTTTACTAAAGAGATATTAAAAAACGTACTTTTTAATTCCTAAAACAAAATAACACAGAAAAACCAAAAACATATTATAAATTCGCAATTTTTTGTGTTTTTTGCGTAAAGATGTGGATAAAAAAAATTATTTGTGAAACGTATGTTTTTTTCTGATCCACAATTTGGTTAAGATTAAAAAACATTTACGATTTTTTTCAAATGTGTTTAAAGTAAGTTGCATTTGTACATAGTTGAAAATAAAGCCCTTAAATGTTTTTCCACCTTTACTGCTGCTACTTTGTTCTCAAACTTAAAGTGAGCTTTTTTTATCGGTAAGTACTTCACATATTAGGTTAATGTACAGGGTAGGGTGGCCTATTTCCGATGCCCATATCTCGGTTATTATCAGAGATAGAAAAAAAACTAAATACGTAGTCGCGATTTTTTTTCTAGAGGAATTCATTGCCGTAAACAGATTTTTGATATCTTTTTTAATTTTCGAAATATAGCCAAAAACCGATTTTTGGCATGTTTCAAAAATGTTAAATATCTCGCTTAAACGAAAAGATAGAGAAAAATTTAAACGACATTTTTGGCATGGTTTTTGGCCTTAATAAGATTGCGATTATAAATTTTTTTTACCCATAAATATCGATAAGTATAATACTTTCTAAAAAAAAACATAAAAGTTCAAATTCTTTGTATTGCATCTAATTTTTAAAACAATGTGAGCAAATTGTATAGTTTTGAGAATCGCAGAAAGTAAGCTTTCGATTTAGGTATGTCAAAGCTAACTATGGTTGCCATTTAAAATAAGAAAGTTACGTGTTATACCGGGTGTTAACCACCAGCCGTGAACATAGGGAATTAACATTGGTTTTAACTTTTTTTCGGTCTCAAATGATGCGTAATAAATTTATCTTTCTATTGTTACCATTAATTTTCATATAAATTCAATTGGGGAGCAGGAATCCGAAAAAAAGTTAAAACCAATGTTAATTCCCTATGTTCACGGCTGGTGGTTAACACCCGGTTATATCAATATTCGTATGAGTAAAAAAAAAATTAACATCGCTATCTTATTAAGGACAAAAACCATGCCCAACATTTTATAAAAGTTTTTCTATATCTTCTCGTTTAAGCGAGATATTTAACATTTTTTTGAAAAATGCCAAACATCGGTTTTTGGTTATATTTCGAAAACTAAAAAAGATATCAAAAATCTGTTTACAGTAATGGATTCCTCTCAAAAAAAGAAATCGAGACTATCTTCTTAGTTTTTTCTATCTCTGATAATAAACGAGATACCCTGTGATGCCCATATAGGGTAATAGGCCATCCTGTCTGTACATACAGACGGATCTTACAACAAATTGTAGCTAATATACATTACTTACTCCATATGAGCCATTTATTTAGAAAGTGGCTTAAGTAACTTTTATGTTTTTTTGATATATTTTGAATCTTTTGCATGGATATAAATATTAATGCTTATAGAAAAAATGTACTTATATTTTTAATCTCGGTTACTTAAATTTTTCTCAGTATAAATAATTTCACAAATACCTTAACGAATCGCCATTTTTATTACTGTAAGGTAACTTAAGCCTCTTTCAAAATTAATAGTTTATAAAAATTACGGTTTATTTTGTCCCATGTGCTTTACTGAATAATGTTTGAAAATACAGTAATTTAAAATAATTGATGAGCAAATTATATAATAAAAGTAATTTATATATTTTATTTTATTAAAAGTGTATTATTGTTGTGTTTTCATTATCATTAATATTTATAAAATATATAAGTAATAAGTAAAGTCATCAGTATATTTTGAAATATAAGAATAAGTAATTTTTATAACGTGTTTCATCTTTTCAAAGTAAATGTGTTGGCCCTTTTGTTTAACGATAAAATATCTATCGCCCAAAATAGTAGCGATTTTGAAAGAAATTGCAATTAAAATGTTTAAAGATAAATATCCCATAAATTTTTGTAATCGTAAGCTGCCTTAACTAATTTTTCGCTAGGTGACATGCCATTTTCAAAATTCATAGCTCATATGTGCGCAAAACATTTTAAATTTATATTTTAAATCCCTTAGTCGATTGTATAACTTATGATTAAACCACGTTTACTTAACCGTAAATTAAATGGTGGGTGAATTAAGTTATTAACAGCAAAAGCTTTTGTTGTATCTCAAGCAAACGGATGTGCTGAATATAATAGATAAACAATATTTAAATGTCACAATACAACATTTATGCTAATCCTAACATAACACTGGGCGTTTTTGAGTTTCATAATTGGCAATAAAACGTGCACAGTGTAAGGAATACTACACAAATCTTGAACACGTTCACGGTAAATCAAAGTTAATTAAATTAATTAAGGAAATATGAACGTAGGAAGAGCGTCACCTTGTACTTTGATAGTAATCTTGAGCATTAATTTATTTGAAATTAATATGCTTTGGTTTTATGTAATAAAATTTATACTAATTCGTCTGGAATACCGCGTCGTGTTTTTTTTTTCAAATTTACATTTTAATAGTTGATGTTAATAGGACGTCTTTTTTTTCTTGTGTATTTGTAATCGTACAACATTGAGCAGAAAAGGTTGAATTGACTTGTGGTGGAGGTACTTAAGCATCTTTAGATTAACTTTTCGAAAAATGTTATTGGTTTGTAGAAAAAGACGCCATTAATTGTACGTAATTATAAGTACATAATGGAGTTTTTGTCTAATATTCTGGACATTAATTGTTTCATTAGTTACTTAATAGCATTAGTTGCAATTGTTGACACTAACAAGTGAGGGTCGCGATATATTGTCGCTAGAATCTGATCAAGGTTGTGTTTATTGCACCAAGAAACACAAAACTAAAAGTTTTGCAGAGTTATAAGTGCCACTGGCCATTTCCTTCGGAATAATTGGAGAGAAAACTGAAAAGTTGAATAATAAAGGTAATTTTTGCGATCGCGTTGGCTATGAAACCGTCAGAGATAAAATGGAAGTTTTTCTATTTACCAATGCGCACATCCATTGCAAGTAAAATGGTGCAAAGTTTTTGAAAAAATCTTAAACGGTTCCGGAGAAAAACGCGAAAAACGAGGCCCTTATAAAAACGGTTTTCCCTATATTAAACGCCTATGCAAGTAGCATAGATTTAGTTATAACAGATACCACAACTTCTCAAATCATAGCGGTTTGCAGGGGTTTTTGACGTTTTTCTCCAGAACTGTTAAAGAGTTTTTTCAAAAACTTTGCACCATTTTACTTGCAAAGGATGCGCGAATTGATAAATAGAAGAATTTCGATTTTATCTCTTACGGTTTCATGGCCAATGCGATCGCAAAAATTACCTTGATTATTTATTCAACTATTCAGCTTTTTCACTTATTTTCCGAAGAAAATGGCCAGTGGGACGAATAACTCTGCAAAACATTTAGTTTTAAGTTTCTTGATGCAATAAACACAGCCCTGATCAGATTCTAGCCACAACATATCGTGACTTTCCGTGGTAAGAAGGCTAACTTATTTATTGTTCAGGCTAAAAGTTTGTAGTCGTTAAATTTTGAAAACTTAAGCCTAGTTCTTAAATTAAAAATAACAATGTTATATGTCAATATAAGTTTTAAGCTTCTAAATTTTGTAAAAAAAGCTATTTGCTTTTCAGAGGCAATATTTTGCGTTTGGTTGAAAAAAAATAAACTCACAAAACAGGTCTGGAAAAAAAAAACGTAGATTTCAATTTTAAATGGGTGAAATTAAAAAAACTACAAACATTGTTTTGTTTTTAATGGACGTCCAAAAAGCTTAATAATGCAAGTCTTGCTTTTATGCAATTCTTTTTCGTTTCTGTTTTAAAAGCTTTGCTCTATGTATTTGTTTGGGATAATTCAAACTCGAAATACTGACTTTGATTTTCTATTTTGATAAATAATTAGGTTGGTCTATGAACAGAACTTAAGTATTAGGAAATTTATTTGTTGTGTGTGTCTAAATAGGTCAAAATCAAGGTTTGGTTTCTAATAAAAATAAACAACCAAAGAACGCAATTATTGTTCCCAACATTATTAAATTTCTCTTCTCGAGTTTCAAAATTAATCTGATCCTAGTGCTTACCCAAAGAATAGTTCATTAGCAGTTTTATTTAAAATGTAAGTGAATTTTGAAATGAGTAGCTTAGGATGTAAAAATTTAAGAATCCAAGTATTTTATGGTGTGTATGGTATTTATACTGTGCTATTTTGTAAAGCACCAAAGATGCTGTGCAGTATTTGCCTAAAAAGTTAGGACGGGAAAGAATCTTTTGGCACCGACCCTATAATTTAAAAAAAATTGTTGGGATTTCGGGAAAAAAAACGAAATTTCGATTATTCTACTTTCCATTCGGGAACTAGTAACGAAAACAAATTATTAATATATAAATTACCTTTTATTCAAATCGTAGGTTCGATTTACAAAACAAATCCCTATAAAATAATAAAACAGAATAATCTATCCATTTAATATTAAAATCACAGTTTCAGTCGTAATTTTTTTATAGTCACGGTTCTTCGAGACCGCTATTTTCTCGACGCTTTGCGAAAAATCGACGGCATTTGTACTAGTTTCGGACGTGTTTGCGATACCATCACTCATCAATCCCCGTTCAAATTTAGTACGAATCACTTGAAACCCACGCACCAACACGATCATTCGCTGAATACTATAACTTGTCGAAGCATCTAGTGTTCGTGACCATTTCTCTCGTTAATCTCCAAACTTGTTTAGCCGCGTTTTCTAGAGCCGTAGGAGATTTTCCTTTGAATAAATCAACATTCGGCAGGAAATAGTGCGGACAGCGCCGGCACTGCAGGCAAGATATTAATTGTAGAAATATGCCGTTTATTCTGTCCGCTAAGCATGATTCGTCCCATTCCGTTTCCCGGGGATGTTTCTCACACTCAAACAGTAGTAAGGTTTTCATGTGATATCCCGTCACGGGATTCCCCGGTAGATCTAAATGTCTATCGCGCAAGGTTTTTAGTATACTGAGGCACCTTCTTCGACACCCTCCTTGAAGCAATCGATTTTCCGCTTCGAGGAATGATAACATCCAAGCGTCTCCTTCCATAGCCGATTGTTTTCCCTGTAAGGCTATGCATTCTTTTGAGAGGAGATCGAATCCTTCAGTTTTGACTTCAACCACCAGGTTCGGATGCGGCCAGGGTATTTGGGGGAGAGGCCAGTGCGCTGCAGAACGCGGCCAAAGACCGGCGCACTTGAACGCGGGGGTTATTTGTACTATGTACCGTTCTCGTATCCTCAACTTCACTTCAGTTGTATCCGCAATCATTTTCACTGAGTCTCTGTAGGAACATTTATCACAGGCTTGTGCCACTAGAGTCTGAAAACGTGAACGCATTTTCCTCGCCGATAAATAACCAGAAGCTGTTATGAACTCGACCCATAGGGACATGGAGCGTTTGCGCCCGTCACTGAGTTTCAAGACGGCGCATCCTGGTAAGGTACCGTCGTCCACGAAATTAAGCACGCCCATCTGGTTCAAGTAGAGCACCACTTCGAACTCGTGCGGCGATATCACTTCTAGTCCATCAAAACGGCCGTTGTAATCGGTGAGCGAGGAGATGAAGCGCGGTTCTTGCACCTCTACCTCCTTCAAGACGTCCTGCACCACGCGGCACACCTCCTGGATGGTTTTGTTTACTTGCAGCTTGCGCGACTGTACCTTCTCGGTGTAGTACTTGTTAATTTGATAGACCATCTTTGATTGAGCCGCCAACATATCTGGTGGAACCAACATGTTGACAGCGAAGGGTTTCGGAAGCTACTGCAGCGGTCATCCGGGGCCGATGATATCTTCTTCAAGAAATCGAAGTGGGGGTTGTTTATCTGATAGTGAGATGACGGTGATGGATCGCGGGGAAGCGCCGAGTCGACACTGCGGCTACGCGGCGTTCGGGCCAGGTGAGAATACCCCACCCTTTGGAGGCTGGCTTTCGGTTTTTCTACCGCCCCTGTCATGCACCAATCCTCGATGATACTTGATTTTTAACGTGTATAATAAAACTAAGTGAAGAATATTTATGGCCCTACGCACGCTGAACGTATATTGTACTTCATATTTTATGTTTTAATATTTTTCCGACAATTCAAATCGAAGCACGAATAGAAATAGAACCATTTGTGAAGGGCATGTGAACACTAATTTACTAAAGAAGTAATTTTTGCGATTGCTAAAATGTTGCACCAAAATCACCAATTATCAGGAAATCTGTTATTATCCTGAAGATATGTCCTATAATAATGGGTTAATACAAAAACTAAAACAACAGACGACAGAACGCAACAAAATATAGAAGCACAATTTTAAAGGCGTCCAAAATTCTTCAGTTTAACTAGATGTTTATATTACCATGTACCCATATTTTTTCACATTAACTTAATTAAAGATTAAAACAAAGAAAAGACTTCATTTAAGCCACTGGAAGGAAAGCTTAAATTAGGAAGAAGTAAAAAGCCATTATTCTTAAGTGACAATTATTGTCCTCTCAGAAGTTCTAAAAAAATTTATTTAGCTGTATTCCTGTTTAAAAAGACGCTTTTCTAGTTTGCTGATTAAACTTTATAAGTACACAAATTTCCCAACGAAATATCAATTCGCTCATTTTTCAACAGTTTTGTTCAGAATTATGACAGCTTTTGAAAAGTAGATCATTCATGTTTTGCAGCATCAGAAAACCAAATGACGTGCCTTATTTCATATGAAGACATATTTATTTAATCTTAAAATTGTAGAGTTCATAGAGACATAATTAAAACTAATTTTAAAAAATCCTATAAATATATCCTATGACACTGTAAAAATATTGAAAAAACATCAAAACTTTTAGTGCATCGATCCTTAATTTAAATGTGTCTTACAAAATTAAGTAGCTATTTCAATTATTTTTATCATAACATAGTTTAATTTGACTCGGCAAAGTCTTGTTATAAAGGAGAAAGAAGCAAAATCTTCTGTAAATAAAATTATTTTATTTAAAAATAATATCGCAACGAAGGCTGACTCTGATGTTATATTTGGACACCTTAATGGCTTAATCCAGTGGTTTCCAACCTTTTTGTACCTCCGCCCCCCCTTTTTCATAATTTTTTTTTGCGCCCCCCTCACTTTTCGTAACAATCTAATTTCATAAACACTGTGCTGATAAATAAGAATTATTTAATGGACTACAAAACAATACACCATATTCTGTATAAAGAAAGTTCTTTTTGTTTATTTGTATTCAAAAATGATATTTTGGTAACAGCTGCGTGCCCCCCTTGCAATAGTCTCGCGCCCCCCTTGGGGGGCGCGCCCCACAGGTTGGAAACCACTGGCTTAATCAGTCAAACGTTATCAATTTTCATATTATTTATCTTTTCAACGATGCAAAATGCTCCGTAATGTTTTTATTAAGGTTGGTCGTACATTTTTTTGTTTGTTACAAACTACATCAACAATTACAAATTTATTTGGGACATTTATTTTGAAGCAGTCTCTTTGTTTGTATAGTAACTGTTAATTATTATTATTATTTATACAAAATGTTTTTTATACTTACATCTAATATCGTAAAATATTTTTTTAGTTTCAAATCGTTGTAAAGATAATATAATACAGTATGAAATTCATAGATGTCTTTCTTAAATATGTCGTCCATGTCATACCAAAAATTGAAGAGTCTCCTGCAAAAATAAGGTAGCTTCAATTTTATAAATTTTTGGAAAACTAAAAATAAACGTTTTAAAATTTCAATCTTTACCTACATGAAATATTTCTTTCCGCTTATTGTACATATGTTTTTCATTATTGAGCTCTATTAGCATAAAAAAATATTTCATCTGAATTACAGGGCCATGTTCTGAATGTTGGCAAAAAATACATGATTTTGATTTTCCACCCAATTCCATACTACCGTGAAAATTATTAATATATTGGGTACAAAATTCTTTCAGAGTAAAAGAAAAGCCAACAGAATTTGTGGTAGTGGAATATAAAAATTTAATTGAAATTGGTTCGGATGCCCAGTTAAAGGCTAAGTGCTAAGAGGTTCCAATTATAACTTTCTTTGAAGAATATCCGATTTTATCAAAACGGGTCATTTAAGTTCTATTATTGTTTGCCACCACGCGCTTTTCTAGATAAGCTGGTACAAAAACTAAACATTGCAACAGACTGGACTCAGCACCAGATACGCGAATTTACTTAATTTAGCATTACACCAAATTTTAGAAGAAACTGGAATAGTTTTCATCGTTTTTCTACACATTTTTCATAAAAACAAGCCCTAGAAGAGTTTGGGTTTTTGGAAGTTCTTCGTTATATTTTGTTCCTTGACGTTTGTTTTGGTTACATATTAATTTATAAGTTGGTTTAATTTTATACTTTGTTCAGCAGGGCTGTCCAACCTCTATATGAGTGTGGGTCATTTTTTTCCGCCAAAGTTTTAGCGGTTTAAAGGATCATTAATATTTGTTTGGTGTTCATATTTGATTTAAATCATTGAATATGTTTCGATAAAATAATAGCATCTAAAAATATGTATTAAAAAAAAGTGTTTGTTTCATTTAAACTTAAAAGTTTTATTTAAATTAGGGGGTCCATAAAATATAGATATTGTTGTGCTCTAGATTCTAGATTCGAGAGTCTAGAGCAGTGTTCTCCAACCCGTTGGTGCAATAATTTTATAATTTTTCAAAAGTAGATTTTGGGTATGAATTTGACATAAAAAGTGATCCTAAATTACAAAAGGTTGGAAACCACTGGTCTAAAACGTGTCCTAAAAAACTTAGTCGACACTTATGTCCTATAGATACCCTGTGTAAAGAGTTTTAAATCTTATCTTTAATTGTTTTCCCCTATTTATAAGTTATGCAAACTAAATCAGACACTTGTATGCAAATATTGAGGCAAAGCCCTTGGTACGCTTATCCAAATCAACGCGTGGGTGTGAATTTATGAATAAAGACGCTATTTACGTTTGTTTAAAGCAGGGCTAGAAACCGAAAAAAATTTTGGTTAACGGTTAACCGAAATCAAGAACTTTATTTTTATAACGCTTTTTGTTGAAAAACCGGTTTTTTCCGTAAAAAACCGGTTTTGAAAGAACCGGTTAATTTAACCGGTTTTTAACATTATTCAGATTTGGAATGCAAAGTATAAAAAGATATTACCTACATTTATCTATTTATAATTTTATAATATATGTACAATCAAGCATTCAGTAATTACTTTTGGTAAACTAATCACATTTAATACAGATTTTGTATTTTTTCAAAATAATTTTTATTAAAAAGAGATGTTTAAAAAACCGGTTTTTTATTATTTTGGTTAAAGGTTACCGTTTTTTTTGCCTTTAAAAATAACGGTTTCGGTTTCGGTTAAAAATCACAATTTTGGACAAAAAATAGAGGTTAACCGGCTTTTTAAACCGGTTTAAAAAACCGGTTTCATGCCCTGGTTTAAAGTATTTCACGCGGAAAACGCTCAGATACGCCGTCCTCGAGCAATTTTTTAAACTCAAGTTTATGTGTGTCAACACGTCCGTTTTGTTTTCTCAGAGATTTACTTCCAAACAGCAGTTTACATTTGTTTTAGCTTCCCATTGCTTATCAAATTATACTTCTATACACATTAGTCTGCACTCGAAACCTTTTTTTGTAAATTTAGATACTAAATTCAACGTCTAGTTTTATTTACATTCCGAGTGTTTTAGAAATAACTCTGACAGTCGAGCTTGATAACGAACTTTATTTCTAAACGGTGTTAGTCACAAAACTGAAACTTATCGAATAAACGGCGCTATAACTCGAATAAAATATGTTTTGCCAGACCGTTTTATCAAGGTAGTGTGGTAGTTTGATTTTTTTTGTTTAGCTGGAAGCGATAAACCGCAGCGAATGGCTGTTGTAGAATTTTATTATTTACAACAGTTGAATATAACTTTTTTTAGGCTTTAATAATGTACAGGGTGGTCCACGGTCAATGGGATTACATGGGTATCTCGCTTAATATTGAAGATAGAGAAGCGGTTAATTTACCAAAAATGTGCAGTTTTTTGGGACAAACTGAGAACAGTTGTCAAATATATTCTATCATTTCCGGTTTTTGAGTTATTAGAAAAAAAGTGTTTATTCTCATATTTATGTCATTTCGACAAATTTATGAAAATCTTTTTAGGATTTGACGGTATTACATTTTTTTTTACGCTTGTTAAAAAGTTATGACAAATACTTACTTTTTTTAAATGGAAGCTATAAATGGCTACGCCCTATTTAAATTCCTTATTTTTTTAATTATATAAGGTTTAATGTAGTTATTTTCAATAATACGCAAGTTAAAAGTTACAAAGGTTTTTAGTTTTTTTTTTTTTAAGAAAAACGTAGTAGGCTGTGAAAACAAACAAAAAAACAAGGGGTAAAGCCTTTTAAAACTCATGTGGTACTAGTTGCGAAGGTTTTTTAATTTGTGGTTAAAATAAACATTCTAAATATTAGAACATAAAAATAAACAACAATATACTTCATAACTGCTGATTCTGACTATATTGTTGTTAACTTATGTTCAAATATTTGTAATGTTAGTCTCAACAACAAATTTAAAAACCTTCGTAACCACAACAAAAAAAAAGGGTTGATACCCTTTTTTTTGTTTTCACTGCCTACTGTTATTCTTTTAAAAAAAAAAAACTAAAAAACCTTCGTAACTTGCCTATTATTGAAAATAAGTACATAAACCCATATAGGTATATTTGAAATGAGAAAAAAATAAGGAATTTAAATAGGTCATAGCCAACTATAGCTTCTATTTAAAAAAATGGTAAGTTTGTGTCATAACTCTTAAACGGCGAGCGTGAATTTTTTTTTTAGTATCATTGCATTTAACATAAAATATCTAAAAATAAACTTGTTAAATGTTTTTGATATTCGGTTCTGAGTTTGTCTCAAAAAAACTGCGCATTTTTGGTAATTTAACCGTTTCTCTATCTTTAATATTAAGCGAGATTCCCATGTAATTTCATCGAATTTGGACCAATTTACTTTTCTATACACGGTTACGATTACCAAGGATAACTTTGTTATTGTAAGAGTCAGAGTGTTGGTTAAATCAAAAAAATTGAACAGAATTAAAAAGGAAATTTAATGATTTAAAAAAAAATTATCGGTGTTGATAACTTTCTCAAAAAACTCAAAAAAAAAACATAAAAGCAAAAAAAATTTGAAACACTCATTAAAAAGGATTGTAAAGAGGAGTAATTAGATAGTACCTACTATGATTGTGAATAATACACTAATATTTTTAAAATAAGCATTAATTAAAATACAACTAAACTTACATTTTTTAAGGGTCAACCACAGTTGGTTATAGTTTTTTGAAAATAATATTTAGTTTTAACTTTTATGATATACATACGGATTATCATATGTAGAGTTAGTAATTTTTGATTAAAAAAAAGTTAAATTTCTTAGGATATAAATTAAATGCTCCATGAAAATAAACCAATGGTTTTATAAGAAATACTAAAATTCTATATAAAAAATGTCAAAATGCTACACTCAAGGTAACAAAATGCTTTATAAAAATACGTAAGTGCTAAATAAAAAAATTGATTCCGTTAATAAACGTACTTATATAAAATATTATAAAACGTTTTATATAGAAATTTCAAACGGTAATTTATCGTTTTAGCGTACCTCATTATTAGACCAAGTTTTGGTCACTGCCTGGTCCTTTCTTACTGATCTGAACAGAGTGCCCATGGCAGTATGCGTTAGCAATATTAAAAAGTTTGTCTTATAGTAAGGGACGCTAAAACAAAATACACAGCATAGGTTCAACGTTTGTCAACTTTTTTATTTGGTAGTTTTTGTGCTATGAGGCAATCGTGTAATATCTGCAGAACCACCCACTCATTGCTTTTATTAATGGTTACATAAGTAATGTGTTGTGCTTTTTGTTATAGAAACTTGAGTTTGTTGCCCCAGAATAATAAATTTCTTTTTGCAATCATAACTTTTGTAGATGTTTTTAAACTCATATTAAATTTTTTTGTCAATCTCTCGATGAGTGAAGACGAAGTTTTAATTTTGGATATATTGGTTTCATAAATAAAGCAATAATATATTCTAGCGATTTAAATTAATAATAAAATTCTATTGAAAATATTTTTTCATGTAGATTTCACAAGTTAAAAAGTCATTTTTTTAGGAAATACCTAATTATTACATTTTTTTAAAAGATCTAGATTCTAGGACGTAAAATACTATTAAAGGCGTTTTACAATTATTTTTTCATAGTACGTAATGAAAAATATTGCAACAGTTTAGAAAAGGCTAGATAGTGGTTATTAATATTAGTAATTTGACGATTTTTTAAAAATTTTGCCTTAAAAATAGTTTATTTAACGCTGAATGGTATGATTAAAGTATTTAAAACAAAGTTATTTGTTGTTCTTCTTTAGTTATTTTTACAAGTTTAGATATTTTCAATGATTGAAATTAGAAATCTGCATTTTTTTTTGTATCCAAGTTGTTTATTCTATTTTAGTTCTATTTTTGTTCTATTTTTGTTCTATTTTAAATGATTTACTAATTTCAATACCTATAATTATTGATGAATAATATCAACGTTTTAAAGTTATTTAGCAATGATAGTCATTGAATTCGGTATCAAAATGCTATAAGCAGACTCGAATAATAGTCTTTTAAAGTTTATAGGTTATTTGAACCGTCATTGAATAGTAATGCCTTGTACATCTTTTGCAAGTTAACGACTTACAGAAGTATTAACGTGATTGCACCACCCACCGTTCGTTCAGACAGTTTTATTTTATTACTTGCATAACATTAAATAAATAGTTAAACGAAATCTCAAAAACCCCATCACATCCCATCGCGCCCCATCGCGCATTCATTATCCGAGCCAATCACCACAAGACAGAAGTAAAAACAACCTGTTTTTTAGCACATTATATTTATTTCTAAATCGCACAGTCATTAAAAATCACAATAATGTAATAGAATATTAATAAAATAAAAATCACGCACAACAGATTTGTACACGGAATTTTATTGCTGTACAAAAAATTAATAAACAAAAAAAAAATAAAGCTAGAAACATTTCGTTATAAATATTATGTACATTCAGCGTATTTACAAATCGTATAACAAGTAAAAACGTAAATTTTAATCGTAATTAATTTACTTATTATGCCAGAAAGTAGATACAATATTTATTTATGGCACTAGCAAATAGAAAACGGGTTTAAAATAAAATTTAACAGCGTTATTTAGACATGTTTGTGGTCGCTATACGTAGCGCGTTTAACTTCTAAACATTCAATAAATAATTTGGCCTATCAGTACGTATGAACAATCAGTGCGAGTTAATTGGAATGGAAAATAAGTCTTTTACGTTCGTGGTGGGAGAATTTAAAGTTTTTCCAGACACCTCGTATTCGTCAACATTTCCCTTGTTAACCTCCACACTTGCTTGGCCGCGTTTTCCAAGGCGCTAGGTGATTTTCCTTTAAATAAGTCCAAGTTCGGTAGGAAATAATGCGGGCACCTTTTGCACTGTAAACAGGAAATTAGTTGTAGGAAAATTCCGTTAATTCGATCGCCTATACAGGATTCATCCCATTCGCTTTCTCTGGGATGTTTTTCGCACTCGTATAACAGTAGGGATTTGATGTGGTAACTTGAAACCGGATTTCCGGGGAGGTCTAAGTGCCGATCCCTGAGCGTTTTCAAAATACTCAAGCATCTCCTCCTGATGCCCCCTTGGAGAAGCCTGTTTTCGGCTTCGTTGAACGATAGAACCCAGGCGTCTCCTTCCATTGCCGATTGTTTTCCTTGCACCGCTATGCTTTCTTTAGATAGGAGATCGAATCCTTCGGTTTTCACTTCAGCTACAAGGTTGGGATGCGGCCAGGGTATGTGGGGAATCGGCCAGTGGGCTGCTGACCTTGGCCATACCCCAGAACACTTAAAAGCCGGCGTGATTTGCACAACGTAACGTTCTCTTATCCTGAGTTTCACTTCTGTGGTGTCCGAAATCATTTTAACACAGTCTCTGTAGGAACACTTATCACAGGCTTGAGCTACCAAAGTCTGGAAACGCGATCGGATTTTCCTCGCCGAGAGATATCCTGAAGCGGTGATGAATTCGACCCAGAGGGACATCGAGCGCTTGCGGCCGTCGCTTAGTTTAAGAACGGCGCAGCCGGGTAAAGTACCGTCGTCTACAAAGTTAAACACACCCATCTGATTTAAATACAAGACCACTTCGAATTCGCTAGGCGAAATTACTTCCAAACCTTCGTACCGGCCGTTGCACTCCGTTAACGACGAGATAAACCGCGGCTCTTGCACTTCAACTTCCTTCAAAACGTCCTGCACCACTTTACATACTTCGCGGATCGTTTTCGCGATGCCCCCCATTCTCGATTGCACGCGTTCGCCGTAATATTTGTTAATTTGATAGAGCATCTTCGATTGGGCCGCTAGCATATCCGGGGGCACCAACATGATGACACCTGGATCAGCTCGCACCCGCCGTCGCTTTAACACTGGGGCCCGGTCAGGTGAACAGGCCTGAATTCTTGGTAGCTGGGGCGTGTTCCAAGAACCCGCCCGTCGTGTCGCGGCGGCAAATAACGACGCAGGGGAAATATGGGATCCCGCTACTATGGTATCGATCACTAGCTCCGCCTGGCGTCCGTCGACGCCACTCCTCCACCAGAAATTTCGTCGTTACATGGAGTTCGCGCTTATAAAAGATCTATTACGCTTCTGGTGGAGTAATTTTGAGTTGTCAGTGCGGAGGTACGCGGTTTTTGGACATTATCCTTGATTTTTCATAGTATTTAACGAACAGCGTAAATTAAATTTCAAAGTAATAGCAAAAAGTTGCGGATGATAAGGATCCAACAGTTTTTCTTTTAAAGAAACAGCTGTAGCTACAGGATCCTTTTATAGGGAGCAATTTTAAGAAGAAAATTATATACTCGTGGTATATCATTACACAAATCAACAATGGAACGAAAAAAATTTCAACTGTGAATGTTATTCCATGCTTTGTGTGTCATTATGAAATGTGGACGGTGCGGACTTCGATAATTCAACAAAAGAGTTCAGTAATAAATAATTAATTGTTGGATTAATGCTTCAATTATTTTAGTGATTCATTTGTTATTATTTATTGATAACAAGATAGGGTCACGATATGTTGTCGCTAGAATCTGATTAGGGCTGTGTTTATTGCTTCAAGAACATCAAAACTAAATGTTTTGCAGAGTTATACGTGCCAGTGGGCATTTCCTTTGGAAAAATAGGGAAAAAACTAAAAAGTTGAATAATAAAAGTAGTTTTTGCGATCGCGTTGGCCATGAAACCGTCAGAAATAAAATCGAAATTCTTCTATTTACCATTTCGTCGATCCTTTGTAAGTAAAATGGTCCAAAGTTTTTGAAAAAATCTTAAATGGTCCCGGAGAGAAATGCGAAAAACGAGGCCCTTGTAAAAACGGTTTTCCCTATGTTAAGCGCCTATGCAAATCGCATAGATTTAGTTATAACAGATATACCACAGCTTCTAAAATACTTATGGTGCTTTTGCAAGGGTTTCGTTTTTGACGTTTTTCTCCGGAAGCTTTTAAGATATTTTCAAAAACTTTGCACCATTTTACTTGCAAAAGATGCGCGCATTGGTAAATAGAAGAATTTCGATTTTATCTCTGACACTCTGACGGTATCATGGCCAACGCGATCGCAAAAATTACTTTTATTATTCAACTTCAGTTTTTCCCCTATTTTACCGAAGGAAATGGCCAGTGGCACGTATAACTCTGCAAAACATTTAGTTTTGATGTTCTTGATGC
This sequence comes from Elmis aenea, assembly GCA_947652605.1. NCBI lineage: Eukaryota > Metazoa > Arthropoda > Insecta > Coleoptera > Elmidae > Elmis > Elmis aenea. Next base: position 10,161,723 of record OX393581.1, on the reverse strand, counting down.
AATTAGCACAGCCTTTGATCAGATTCAAGCGAAAACATATCCTGACCTTCTCTGGTAAGTTTAAATAAAAATTACTTTTTTTCGTAGGATCTTTTATAAAAATGCTATACCAGTTTCCTTCGTCAGTAGCTATTTTATTTATCTATATATTTTAAATTAAACAAAATTCCTGTCCTTGTGAACAAGAGACGATTCTTGCAAGCAGTCTAACAATGCTACAAAATATCTTTAATGAAAATTATATCTGTTAAAGCATATATAAGATAATATTTGCGCGGATAGTCTTGTTGATACACAATAAATAATTTTTTTCCGTTTGTATAATGTAAGTTTAAAAGTGGGGTTTCTCTTTTACCCTTAACGCAAGACACTTTCAATGAGTATTCCGTATTTGTCGTCTCTTTGTTGTCGGTGAACGCAATGTAACTGTGTTATTATAGTTTTGCCGACAGAGTGGGCATATCATGGCAAACTGTACAATGGGATGAAGACGTCTCAAGTCGGCTCATCCGTCAATACCCTCTTCAGTTGACAATGGCCGGGACGTAATGGAACCTCTCTGTCACAATATCCCGTAGCGCGGCACACTTTGTTTTTTTCTCCGTGTGTACTTAGTTTGGTCTCCATTGTTCCTTTACGGGGTATTTCTTCGTTGCGATGTTCTTTTTTGTGTCTTTTTGGTTTACTTAATCGTTGCAGATGAGAGGAGATTGCAGCATTGAACTGTGAATTTAGGGATCATGTCGATTGCGTAGATCAGTTTTTCCCAATTTATTTTAACCGTGGAACCCTTTTATAGTATTTTAAACAATACGGAACCCTTTTACATTTGTACATGCCAAGCACAGTAGGTACATACTAATATAAAGCTAAAAAACTGTAATAAGGAACTAAAATCTAAAAATATTTCGTTTGTTTTAGATAGGAACTAATAAAATTTTCCATTGTCGTGCTTTTCGTGCGAACCCAAAAATTTCGTTTTATTTTCATGAACCACAATTAAATAACTGTTTTAACTACATTAACATTAATACGAACGAAGCCCAATTATACGAATGTTCGATTATTTATATTATAAATACTTCATATGTAATAATATGTAAATAAGGACAGTTCAACTTTAAATAAAAATAAATTTGGCCAGGTTATTATGCACTTTTGATAACCCAGTGCAGTGGTGGAAATTAAATGTTTATGATGAGTTTTAAAGTCCATTTATGACCTTATTTCTGTTTCTTAGCAGTTTTTAAGCCCCCGCTAAACTATAAAGGAAGATATGATGCGTTTTGATTCTCATGGACTAGCGAACCGCTATTTACCAAATTTTTAAACATAATTTACATATTATATTTAAATAACATTTGTGCTTTCATTTAGAATAACTTCGCGCCCGAGAGGTGTTAAAACAACTCGATGTGTTTAATGCAAATGTACACACGATCCATATCTTAATAATACAGCAAATGCTGTTTTAAATGTGTGTTTGTACTTAAAAAACTATGCATTTGATTTAAATTCGATTCTGGGGTAATTAAATGAAAGGACAAAGGTATTATTTACAAAGGATAGTTCACTAAACATTCATAAGAACAAATTGTGAATAAAAAAGTGGTTAAATCAGTAAAAACCGATATAATAAATTATTTATTTCGTTTTTAATCCAAAACGAAACATGAAAATTTCATTTTTGTTTTCATTTTGGTTCTTATTAAAACTTTGGCTAATTTAGTTACTTCGTTTATGTTTTCGTTCCGTTCTTTGTCTCTAATGGTAATTGACTCTTAATAAAAATATAGTTAACGAAATTAATTTACTGTGTATTACTTACAATTAAAACCATCAAGTAATTAAGTTTATAACTTTTTTTGCCATTTACTGCTGGAAATTGTGAAAGCCCAGGGCTTAGGTATTACTTATTATTATTATTATTTCCGCAGAGGTGGTCCTCTTTCGGGTTCCTGTACTGCGACCTATTCGTCTATTATACCCTCTGGTGATAGCCCCTTAAAGGAGTCCTGTGTTTTTGAAAAACTCCTGGATTTTCTTCCAAGGTGTTTTTCTTAACTCTTCTTTGTTGGCTTTTCCCATCCCTGGAAGTCTACGCCGATAGGGTGTGAATCCTTCACACTGGCATATTACGTGAAGAGGAGTTTCTTCTTCTTCACCACATACTCTGCATATGTCGGTCTCTGGGAGCCCTATTATGTAGAAGTGTTTGTTTAGCCCACAGTGTCCTGTGACGAGTCCTGTGGCTGCTCGGATGTCTGCTCTGCTCATCCTGAGCATTTCTTCTGTCTTTTCGTTCCCTGGGTTTCTTTAAATCCAGCTTTGGAAACCGCTGGCGTAGATGTTTGGAGAGGAAAATCGTTGACAAGTAAAAAGTTCCACGCTTTTCGGATATGATGCTTTTAATATACTTACTGGTTTCAAATGAAAAACATAAATTCATGTGTTTGTCAGATTTTTTTTGCTAAACTAGACAAAGAAAACAAAATATTAAAACAGTAAACGATTGGCAGTTGTCTGAGCTTTGGAGGAAATACACTTTTTATGCCTAATTTTTGACAAATGTCAAAGCTGCGTTCAAAGAGTTTTAAAATTTTGATTATCTGTGATCTTTTAATGTTCTATTACCTTTTAAATCATAGATATTTAGTGTATAACAATAAACTGAATACATATTTACATAACGTTACATTTATTTGTAAATAAGTATATTAGGTTCTTATTAATATTTTCAAATTCTAAAAAATAAATCCTAATTTAGGTTCGTCTACCTTTTATAGCGTCTTTAAGGATACATTTTGTGTAGTAATTTTGATTTAAACTTTTTTACACAGAATAGAGAATATCGACAGGCATTGTTTAAAATTTAACAAATAAACATAATTTTGTGTTCATTCTTAGTTTAATTATGTCAGCAAAAACTAAATGAACTGTCTTTATAAGTCGATCAGATTATAACGTGTTAAAAACATCAAGTATGTCCGCTTGTATTAAAGTTTTGGCACAGGATTAGTTTGTGTGACGATTTATGGGTCTGCACTTATTATGAAGACAATCAGGACGTATTAAATCATCACAGCTAATTAAGTTTCCACTCAGAGCATTAATGAAGTTGCACTAAAAAGCTCCTTTTAATCTAATATTAGAATAATTCATTAAGAAGCAGGCGCGGTGCTTTTGGTAAGTCGTCTTTGACAAGTGTTTAGTTCGTCCCGCTCCTAAAGTGCTCCATAAATTAGACAGAACGTTCACACTCCACGCTCACTACAAAAAATGTTAGTATATCCGTCCACACATTGCTCTTCATACCGCAACACATAACTGAGTAGTTTGTTTTCTCCAACATAAAATCAGTCAACGTGATGTTTTGTATTTGTTCCTGTTCTCTAGTTCTTGATGTCCGCCGAACAATTGAATACCTAACCAGAAAGTAATTTTTCTTTCATTAAATCAACAAATGATGGTCGTTTATTACTAAATAAAATTTATTTTGATTTGACTGTTCAAACGACTTTCCTTAAATACACTTAAATACATTTAAAAAAAACTCCAAATAATCAAATATGTATCATCAAATAAGTATACGCTGCAGTTCCAATAAATTATTGCTATGCTACAGCAAATATACAACGTAACATAATATCAAAAAGTTAATAAAACTCTTGCATTAATTATTTTTGATTTAGTTTCTATAAATATATAAATCAAATCCTTTACCATCTTAACAAGGATGTAGTTAAAAAAAACTTGTTGTGTTATTTTTGGCAATAAAATGGCACAACAACGACCGTGTGTTGATTTTTGGAATACTTAAAACCAAGTTGGCAAATAATTTACAAAAAGATTTATGGACATGCTATGGTACAATCCTTTTTATGGGACATAATGGGTTTTATAAATAGAATAAATCATAAGTTTACGACACGTGAGAACGGCAGAGGACCAACATTTCAAGGATATGGCCAAAGAGGATATTCAAATCGCTTACTGAAATATGTGCGTGAATTAATTTTGTTTGCAAAGGAGGCGTTTAATGCAGAAATCGCCAAATGAACGTGCATGAGATTAATCTTGGGGAAAATTTCACGCCAGCAACACTTGGCCTAAGAGGTATCTATTTAAAAGATGATAAGAAATTCGATAATATTGTAGTTTTAGTTTTAAATAACGCGTTAATTTATAAAAAACAATAAGGCTAAACGATATTTACAGCGGTTTTGGTACCCTGAAAGATTTGCAAAGATTGTTAAGTGTCTTATTTAAGAAAGCTACGACAAAGCACTGACATTAATTCCCAGTATTATATTTTATTATTTTTCCAAAAGCTTCTACGGCTTTTGAAACAAAAGACGATTTTTTTTGTTATGCACATATTTTTTCGCTATGACTTTTTCGTATAGGTGTGATGCACCTGGTTAGGTTAGGTTATCTGGAAAATCCTTAACATGGCTCTGCCTTAGTTTTTCCTTTTGGATATCATAAAACTCCACTGTATAGTAAAATGAAACATAATATAAGTGTTTACTTTTCGTTTTTTGAAGGTTCGTGCACTTAGGAATGAAGTTTTCTTCGCAATTATAGTTTGTTTGCATGGTACTTGACTTTTATAGGTTCTTGTAGACTTAAGTACGCTCATAAAACGTCACAAACTGTCTGTGTAATATTGGCGATGAATATACTTTGCAGATAATTGCAATAAAGTGGCCTATGAGTAAACTGGAAAAGTGTTTTTGAATTTTTGGATCATCTTAGGTGTGAAGCCAGGGACTACAAGTGTTGAATTTTTAAATTTTCAAAGTAATATTTGCTTCAAGATGAGTTTTGAACATAATTCTTACATGGATGTTGTATGGTGTCTTTAAACAATACTTGTGATAAAAATAGCGTAATTCTTGTGAATTATTTTATTTCGAAGTACCTAACGATATTAATATTAAAAATTTCTTAATTGTTAAGTATTTAAGTTATGCCACCTTTAAACGTCATTAAAACCCTAACGCACGTACCCCTAGCGCCATAATTTAGTTGAAATTAATTGGCCGTTTGCATTATGGTATTTTTTTGGCTGTAACTTTTGACAGTTGATGAAGATGTTTGTGGGTAGGTCGGAATTAGCACGGCATTTGGAACTCATATACCATGTGCTTAGTGTCTGGAATCCATCCAAGCTTAGAGCATATTTTAAAGACACTCATTATTTCTTTTTTTATAACTTTCTATTCCGGTGTAAAAAGTCCATTTGTTTTAAATACAAAATTTCTTGGAAGAGCCTTAATTAATACGTTTTTTTAAAAGAGATATAGTAATATAAAAGTTATTACTTATTAGCTGTTATTTTAATTCTTTTTGCACGACAATGTCCAATGTGCTAATTTAGCGAAATTCCTTCATGAGTTAGTTTGTCGTCTTTAGTTTTAAGTATAAATCATTAATAATTATTTTTATCACTAGAACTATTTTAGTTCTTGTATTTTATTTTAATTTGTTAAAACTAAAACAAAACAATAAAATTTGTGCTTTTATACTAGATCTAATATCCACCCTCAAGCAACTTTTTAAAATTAATTTACTGTTTTTAAATCATTTTATATAACTGTAAGCTAAACCGCTGTTTTTAATTACTTTAAAATGATACACAGTAGGTATTTATTAGGCGATTCCCATTTTATTACCAAAAGGATAAGGACCTTATTCTACATAGAACCACTAAAAATTGTTGTTATTTGAAGGGTGTTAGGTGAAAACAAGAAATGTCAATTTTTATTAGATCTTTACAATTCGAGTTTAAAGATTTTAAAGTCTAATATTTTTTTGTTCATAGAGCTTCATCAACCAAATTTTATTTTATTATGGATCATATTATTATAAATGAGTATTAATTAATGATTTTGAAAAATAATTTTTATTTAAACTATAATAATTAGTTATTCTAAGTGACCATGTGACAGGTGATATGGTTCAAAATAAGGAATGTCAATGAAAAAATACCGTGTGACAACCATTTATTGTTACTTATTCAAAACAAAAATAAATTGTTTTAATAAGATTTTAATAAGGTAGATTAAGGTAGAAATTCTTATTAAATAATTTAGAATAACAAAATTTTGAAAGATGTGCAATATCTTTGTTGTTTTTTTTTTTTCATTTACTGGAAGCAGTTCATAGTGTGATTGTGTTGGCAAATCAAATTCTTTATTTTCTGATTACGTTGTTTGTCCTATTACCAATTCCCAGTTTTCTGTAAATTTTTTTCTTGCTTATTATAATTAGCGGATATCTACTAATTGTCCCGTTAGTCTCGAAAGGGATAATGGGATTTCGGTGAAATATTCTATTAATCGTTCGTTTTACAATCTATACTTATTATAATTAGCTGAAGTACTAGTTTGTTGAAACAATTCAATAAATGATGAATAAACTATGATTTAGTACCTATAGCAAAATATCTATCAGATGGCATCAATATCTCAAAATCGATAAAAAATTACATTCTTTGTTTTCACCTAACACCCTTCATTTTGTCTAAAGAAAAATGAGATGTTATTTGCCTTAGATTGTTTGCCAATGTTAACATTTTTGGAACAGAAATTTTGAATAATATTTAGTATGTTTCGATAATTTTTATACCAAGATTGTCTGGATATTAAATGTACTAAAATAAATGTGTTGATTTGTCGCGATTTAGATTAGATAAATTGCTTAAGTTATTTAATAAAAGACAAATGTCTTTAATTGAGCCACGTTTTGCAACTAATCTTAATAGAATCCTCTGCGTTCTTTGTCATTTGCAAATTATTTATCTAATGTTCGGTGTTATTTTTTTTTAGAAATCAACACTCCAAAAACTTGTACAAAAGACAATAAGCGACAAAGTATCAAATTAACACGTTTATGATAAAATTTGCACCAAAATTTTGTCCAACTACATCAAGCCGAATAATACCGTTTGATTTTTAACCATGTACAGTTTATATTTCATTTAAAGATGCGAATTTTGTGTCATTTTCGTACTGTCCCTAAAGTGTACAAAAATACTCTCTTCGTAAACTGTCAAATATAAAAGAATTTTCAACTTTTTGTTGCCTCCAAATGTGCATAAATTTAAAACTAAACTATTGGATTACGGGAAACATAAAAATTGATGACCAGTGGTCGCCACATCTGTCAACACTTCTGTGCAAAAACATCGTCACGGCGTATCTACACGGTAAATTATACAAGGCGCCAACCACCATGGAACATAAAGTGCAGGTTACATCCACATGTCATTGCTAAACAGAAAGGCACTTCATTTCCTTTTCCAATTTCTTGAGATTTATTTTTTTCGTGTGTGGATCCTTCCTTGCAGAACCTCAGTCGCACGCGCTGAAGGAAGTTCGTAGACTTTTTCGATGTGAAACTTAAAGGCAAAATTGAAAGTTGTTTGTCCTTTTAATGTGATAAAACAATATGTAACTAAAGATGTGTTGGAAACTCCACTTTTGTCGATTTTTTTGGTAAAAAGTGATTCTTTATGAATTACAAACGATCCTGATGAGATTAAAAATTATTACTAATAAGAGATAACAACCGATGTTCTTTTTTAAATAAATGATTTAGCAACGTTCAAGGTTATAGGCCTGATAAATATTGTTAGATGTTTTGATACTTTCGCATTTTATCTGAAATTGTACAGAATAAATGTAAATCTTCGTTCGCTAGCATTGTTTTATTTAAGAATTCGCATATTGCGCGTAGCAAAAACAACATGCGAGTAATGTAAGTGTATTTTTTATGAGTTTTTGCAAACTGTTCGCTTTTTTTTGAGCTAAAATTATTTGTTTTTTGCGATTGGTCGAGTAACATTTTTATGCAAATTTTAAACTTTGAAAAAATCTAATTGTGTTTTGAACTCGTTGTACCATGCTCTATCCACTTTTAAACATAATTAACGTGGCAGTCAATATTTCTTTTTCATTTTTGTGTAACATATCTTCTCGTTTGGCAGATTAATTTTAGAAATAGTTATAATTTACTTCCTGATGGGTGTTCCAAATTAGGAGATAATTCTGCATAATTTGAGCGTTGGTGGCGCTTGCATATCCGTATCCTGTTATGGACTAACTAACTACTAGCACATGGTTCAGGTTACATTTGACTGACAGGCGGGCAGAATTGGGGAGGTCTAGACATCAACAAGCATGCCAGATATGTCTGAGAAATTCGGAAAATGCTGATTATTATTTTGCTATGCGTTTTGGTTAAATGGGCCGATATCGACCGCCTGAAACATATTTTTTTACAACTATTAAATTGATGATGTGAACAATAATCAGAGTAACAATAATCATTAAAATAAATTTATAAATTTTTCTGTGTTTACAACAATTAATTGAATTTATTTACAATATCCGTAAATTTAGAAGACGTTTTGCACTTTGATTCGTTTTTACATGACATTTTGAAAATTGGAATAACAATAGAACAGAACAGTGTTGACTTTACTCTTCAACAGTTAACATTCCATAACTTCCTAAACTTCTCTTTCTTCATAATTAATTCGTAAATGAAAAATTTTGCGCCCATAACATAAAAAAAATTACTAAAATTTGGAGGAGATAAGTCGAATTCTTGGCGAATTTCAAATATCCAAAGTACTTCCATGCCCCAAAAGTTTAAGCTATAGAAGACGTTTGTTTAGGCAGATGATGGAAATATTGTATGATTTGCAGTAGAGAGCTAGAAGGACGTATGAACTGAAGTTGGTTTTTAATGCCGTTCCTTTTTCTGTCTGTGCTCTTCATTTTGTGGAGAACCTACAATTTTGTACTGTTTATATTATCTTAAGGGGTGTAACTTAAAAAACTATCAAGGAACGTGCAAAAAGGCTTATTAAAAACTAAGCTAATAAAAAAAAATGCGAAGAAAGAAATATTATTCGTATATTACAAGTTGCAAAAGTACGTTTTTAGTACCAAAATATAAAATAATATTTAAATTTTATTGCTTATACAGTGTAGTCCACGTAGAAGGGCCACTATTGGGATCTCGTAAACGGTAAGAGCTGCAAAGAAGTTTAAATTAGACAAATTCTTACATTTTCGGAGACCTATTCAATGATGCTTTAATGTTTTAAAAAAATTTCATGGCATGTTAGATAATTAACAAAAATCAAAATGGGCATTTTTTTAAATCGTTAATAACTCGGTTATACATAATGGAACAAAAATATTTTTGGGGAAAAAGTTGTACATTTTTTACACACCTCAAAATGTAAACATTCATTTGTTTCAAAATAGTTTAAGTTACAAACTTTCATTTTTTTAAATGGAAACCATAGTTAAAAGAAATGAATGTTTTCATTTTACCGTGCGTAAAAAAATCTACAACTTTTTCTCCAAAAATATTTTTGTACATTAATTATAACCGAGTTATTACCAATTGAAAAAAAAACGCCCATTGTTTATTATCTAGCGTGCTATGGAACTTTTTTAAAACGTTAAAGCATCACTGAATACATCTCAGAAAGGGAATTTGTCTAATGCAAACTTTTTTGTAGCTCTTGCCGTTTTCGAGATCCCAATAGTGGCCCTTCTATGTGGACCAGATTGTATATATTAATATTAACCTAATAAAAATGCACGCAACCCTGATCGCTCGGGCGATCGATATAATTTTGATATCGATATATCGATATATCGAAATATCGGATATCGATATATCGATATATCGAAATATCGATATATCGATATATCGGAATTATAAATTGTTGAACGTCCGTTGTTTTAAGGTTTAGAAATTAAAAACTCTGGATTTACAGGACGGTTTTATTGATTTTGGTTAAAAATCCGACGTTTCGCACTTAATGTTTTTAAGGCTTCTTCAAGGGCTGAAATCAAATGTGATTACAAATTTCATTTATAAAACTATTCTTAACATGACTTGAAACGATTAAATATAAATAACAAACTTTAAATACTAGATACAAGTTTTGATATCTGTAACCAAAACAGTTTAATAATTAAATAATACATTCCTTTAATAACATTACTCCAAATAATCTTAATTTCAAAAGTAGTTTTTAATAAAATTTGAAGTTGTGTTAAACCAACTTAGGACATCTACTAATTAATTAAAAAATTATTGGTCCACATAGTTCAGTTTCCCCCCTTTCTGTAAAACTGTTATAAAATGTTGCTGGTGTTGAACCTGACTATTGTACGTAAAATTTTTAAAGTGTTGCTTTTGTGTCTGTCTTTTTTAAAATTTTATGTTATCCGTTTTAATTTACATTTTTACACATAAAATCCTTTTAATGAAAAGACTGTTTACATTTTACAATAAATTAGTGCGACTGTATCACTGTTATTTTTGACTTTCGAATTGTTCTACACATTCAAAAAACAAATGGTTATGTGCACCATGTTAGCCTTGTCAATTATCAATGAATATTGTTAAAATTGTAAGTGTTTTTATTGTATAATTGTTTCAATCTAATTTGTAACTTTAAAATTTATGTTATTTATATTTAATCGTTTCAAGTCATGTTAAGAATAGTTTTATAAATGAAATTTGTAATCACATTTGTTTTCAGCCCTTGAAGAAGCCTTAAAAACATTAAGTGCGAAACGTCGGATTTTTAACCAAAATCAATAAAACCGTCCTGTAAATCCAGAGTTTTTAATTTCTAAAAGATATATCGGAATCTCGATATTCCGACATTCCGATATATCGATATATCGATATTTTAAGGGCGAGAAGCTTTTTTTTTTTTTTTAGGTCACCAGTCTCTTTTTTCACTTTTTTACCGACTTTTTTAGCTTCGCGCCGCTTTTATATCGAAATTTCGATATGTCGATATAATATCTATATATCGATATTCCGATATATCGATATTCGATATCGAAATTTGGATATCGCCCACCCCTACTGATCGCGACGTTCAATATTTCGCAAACACAACGCACAAGCTGTATAGGCGGTTTCAACGAACATTTTTTGCTAAATCGTTTTCATCGATTCAATGTAACGTAATAAACGTTAAAGCTGGGTTGTGATGTGATGATTCAGTTCTACAGAATCAACTTATTGATTCAGTGATACTGAATAAGAAATGAACTACAGAACACTTAATCAACCGAATTGATCATGAATTTCTTTCTATCAAAGTGAAAACCAGTTCTACTTTTGTTCAATTTGGTTGATTAATACTGAAAGTTAAACAACAATTATCATGTGATAATTACGGTTTCATTTAAGTTGTCTTTAAAATAATAAAATTTTCAAGGAAAATGATATTTCGATATTTTTGCCTTCCTTGGGAGCAAATCCATCAGTTGGTTGTAAAAAAAAAACAAGTCTGAAGTCCTTTGTTAAAGTTTGAACGGTAAAAAGTTTAAAGCAGAACGAGTTGGATGCAAAAATAACCCAAGTCCTAGAGTTTGGTTGTTTTTACACTCAACAGTCCATACACATACATACATACATATGAAACTACCTGGTTATTAACATGTGTTTTAACTGCCAATTTATGACGTTTATGTTTGAACTATTAACTTCTACGTTGTGTGCTCTGACTCCGATTCGAGTTTTATATATGTATTGTAGTTATAAAATTGAGTGTCGTTGGTGAACGGTTTGGTCTAAAATGCTCGAAAACAATTGCTCGAAAAAAAATTGCTCGAATACAATGCTCGAAAAATTGTTCCTCGAATGGAAAGTTCCTCGAAAGCCTAGTTGCTCGACTAACAATTTCTCGAAAAGAAAATGTCTCCAAATAATGAAATAAGTTACTTAAAAAAAATTTAAATTTATACATATAAATACAAAATAATTAAATGTACTAAAACAATTGTTTACATTTGTTTAAAAAGTTATGACACAAACTTACCTTTATTTAAAAGGAAGCTATAGTTGGCTATGACCTATTTAAATTCCTTATTTTTTTCTTATTCTAAATATACAGGGTGTAGACTCGGATCACGCAACATAGCAATTTCAATGGTAAAATTCTAAAAGTCGTATTCTTGCTCCCCTAATTATTGTAGAAAAAAAGTGCAAATACGTTTTTTGTAGAGAAAAAAATTCTGTATCCGTAAATGTAATCAATATTACTTTTTCGTTTTCCAATAACTAAAAATTAAGCAATTACAAAACGCGTTTTGACAAAAATCTGTACTGCCTTGGAATTATGCTATGACAACCATTGAATAAAAAGATAAAGGAAGGAGCGTTATAGCAATACTAAGGCGTCCAGGTTAGCCTCTCAATATGGCGGATGCATGTTTCCGCTTCTCAGTGGCGTATCTAACATTTTTAAATATGTATTGATTAATGTAAATATTGACTTTGTTTTGACTTGAGCCTGTTATTTACTTATTTATTTCTTGTTTCGTGGTTGAGGGAATTAAAAAACGACAGCATATTTCACTATTTGGATTGTTTATTATGAGAGTTAAAAAATATGCTGTACACAAATGCACGCCACTGACATGACATACCAATTTGACAGACCACATCAAATTTTCAATACATGATTGCACTACAAAATATTAATGTCTACTTACCTATGAAACGTAATCTTTTAATCTTCAACATTTTTTGACCTAGTAAGACTACAAGATCTGCAGCTAACCATTTTAGCACACAAAACCCTAAATTTCTTGACTGTTTGACCTGTCAAAACCGGCCGCTATCAGAGGCCATTTATGTCGTAATTTCCGTCGCCGCCCAAACGCTGCAGTATGGTATTAAAAGCTCCTTCCTTTATCTTTTTATTCAATGATGACAACTGCCCAGCCTAATGTCACTTATACTGTCACTTTGATGCGAAATTCATTCTTAAAACCTTTATATTTTATCAAACATTTATTTTACACAATTAGTTATGTTTTCATTCCAAGATACAATAAAAATGATTATTATGAATAAACTTTACGTCAAAGTGACAGTATAAGTGACATTAGGCTGGGCAGTTGTCATAGCATAATTCCAAGGCAGTACAAATTTTTGTCAAAACGCGTTTTGTAATTGCTTAATTTTTAGTTATTGGAAAACGAAAAAGTAATATTGATTACATTTATGGATACAGAATTTTTTTCTCTACAAAAAACGTATATGCACTTTTTTTTCTAAAATAATTAGGGGAGCAAGAATACGACTTTTAAAATTTTACCATTGAAATTGCTATGTTGCGTGATCCGAGTCTACACCCTGTATAAGGGTTGATGTAGTTATTTTCAATAATGCGCAAGTTACAAAGGTTTTTTTAAGATAAACATAGTAGACTGTGAAAACAAAAAAAAAACAAAGTTTAAAACCCTTTAAAACTTATTTGGTACAAGTTACGAAAGATTTTTAATTTGTTGTTGAGATAAACACTGCAAGTACTATTTGAAAATATTACATACTACATAACTGCTAATTTATAGTCAATGTTGTTATCTTATGTTTAGTTTAAGTGACTTATTTCATTATTTCGAGCAATTTCTTTTCGAGAAATTGTTATTCGAGCAACTAAGCTTTCGAGGAACTTTCCATTCGAGAAACAATTTTTCGAGCAATTGTTTTCGAGAAATTTTCCGCAACCCTTGGTGAACAATGGAGGAAAGTGAGGCTGCATTTACATGTCGAAAACGACAAAATAACTTTTCTGTGTACTCCAGAAACACTTTTTCGCAATTCATGTTTACCCTGTAATCATTTGTTCGGAGTGATAAAGAGACATTTAAAAAAAAGTTAAACTGACCAACAAATGAAACACAAACACAAAATTCACTATTTTTTATTATGATACTAATAGCTCATAAGAATGTGAATGTGAATGTTCATTTATTTACCGTTTATACATACAAATACAACACTAACATTTTTAAGTTAACTTTGAAAATGGATATTATTGCGTTAGTTGTTGTTTTACTTTATGTATTAACTTTAATTAAAGGGATTCTCAAAACTGAAATCACACCGATAGCAAAGTCCATTAATTATGAATTGGAATAATTAAGTGATTTAAACAAAATATAGAATTGAAATGGATCAATCTTAATAACACCTCAGTAAATCTTCAAACTTCTGGAATTCTGGAATTTTTGCGATCACAATATTTCCCTCAATCTACGAATGGCGAAAGTGAAAACTGAAAACGTAGAAACGAAAACTTTAAAAGGAATAAAAAAGGCCAATATGTTTAAATAACTTATTTCAGCTTGTTTTGATTTGATTTAGTTTCTTTAATTTGCAATAACGAAGGTTTATAATATGTTACAGTTGTGTCAATTTTTAATCATTTTGTGTACCGATCATGTATTTATGAGACTATTACGAAGAATCTGCAATTTCCCCAACTTAATCGTTACAATTATTTACTTATTGGCAACTTAGATATAAATCCCAACAACCAAGCAAAGTATTACGCATTTCCAACAGACAATTTATAAATTCACGCGGAGCTAAATCTTTCTGAATCACATAAAACTCGTTGAAATTTATAAGCATAATTTTATGGCTCTGTTCTCAACACAGATTGCCATCAGTCGGGTCACCACAGCGTCAGTGTAAAATGCTAAGACAACAGATAGTGATGAATTGGTTCTCCATTCTGTGTGAAAAATATTTGATAAAGATCTGGGTTGAGGCTACATGGGCAGCTTATGCGATAACAAAGTTATAAATTATTTTTATTGTTTTGCAGACTCAGTTCTCTTCGCCGAATAAAATAGTGGGTACTAAGAAACTTGACGATGACAATAACTAAGTTTAAAAAGTGCCAATAAAAGTGGGTTGAAAATTTATTTGATGAAAATAAAAATGCAACATAAATTCAACAAGATTTATTAAAAGTATACAGGGACTTGAATCCAAAACCAAATTTAAAAAAACGTCTATATCCGTCGAAATCTGGAATTCGAACATTTTCGCGATCACAATAGTTTCTTCATACTACGTATGGCGAAAGTAAAAATGCAGAACAGAATCAGAATCGCAAGAAAATACTGAAATTGTTTATTCAAATAAAATCAAAATTCTAGAGAATAAAAATGAATTATTTTGGGTGCCAAGTCATTATGTTATCCTTAATTTTCTTTGAAATAAAATAGATTTCGTAATCATGAAACATTTTCTTTACTGTGCTTTTAATGGAAATGCCCATTAACATTTATATATTTTTTATAATTAAAATAAATGCTGAAACGTTAATTGCCCGTATCCTTCTTATCTAATAATAAAACTTTAATGTTTCACTTGTTATCGGGCTCATTTTTCAAAAACATTAACACCAGTATTATCGCCTCGCGTAACGACCCGTATTTGCGACACCTAATCAGCGCGCGGTGTAAAAATCCTTCATTGTTAAAAGCAACGTCACGGCACTCGCTGATTCCTTGCGGTTGATATTTCACCTCCCTGCGGTCTGCGGGACAATATTTATTAAACAGCGTTTACCCGATTTTATTTGCATGAAAAGTGATTAATGCCGAGAACAGAATACATATTCACACCTGAGTTCACAGCAGGGTGGAGCTAATTCCACATGTTTACCTGCGATTGGATAAAAACTGTACAACTGACTCGGATAACTTGTCACACAGAGCTTGTCGTCTACGTTCAGTGTGGATATAAATAGCGGCCA
Source organism: Elmis aenea (assembly GCA_947652605.1). NCBI lineage: Eukaryota > Metazoa > Arthropoda > Insecta > Coleoptera > Elmidae > Elmis > Elmis aenea. Next base: position 10,146,107 of record OX393581.1, on the reverse strand, counting down.
TGTTTTTTTTATGCATGAGAATCCGATATGCAATAGATATTTTCGAGAGATCACGGTCAAAAAAAGTTTGGCTGTTTGGAATGATCGAACGACTTTTTGCTCGGCGAAGGTCGACGTAAGAAATGTATTGTGTTTTTCGCGACGACGTTTAAAAATATATGTACGGTGGCGGTTTTAGAATTCATTGTTGTGTTTGCATTCGTTGTATATCTTGAGAGACTGACATGTAAATGATCACATAAATCAAGTTGAGTTAAAGGGCCGTGTATGGGAGATGCCAGCATCTGCAGCAGAAGATTCTTACTGTTAAAAGCTCGAAAGAATTGAAGTTTTGTGTCAATGCAGTACTTTTATGTCATTATTGAAATAACAACGAAAGTTAAGTCTGACACGTCCTTTTTTTTAAGAACTTGCTTTTTACGCAAGCAGTACCCAAACAGCACAGCAAAACCATGCTACACAAGACTAAAAACGCCACATCACTTTATAAACAGTGTTGTAGATAAAATTTCCAATAAATGTAAAGGAATTTATAAAATGAACTGTACGTGTGCTTCGTATTGTTTAGGACAAACCTAACGAAACATTAGGAGTCGTGTGAAAGAATGCAATAAGGCAGTGGTTCTCAACCTCTTGTTTTTGCGTATACCTTAAGATTGTTTTATAATATTAGCATAATCTTTAATACTGCAAAATAAAAAAAAAAATATTTATTTATGATTGTGAGGCTATTTTACCAGCATATAGCAACAAAAAGTATGGAATATGCTATAGTAAATATCCACTTTAGGGAAAAACGTTTTTAATGAAAGTTGTTTGGTACTTAGTTTTCCACCATCAGACAAAATTTAAATTCTTTTTTTTTCGAATAACAAAAGCGCAATAAAAAACAATTGAATTTTTTTAAACTGCAAGGTACCCCTATATTATACTTATTTGATAGAGAATTTTCTTCTCTTTTTTCAGTGATGCAAAACTTTAGTACCCTTACTTAAGCAACTTTTTGAGAAAAACGCAAAAATTATTTTAATTGATTAGTATTTACTTCTAACAAAAACATCATAAGAACTAAAATAGTAGAAATAAATTTATTAAAAATAACCATTTTAGAAACTTGCTTGTAACACCTGTTCAAAAAATTAATTTAAAAATATTCTTATATGTATCCCGCCATTAATAAAACTAATTTTTTGTGAAATATCTAATGTTGTATCAACAAAACGTTAATTACCGCGAGTAGTATTATAATTTGGTCGTTACAAACCAGACAAAAGACAAAAAAACGTGCATAATAATAGTAAAACTCGGTTCATTTTTATATAACGAGATATTTTATTTTCCATTCCGGCGCAAAGCAGCGAATCCAGGAATTTGTTAATTAGATAAAATAACCAAAACATTAATAAAGGAGCTACATAATTTATTATGAAAATAAATGCCGTGTACGAAATAAAAATAAAAAAGTAATTAGTAAGCCCATAAATATTAGACCAACAAAAAATTATAAAGTTGAAAAATGTCAGCTATGCCGTTTATATTCATAGTGGATTAGAAGAACGATAATAATTTTACGCTAGTTACGCAGATAAACAAAAATTATTCTAAAATACTGTGCACATTTCGCTTTAGTAATTGTTTGATGACTCACAAAGAAATTTGAATCTTAAAGACACGCAAAATGAGCGCAGACAGACAGCTGTGGAGTTTCTGTATTTCAGAACACTTAAAAAAAGAGCAGAACTTGTGTAATAAATTTGTCTTCGTTGATTTTCTTTCAGACGATGATTTAATTACGAGTTATTGATCACAGGTTTACAATTGTGGTCATTTAATTTAATTAATTAGTTTAATTTTCAATAAATTGACGAGGCGAATGTTCAATTAAGTTAATTAAATTAATTAGGACTTAGACATGTGTAAAATTATTCTTACGAATAATATGTTGAGTGGAACAGGTTCCGTTTTAATTGAAATGAGTAGGCGTGCTACGAAACATGAAATTTTAAATGAAAACACAGGGTGTTTCACACCACTTGTGGTACTATATTTTTTTTAGTAGTGGTCGTTGCGTAAAGTCGTTTAGTTGTAAAAAAAAAATTTTTTTTGTGAATACTTTTTCATGGCCACTTTTTGCAAGGAATCAAAATCCCCAATTATATTTTTCATGCGGCGTTTCACTTTTTTTAAACTATCATCAGGTCTTTTTTTATGGACGCTGTATTTGATTTTTACGCCAATTTGTAGAGCATTTTATTCTGAATTCGACAATTTATACCACTTAGCTTTTTTTTTAAACAATTGTTGTTAATAAGGGACAAAGACAATTATTTACAGTTCCGATTAGGAATTTTTTTAAATAAAGTATTTGTTCGAAAAACGAGAACGCTGTAGACATAATTGAATAATTCAATAATCGATTGATAACCCCATGCTTTTGGGAAACGAACGATTACTGAAATTGTTTCAATAATCAAATTATGACCATGTAAAATATTACAGGAATCGGTTGATGATCATTTAAAGTATTTAAATAATCGATTGATAAGTATGCTATTGATTTTTATAATAGAATGAGAAGCATTCGAAATTAGTTCAACAATCGAATAATTACCGTCTTAATGCTTTCAGGGTGGACCAAATTCGAATGTTTTACAAGGTATCTTGGTAACCGTAATAGTTAGCGAAAATCTGATATCGGTCTCTTAGGCTACTTTTTGAGAAAAGAACGCCTTTGTAATCCGATTTTTTATATCGCTTTCCATTTTGGCACTACAGACCAAAAATGAAATTTCATCATTTTTTAAAATGTACTTTAACTTCTTTGTTTATTAAAATAGAACAAAAGTTACAAAGGTTTTTTATACAGATTTTTATGCTTAATTCAAAAACAAAATTAGTTGTTTAATAATTGCAATTATCGCTTGTTTACGAAATCATGGCAAACTTTGATAATAATTTTTTTACAAATTGGCCATATCTCGGTTATTTTTGGAACAAATATTTAAAACTATATTATTTTGAATAGCTAAAAAAAATCTCTATCATATGGTCATGGCCAACTAGGGTTTCTATTTTTGTTTAAAATAGTTTATTTCATATCTCGAAAGGCAAGGTGGCTAAAAAAATAATTTAGTTTTTAAATTAAGCATAAAAATCTTTATAAAAAAAGTTATACCATTTTGTTCTATTTTAATATATAAAAAAATTATAGTAATTTTTTTTAAATTATGAAATTTCATTTTTCGTTTGTAGTGCCAAAATGGAAAGGGATATAAAAAATTCAGTTCGAACAAATATCATAAATACCTAAGTAAAAATTGCTGATAAAAAAATGTCCAAACGCAAATCAATGGACGCAATGTTGCCAAATTTTTGTTTCTTTAATTGGTTCCTGAGGCCATATAAAGCATAGTACAACATTTTTGTATAAATATTTTCGACTTAAAATTTTACGAAGAACATCGTCACGTGTAGCGCTTCCGCCAATTTATACACACCCTGTATATGTGTTGTGAGAAAAATCATGTGTTTTTCTACGAGACAGGTACATATGATTTACTTAATTATTTTCACTGGGAGCTGAATATTGCGGGCCAGGCTATATTTTGAAAAATAAACCTTTTCGTTTCGAATTACTTTCATGCTTTTCGATACATTATAATCAACGAAATGTTCGATGATGGCTATTCACGTTCTTATCATTAACATAAAAGAAAAAATGTCATACAACTCCTCGTTAAGAAATTTGGCTTTTCCTTGATTATCTGAATTATAATTTGTTGTATGCTTGAATAATATTGTGTATTTGATTTTTGTGTGATCATAATATGAACTGAAAACTAATTGGGTTTGAAGTATTCTCCAACTTAAATAGTGTGTGATGTTATACCTTTAAGAGCAGTTTTAAGGTCGTGTTGTCTAGAATGATTGATGTAGCTTGCATGGAATACTCTGTATACTACAACCTAATATATTCTGGACGTTGACACACGTCCACAAAGATGATCTCAGGTAAGCAACTAAAGCGTATAAAAGGACGAAGTATATTTATGTGTGATACCTTTAAAATAAATTATTTAATGTTAAAACAAACCCTGCCTATTGATAAGATCTTCTGTCTAATGGGCAAGTGTCATCATACAATTTTAACGATCGGACCTGTGGCCAGGTAAGCCGCATTGCCGGGCTGATATACGATACCTGGGCCACTATCTCTTCATCTAACTAATGTAATTAAATGAGACAGTCAGCTTCGACTTGTTTATTTATTGAATCTGCTTCGTCCATTATAAACATTCCTTATAAACAAACAACTATTTACTGCTTTTTATTTCAATTTTTGTAAATAAAATTTGCATTTTTAAAACAGTGAAAACCATATAGATACAATTTTTAAAATGTAAATCATGCTAGATATTGTATTTTATTGTAAATCTAACCAAACGTGTAAAAAATTTACTTGTTATGTAATACAGTTCTCAGCTGTTCATTTATGCAAACAGCGTTGGATCTCAGATTAAAGCAGTTTGCATAATTATTAATATTAAAACTAATAATCTGGTTAATGATGGTTTTTAAACAAAACGACAAACTAGTTAAACACGTTTTTAAAGTAATAAAAAATGTGGGACTACTATCGTTACTACAAACCTATCTCTTGTTAATTTTGAAAAAACTATTTGTAAAATATCATTCAGTAATAATGTAAAAAAAAATTAAAAAAACGCTTTCGTAATACAAGCAGTTTAATTCTATCAGAGATTGTTTTTAAAAATAAAACCTGATTATTGGTGTTTATGTTATTTTATGTTATTTAATAAATCACTCAAATAATTAAAACCTTTGTCATCTTCTGTATCGTTTTCATATTGATAATTTAGCAAAATGGTTCGTAACTGTTTAAATTATTAGTGTAAGGGTAAGGTAATGTTAATAGTTCTTAAATTAAGAGAAAAAACTGTGCATCTAAAAAAACACCTTTGAAAAATATAAACGTTGAACCTAACGGTTTTTATTTTTCAAAATAACTTAACAAAAGGAAATGAAACACCTCCACGCCACCGGCTAGCACTCTCCTGGCTGCTCTTTCTGTTGATAGTCTATGGACGTGTCCCAGTTATCTTATTTTTTTTTTTACCCTTATGACATTTGTGATTATTGGTTATCCGTACATCAATATCAGTTCTTCGTTGGTTCTTCTTTCCCACATGTCTCCCACCTTTCTCAATAACTTTTTTTCCCATTACTCCAGGTCATCCATATCTTCCTTGTTAATCTTCCAAACTTCGCTTCCATACAATACTGTTGGTCTGACTACTGATTTACATAGTCTTACTTTTAATTATTCGAGAAATTATTCCTAAAACGACTAAAACTTTGGTGGAAAGAAAAAATCTGATTCCAAACCATCGGTTTGTATTCAGAGATAAATATGGCACATTAGATCAAGTACATCGGATTACTGATGTCATAGCGAAAGCGTTAGAAAAGAAACAAGTCTGCTCAATTATCGTTTTAGATGTGGCCCAGGCCTTCGATAAGGTCTGGCACAAAGGGCTTGTGTGCAAATGAAACAAATTGCTACCACACAATATGCTTAATTACTGAAATCATAAATTTTGTAATGGATTATCTAGAATAAAACAAGAAGATGAGTATTCGGAGATGAAGGAAATCAGAGCTGGAGTACCGCAGGGCAGCGTCCTTGGACCGATCCTTTATTAGCTCTATACAGCTGATTTGCTAGAGTTAAAAACTGTGGTCCAGTTTTAATATTTCAGAACGCTACAAGCGTAGATTTAAAAAAAAAGTTATCTAGTTAGTATTAAATGTTTATTTGTTTGATTGGGTTTGTTTGTTTCTTATTCCATATATTTTGTTTTCTGCTTATTGATTCTCAACCTCTCTTTTGCTGCGTGTTCTAGTTCCCTCAGTGCATCTATTAAGTTTTCTCTTAATCTTTTCAGTATGCTAGGCTCTGGTTTTTGTATTGAGTAGCGTTTCGTTTTTTGTTATCATACTTTTTCTAATTGCCTTTCGAAACACCATATTGAATAGTGTAGTCGATAATGGGTCTCCTTGTCCTAATCCCCTGTTCATCCCATATCCCTTCAAAAAAAAAAAGCTCTACTCCATCAAAGTACAAAAACTTTCTTTCGACTAAGTAGTAGTGGTGTTGCAACGCTTAATATCGATTCTGTTTATAAGCAAGATGTTTTCAAGGCTTATAAAGTCGATGACAGGCCACTTAAGCGTTGTTTGTAGGAAAACAATAACTGACAATTTATAATTGATCAATTACACCGTTTAAGAGCGTTGGTTGCGAGTTTTAAAAAAGCCAGTGACGGCTCTAATTAACCTCAGTTCACGACACCACGAGTATTCGTCCTCTTCGCGTCTTAATCGTACCGATTACCGACGTATTAATGCGATTAAACGTAATGCATCAACGTTCGTTACTGCACAAAGTCATCACTGAAGTGGAAACTGTGCAGGCATTCGAGTGTGGACCACTCTAACTGCATTAGAACGACGCCTAAAACCATTGTTTCATGCTGACTTCCACATTACTTGACAGTAATTTTGTTTATCGTATGGCTCCCTCACTTTTAATCCAATCAACGACGAGTAATGTAATTTGCTCCCATTACTGGATGCAATTGCGTCTGCATGACCCCGTCCCTCGCCGGCCGGAGTTGTTCACTCTCGTGTATAATAAACGAGCTTTTACTTGACATTGTATGTAAATTAGTTGACGAGTCCCATGTTATGTCAGAGGTTATGTTTGATGTTCGGGTCGTCTTTGTTGAGTTGTTAAAATTCTTAACATTCTAAAACAAGGTGTGCTACAATAACATTAAACATTTTCAATTTTTTATATCGGGCGAGGCGGGTCGAGTTGACTCGCCCGTACAAAGTTCTGTGCATACAAATTATGCACCTTGTCAACCACAGGATATTATTATTTCAATTTTAAACTCCGTAATTTTTTTAACTATTGCATTGATGCATAAGTTCGTAGCGCTTTTGGTTTCCAACTTTCCAAGGCAACAGTGCTTTGGAAAGAAATTTGTTTTCACTCATATAAATTTCGTTTAAATACCATAGCATTGTTTTATTAAATATGTCTTCAATTTTGCAATATGTAAAAAGTTTGTGTTAAGGGTTGGCTAAAGAAAATGGAATGTCAAACTCAAAAACAACGAAAATTTTCGAAGTATCCTTTTGTTCGAGTGTAACCGAATAATTGCGGCATCGGAGGTCGCTTGAACCATTTGTGACGTTAACGGGCAGAACTTCATTGGAGAGAGTAGGTACTGTACGAGAATGGTTTTCTCGTTTCAAAGAGAATTATTTTGAGACTATGATTCTGCACGTTCAGGAAGACCATCCGACTTAGATGAAAAGGGTTTAAACGCTTTAATTCGCGATCATCCACGGCAATCAGCTATGGAATTGAGCGATATGATGCATTGTGATTGTGATCAATCGCACGGCTTTTGCATTACATGGGCAAAGTTCAAAGTTGGTTGTATGGGTACCATACGTTTTGAGCGAAAACAACAAAAATCGGCGTGTTACCATTTGTGATTCTTTGCTTGCTAGTCTTTCTTTAGCTAATCAACAATATTGATCGTTGTTGTTCCAAATTGTTCCTGGTGTCAAAAATGTTGCCTCACTTTAACATAAAGGACGGAACGGAATCGCTGAGCCCTAACGAACAAGCAACTCTCCGTGCAAAAGCTGGTGTCCATCCACGTAAAGTAATGTGCATCCAGTGCAAGGATGCACAGCTTGTTAAGACCAGGGGCCACATAGGTTCTCTGTGTTTTATGGGAGGGCCGCCAAAAATCATGCAAGTTATGTATCATAAATCGTGTTTATAATCATGTTTTCAGTGGCGTAACTAGAACTTTTAGGCCCCTGTGCGAAAAATTGTCTTGGCGCCCTTGATTTACAAGTCTTAATCCGACTTTGCTTTTTGGGATAAATTTTTGATGAGATTTTTTCTGTTGAGATGTCATTATTCGATTCAGCAATGTGCACAAATGTCAAATGAATAAATAACTGGATGACGTACACACAGGCCCATAGGTAGACATACAAATAGTTATTTACGTAAAGACCGGAAAATAGTAGGTACTTTACTGATTTTCTGGACGGACGCAAAAAAAAGAAATTACGCCAATAGTCCTGATTTACTAAGATCTGAATTATTCAATAATTTACAAAAAAATAAAGATGAGCCTTCCTTATAAATTAAATAATAATTGCCTTACCTTAAAACAAACACATATCGAAAAACACTTTGTTGGAATATATTATAATTTTTATATTAAGATGATTCATATGCCATAATACTAAAAATCATCATTAATAAAAAATCCTGAATTATTTCAATTTCCGTCGTCTCACTTTCATTTCTGCAAAATTTATTAAATAACTCTTAGACTTCCATTTTCTTAGCCATTGGAGCTTCAATGCTTAGCAGTGAAAAGTTTGATAATCGATATTGCGTCGTATTGTTTCTCAAATTTGTTTTTATTAATTTCATTTTTGAGAACGATGTCTCACTCGTTAAATACCTAATGAAGTGCAATTGTTAAATTTCTGTTCTGAAAGTGTTTATAAATAATGATAGTTGCATTGCCAAAATCAATTTTATATATTTCCTGTATTTTTGAAATGCTATAGGTGATTTCTGTATTTGTTAATGTTGACTGAGTTTTAGGTTTCATAAATAAAAGTCTTTGCAATTTTTGTCATTCCGTTTACTCTATGACTTAACTGAGTATTTAAAATGTCGACAGCAGCATAAAAAAACAGTTACCTTTAAAGACATTTAGGATTTTCAAATCTGGTATCCTCACATAGTTCATCAAAAATCACAATCAGTTTCTACTTTCTTTTTAAATTTAAACTTAAAATATGTAAATCCAGTGCAGCAGACTAAGGGTCTCTACGCGACTGCATACCCTGCACCTTCCTCTATATGCCATTGCATATTTTGCAGAAAATCAAAAGTAAATAAACAATTTTTAATTTTATAGTTGCTTGGATAATTTTGATGTAGATATTTAAAAAACTATTAAAATAGCTCCTGGTTAAGCGGGCCAAAAACAAATTAACGGAGGGCCGCGTCTGAGCATTCCTGATATAGTGGGATAAAGAAGGCTTTATCTACGATAAACTAATTTTAAGTAATGTAACTATCACTTCTTGAGGTAGTTGCCAAGAACTCCGTCGCCTTGAGTGCGCAATTCAAGAAGACTGACATTGTGATTTTGCATTTTGCAACATGATAATATCCGTCCACATACTGCAAAGTGCAAACATTACAAAAACGGCTATTCAAGAACCCGATTGGGAGGTTATTTCACATCCGGCCTATTCTCCTGATCTTGCTCCATCAGATTCCCATCTTTTTCGTTATCTATCCAACAATGTTCGAGAAATCTCCTTTAATAACGACGCTGCTCTTCAAAATTGACTTGAAGACTTCTTTAATTTCTGAACCACCAAACTTCTTCAACTGTAGAATCGAAAAATTGCCATAACGTTGAGAGTTGCTTGTAAACAATGCGGCAGAATATATTATTGATTAGTTTATGTACTTATTTTATTCAAATATAAGTTGAAATTGAATAATAACGCTCAGAATTATGCATCAACCTGATGCATTTTTTGAAAACGATTTAAAAACAATTTCCAACTATTGCCATTAAAAAAATTTCAGATTGCTTATAATAACATTTATATTTAATAATACTCGCACAAATTTGTATATAATAATGCTTGTTTATTTTGAAGTTTCTCGCGAATTTCGCCTACTACAATTGTAACAACATAAACTACGTCAAATTAATTATCCCACTCATATAAAATAATTTACACGAGGTCGGCGCAGAGCTGGTGCGAGCTCAAACTTCCATGCATTAGCAAACGAATTTATACTTTGATAGAAATTTAATTCATTTCGGAAGGGTGCCTTTAGAGCGTGCTCTATCACAGCCGGTACTACACCACACCGCTGCAGTAAATCAACCCCCTAATCGTTACAGAGGGATGTAAAGCTTCCCAAATAATTCACTACAACGTTCTATTTATATTTCTGGCTGTGTTTGCGTCACCTAAACATTGATACGCCGTGCGACGTTTCAGAACGAAGTGTCATGCAGAAAACTTGTATATGTATCATATGTGAAACGTGCGATGGAAAATAATTTTAAAAAATGTCTTCGCTCGATTATTGTTAAAGGCTTTATCGATACTGTGTAATGAGCAACGGGTATTCAAAAACTTAATAGGCGCGGATTTAGAAAATAATGTGCAACACTATCTGAACGTCTTTAACGAAGAATTGAAACGGACCCAATACAGGGTGTCCCAAATTCGAGTAAATGTCTGGGGATCTCGCTTATCTTAAGAGCTACAAGGTCAGTTAAATCAGGCCGAAGTTGCGAAATTAGATGCTCATCAACTATCTGCAAAGAAAATTTTCATAGCTGTCTTAGTTCTAAAGTTATTCAAGAAAAACTGAAAAAATGGATTTTCGTTTTTTTGCCCTATTTCCTACATTCTTTAAGATATCGACAATCTGAAAGCCTTCTCCATGGTAACTTCTTACACTTTATATTTTGAGAACATAAAATTTCCAACAACGTTTCGTCTCTTCAGAAACGTCAACTTCATTTTTTTAAATACGGCGAAAAATTTGTTATCTCATAGTCGGATAGCATTTTGTCTTCTGATTTCAATGATATATGACACTTAATATCTAAAATCATATTTTACCACAAAAATTTGAGGAAAATTCATTTAGTCCAATTCAGAAGTCAGGAATAATCATTGAAAGAAATGGAGGGATGTTCAAGGAAATTATTGAAAGAGTAGAAAAAGTTGGAAGAATATGTAGCCACTTAAGAACATAATTGTTTTGGACTTAAAGAAATCGCTAAATGGACAATATTGAAAATTATAGAGAGGATTAGTAACCCCAACGCTTTTATGCAGAAGTATACTTACAATTTTTTTTTTTTTGGGAAAATTAGGGGAAAAACAAAATGTGGTAAAATCAGAAATAAAATATATAGAGAGCAGTTAAAGATGGAAACCGGTTGATTCAAAAGTATAGGAAAGGCAGCAGGGTTGGTTGGAACACTATGCAGAATGACAGAGGAAAGTCTAACTAGGAAAGCATGTGAAACAAGACCACAGGGAAAAATAGGAGACGTAGACCCAGAAGAAGCTGGGAAGAAAACGTAAAAAAGCAGCTACTGAAAGGAACATTACATGGAAGAAGATTAAAAAATTAGCATTAGATAGAGGAGTGTAGAATCCAAAGTTATTTCAACTAATCATTCCTACACCTAACAGTTCCAAGAGGAAGTACACATTCTCTAAGCCTTAAACTACGATGGTACAAAAAGCTTTCTGTTTTTATAAATATGGGAGCAATTTTATCCTAAAGACCAAAGTAACTCAAACTCACAGCATTGCTTCATAAACTTTTTTTATTCGTTTGTATCACAATTTTATATTTTAATAATGTATAAAAGTTTGGAAAATCTATGAGAAACATTGTATTAATTCTTTGGGTAGGTCTATATATTTTATTTATTGTTTAATCTCTTAATTTCATAGTTTTTTACCAGTTCAACAAAAACTGCTAGGTGCCAAATTATCAATATAAACAGCTAAACTACAACACTAAAATTTATAAAATATGAATAAACGATGAAGCAGAACTGCAGTAGAACCAATAAACGAAAATGTATCCATAATATTTTATTTTTAAGCTGCGAGTTTGTATTAAAACGCAGGATTAAAAGAGAACGACACCGATGAACTGGTTATCCAGATATAAGGAAATTAAATATAATTGGCGGTTGTTTTGCGAGATACCAGCAGAGTCATTTTGTAAAATGTTTTTATCTTTGAAGGCAACTTAAATGCTAATTGACATATATAACGTATAGCCAATAAAAGTTTAAACCGCCGGACAACATGGGGTGCGTCTGTTATTTTCTCTGGTATGTAAAGCTAACTTTATCGTCATTTAAAAATTCCCACCGTGAGAATATACTTAAGTAAACAAAGCTTCCACATTTTATGAATCTAAATGTGTTAATAACCGTTGCGTACGTCAAACGAGTATTTATAGTAATTTGTTGTATGGTTTATATTGATAAGAATTAAATAAACGACTGTTTAAAAGCAATAAAGCACGCGTTTGTAACGATTGTGCGCCATTTGTTTTTTATTTAAACTGTTTATCCACCAACTGTTTCAAACTTGTTACTAAATTTTGTTGTTTCAGGCGTCTCTAGGCGTCTTATGCTTATAACAATGATAAACTTATTTGCATCAGGGATATCAAAAAATAATCAATTATTTTCTAAGAGATTATTCTACGTTGGTTCTACTTTGACTGTGTTAAGTGTAAAGACATTTTTTGTTACTGGTTGTTGTAAGCAGATTGTGGGTTTATAGTTTCCAGTTTCGAGAACTACAATTTTATTTTTCCATGCAATCACAGAGTTTGTACCTTCCAAAGAACGCGTGCACAATTGTATGCTGTTTCATTTCCGTTTGGTATTAATTGCAACGACAACAAAAATTTGCAATTTGTGACTATGTATCTAAATTAAACAAGTGTCAACATTGGTTCTATAATCCTAGATTGTCAAAGGTACACGAATTATCAGTCAGACTGAGTTCTATCACACCATCTCCTAAACTAAAGTGTTATAATTTTACCTCTTTGACGATAATTACCAGAAATTACTTTCTGATTATTATTTGTTTAGATCTTCATAAAGCGTTTCTTGGCAAAAAATTGAAATATGTAGCTGATGCCCCTAAAGTCTGCAACCGCTTCTTTCAAATTAGTTTCACACGTGGCCCAGCCATCAACCGCAAAGTAAACCAGCCTCACCAGAAATACCTCAATTCGCTCCCATAGCGCGAAACAAATTATGTCAAATCAGAGAGATAAATGAGTAGATAAAAAGAAATATCGGGGGTGGCTTACATTAGTCCAGAGATTGGCCTTAGCGAGTGGTATCTGGGAACTGTCACGTGAAAGTTTACCAAAAATAGCGCCCGAACGTTGCGTAGGGTGCGAGCTTAATCCTAAAGGTGCATCCAGGTGTGAATGTACACGATAATTCATAGATAATAGCAGGCATTAGACACGGCAGTTCTAATAAATGGGCTGCGTTGCAATAGCGTTTGATCACGGAAACTATTGTCAATTGTAGGTAACAGCGATTGTGAAAAAATATCTTTATTATGTCGCCTAATTCGTCCTTATACGTTACAATTATGTTGCTGATGATTGACCGGCCATGGGTGTTAACTGGATTGAGAAAATTGTACGTTCGACTTTCAAAAAAGTTTTACTGCAGCTTAATAGATATAAAGCTATTTATTAATTATGAAGGTTTAAAACAGGGTTGAGCAGATTTAAATCAATTGATTTAAATCAAGATTTAAATCATGATTTAAATCAAGTGATTTTTTTTTTAAATCATTGATTTAAATCAAGTGATTTAAAAAAAAAATTATCAATTTAAATCACAGATTATATGAGTAGATACGATATAATAATTATAATAAAACAAAATTGTATTACTATTAGTAATTAAATACACGAAATGGTGAATAAACCATATCAATTTGCTCTTGTAAAGTAATATTCATTGTGGAAATGCAATAATTAAAAAAAAAATTAAAAAGTTTTTGACGTTAGCGAAGTGAACAGTCAGTTTTTTCAATTTCCACGGCACTTTATTGCTTCAATAACGATTTGAAGAAAAATGTCGAATATCTCGAAAAGTATGAGTTTTGGGTATAGGACACACTTAACTAAATATGAAGCTCTTTTAAAGACGAATTCGATGACATAAAAAATACAGGGGTTCGCATTTGAAAAAATCGAGTTACGAGCTTTTGAAAATCATGAAAGTTGCCACCTATTTATAAACACTCCTGTATGTGTGATTCAAATTTTTTCATATCGAGCGAACAGAGAAATTTTTTCTGCATGTCCATACCAAATTAAAACTCTGTACTTCAAAATAACTTCAAAAGAATTTTTTAAATAAAGACTTAAAACCTTGAATAATTTAGAAAATTAATTTTTTTTTTACAACGCCTTATAAAAACCTTTAGTATTTTATATTGATGCAAATTTAAAATTAAGGCGGTCAAAAATATTAAATAAAAAATTGGGTGTTGTATTTGAAATATAAAAGTTACTATTAGTTCCAGAAAGGTGACTCACCCTGTATATTTGAAAATATTTTTATTGTGTTGTTTAGAAAAACCTGTATAAAATAGTATTTGATTCAACTTCATATCTCAAGCCGTTTAGCCACAATCGACCGATCCCGCACTAATGACTCACCCTGTATATAATTAATTAAAGATCACCATTTAGCACTGATTTTTCAAAATTCTTAATCATTATATTTAATTTTTCATTTTGACAAAAATTCACCAATGAATTAAATATATTGGTTATTAAATATATTAGCACAAAACAGAAATAGCATGTGAATATATCACTATATTCGATAATATGGTACATTTGATTTAAACCAAAAAAATCTGATTTAAATCAAAAAAATCTGATTTAAATCAAATAAATCGATTTTTTTGATTTTTTTTTTAAATCATGATTTTTATCTACCCTGGTTTAAAATGCTGTTAACAACAGCTTATTTCATTCAAATATTACATTTACTAGCATGTTTTATAGACAGAAAAGCATTCGATAGAATCAAGAGAAAAAACGTATAGAAATTAAGGCATAAGCAAAGAGGAAATAGAAATAAAACAACAGACATAATAAAAGCGATAGATTAAAAAAAGGGTAAATATTGTAAGAAACTCGAAAGAACTGACAGAGTTTGATACAAAAGAGGGTCGTTATAGATGGTGTAATTAAAGAAGTAAAACAAAAAATTCAACCGTTTCACCTAGGTAACTGGAAAATTAAAAAAATACACATAACTGAGCTATAGTTCGCAGGTGACATGGTCGTAGTCGTGGAATCAGAAAACAATCTACAACATAATCTAGAACCACGAATTTAAAAAAAAATAATATAAAAATAAATACAGAAAAAACTAAAACTATGATCGGTTACATCAGAAAGCAAAGGGCAAAACGTCGTTTTAGATGGGCTTAGGTTGAAATAGGTGGAAAGCTTTTAATATTCAGTAGTGATCATAGAGAAAAACGAAGGAATGGACAATAAGTGAAAGAACAGGAAATGTGGGAAGATTATTTTTACAGTTTAAGAACATTTTTTGGGGGTAGAGAAGTCCCAAAACAAACAAAAGTGGAAGTGGTGAAAAAGGTAGTAACTCCAGCACTTTTATAGACGGAAGTGAAACGTGGACACTCACAAATAAAAATAGTATCCATGTCAATTCAGTAGACATAAGATTTCTAATAGAAATTCAAAGATAAATCAAAAAAGATCGAATCAGAAATGAAACAGAAAACAATTAAAAATAAAATCAGTTGTAACAAAAATACAAGAAAGACAACTGGGATGGTTGGGTCACATTTACAGGATGAAAGAAGAAAGGTTAACCAGAAAAGCTCCTGAAGCAAGATCACAGGGAAAAAACAAAGAGTAGACCGAGAAAAACCTGGCAAGACGAAGTTAAAAAAGCAGCAACGGATAATAAAATCAACTGGCAGGAGATAAAAAAAGCTAGCACAAGACAGAAAAATGTGGAAAAAAGTCAGCACAACACAACTCAATAGTCCTACACCTAACAGTAGAAGGACTTATGACCAGGGATGGAATAACGTTTTAAATCGTTACGTTATTGTATAACGTTATTTATTTTTTGTTTTCGTTACATAACGTTATAAATAACGCTAAAAAAATGAATCGTTACGTTATATAACGTTATTTAACGTTATATAACGTTACATAAATTATGATATACAGGGTGTTTCTTAAATAATGCGGAAAAATTCGGGAGGTGATTCCTTATCGAAAATTAAGTGGGGTCTTTTATATATTTTTTTTTTCTTAGACGTTTCCTTTCGGAGTTACACCCCCTGAAGGGGATCGGTAAAATTATGTTTTTATTTAATTTCTCAAATTTAGATAAATGTGGGAGAATGATATTCGGTAGATGTTTAATACATTAAAAGGTGTCCCATAGTAATATTTTCAATCATCTTCCACCTTCACAGGGGGCTGAAAAGTGCAAGCCCTGTTGGTTTTTTAATCAAAACTTTTTGGTGAGTTAAAATTTTGCGATTTAATTTTTTTTTTTGTTAGTTTCATTTATTTAGAAACTTTTTTATTCTTTAGTTTTTCTCGTAAATCCTACAGTTATGAGTAAAAAATTAAGTGAGTGAATATGATGTTTATGTTCATATTGGGTAGAACTGACGGGCGTCTTAGCGTGGTCGCCGGGTAAACGTCAAAATAAATTACACTCGTCACTTCTACCCAATATGAACATAATCAAACCATGGTAATCACCAAAATGGATCGTTTTATATTGGAATATTTGATGGTTCATGTTCGATCATATAATTTTTTACTCAAAAACTAGGGTTAACGAGAAAAGTTGAAGAATAAAAAAAACTTCTATATAAATCAAGTTTTCAAAAAAAAAAAATTAAATTGCTAGATTTCAACCCCCAAAAAAGTTCGGATAAAAACACCAACAGGGGTCGCACTTTTCAGCCTCCGGTGTGAAGGTGGAAGATGATTGAAAATATTACTATGGGAAACCTTTTAATAAGTATAAAACATCTACCGAATATCATTATCCTACATTTATCCAAATTTGAGAAATAAATAAAAACCCAATTTTACCGATACCCTTTAGGGGGGTGTAACTCCGAAAGAAGACCCTAAAGAAAAAAATTTATGTGAAAGACCTCTCTTAATTTTCGATAAGGAATCATCTCCCGATTTTTTACGCATTATTTAAAAACATGCTATATAAAAATAAGTTTTATTTGTAACTCTGAAATCATTTTTGGGATCTGTAAATGTAAATTTAAAAAATAGTACAAAATTATTACGTTGAGATATTTTATTTTCATTTTATTTTCTAAAATAGAAACAAAATATTATATCTTCTGAAAATAAAAAGATCGCCATATAAAAATTTAATTTATAGAGAATAACGATACAAAATAACTTTTAATGAAACGTTATCGGTTATTATAACGTTATATAACGTTATTAAAATATCGTTACGTTATTGTATAAAAAATTATAGTTGAATCGTTATTATAACGTTATCGGGTATCGTTACGTTACGTTTTCCATCCCTGCTTATGACTAAATAAAACATTGCATTTGGTTATTATTTCATTCACTTTTAACAATAATTCCTAAAAATAAAGGCACATCTCTTCCTGCAAATAATCGAAATTGATATTCATAGTACATTAAAATCCCAAGTGCTAATGATTCTTACCTTTACTAAATCTTGAATGTTTTATTTGTAAAACGTTGAATGTAACAACGTAAAATATATAAGAAAATTTGGACGGTAAACCTGTCCAATTGCAGTACTTAAAAAGTTAAAACATTAAAACATACTACTATATTTTTTCATAAAGCTAATAATCCTTTTGTGAGCAATAAAATTATTTTGGAAAATAATGCAGTACTTGATGCATCACTCTTTTACATTATGGCTAGATATTCAAGTCGACTTATTTAATAACTTTATTAAACAAATTCCAGTATATTATAAATCATATTTTAAAATATTTTTTTAATAGTTTATCTCGCAATCCTAAATTATAGTTGTACAATTTTCTCTATCTGAATTAAATTCTTGAGAACTACATGTTTGACAAATATATGTGGCTTTAAAATGATTTTGGCACGGGAATTGATTGCAAGAATCACATTTAATTGTTGTCTCCACATTTTTTCTTGCAGAATTGGAATAATAAATATTATTACTACCCAACTACAGATCTTTGAGTAATTACAACGTACTTAATTGGAAGTCAAAATTATACTGAAGCAATACACAAAGTCTTTACGATTAGATTTAGAGACAGAGTTACCACATTGAATTCCATAACATTGGCATACTTTATACTCCAGCGCGCCCGCTTGAGGGTTGAAACAGAAACATCTTATCAAATTCAACCGGCGTTGTGCCTTTCATCATTTACGAAATGATAAACCACCTATTTGACGCACCCCGTATATTAACACATTTTAAGAAAATTGTTAGGTTGATAATATTGCGTGTTACTCTAATATTTTATTGTAGTAATTATGCAACTCGAAGAGGCAATAATATTGTCTTGCTTTTTTGAAACACAGTATGTGTGCAAATGTTAATTATCATGAAATTGTTTTCACAAATTTTTGTTCTTGGCATTTAGCAAAATGTTATTAGCAGGCAAGATTTTTTTAAAACAAATTGACTCATACAAAAATCCAGCTTGTATCTCAATTTATGTAACTTAAAACGTTGTTTTTATTAACGGCTTTGCACATCCCCGCTCTTAATCTTCTCTGCGTATCCTCTTGTGTTATTATTTGTTGTTATTATTGAAATCCTGGGGGAGAAGGGACCCTCTTCTGGATAATGGGACACCGGATCCTAGTAATTTCTTCCAGCGATGAGATTAGAGCAGCGAGTGGGCATTGTCAGTAGGGAGTGCGGACAGTTAAACAATAGACGGCCCCTGTTATACAACACCTTTCATTTGTCAATCATTGTCTGCTTTGTTACATCCAGCAGTGAAGTGATGATAGCCGATGGTTGCTCTTATTGACTTGTTTGTGTTTGCAGTTGTTATTTGTTATAATCGTGATACATTCCATACGCGTCTTGATACTGACTGCGGCTACAAGAAGTGTTAAAGATGTAAGCTTTTTTGGCATGTCGAAATTGTTATTTATTTGTGTGTTTCATTGTTCTCTATAAAGAGAGAGACAAGCTCTGTACAAAAATGATCATATTTCTGAACTCCTGGATTTCATTACTATTTTTGCTTAAATATTAAATTTAAAAACCTTTTTTTTTACTCTTAAAGACTAATATCTATGAAATGCACAAGGATATCAAACTGTCTTTTTTAGTTCTTTTTTTTACGTTACTTTACTGTCTCGGTTTTAGGATATTATATCAGGCCTTTCGTTATCCTTTGTTGAAATAATTTGTTTTACCATAAATTAATAGAACGACATTGGTTTTCTTTGGATAAATCAAATTTTTCAAAAAATACAATATGCGTTATCTTGCATACTATACTAATATATTTTGTTAATTACAAATATTAAAAACATTTATGTACAAAGTTTAATACCATTAACAATGTAAAAGCTTCGTAACCTGAAACCAACAAAAAACCTCTATTAAAAGGTGTGGTAGCAAAATTGGGGACAACTGAAAAATAAACATGACAGCGAGATATAATTTTTAGAGCCTCATATTTAATAAGTAGCAACTAATCCGCTTAAACTAAAATTTTTTGTACTATGAATACGATAAGACCCAGTAATCCTGGGCCTAATAATACCTACAAATTGGTTTTAAAGCCTTCAAAATCTTTTTAATAACAACTAATGTAATAAAATAAACTAGTAAATTTATCTGCAAGTATGAAGGTTCGAAAATTATCAATTTAATTTGTAATAAATTGTTGGTCTTGCCAGGGCTGGCGCAAGAGTATCTGACGCGCCTAGGCAAAGAAAATTTAGGCGCCCCTATACATCATCGTGTAATATGGTTTTGGTGATTTTAACCAAACTTCGAGCAGCAAATGAACAAATTTCAACGCAGGTTAATTCCCAAAAACACTTTAATTTATAAAAATAATATCATTAGGAACTTTTGAATAATTTTTTATTAATTAACGCTAATACATTTGTACGTATATGATTACTCCTAATATTTGTGTAGGGAAAATATTTATGGCTGAAATACAAAAATTAAGAAATATTTATTTTTCAGGCTTTTGGTTTGGCAAAGTTCTGAATTAATTCATCTATACAGGGTGTGTAAAAATTGGCGGAAGCGCTACACGTGGCGATTTTCTTCGTAAAATTCTAAGTCGAAAATCTTAATACGAAAATGTTGTACCATGCTTGCTGTGTCTGCAAGAGGTCTTCAAAGTTTTGACATTTAGTCCTTTAATAAGCGTTATTATTTAATACTTGCAAATGGAAAAGCTGTAATTTGGAATAAAAATAAATTTCGAATAGTATTTTTTCCTAGATATTGTGTTCTTCCTTTCAAAAATTGGTGTTGAAAATATTTAAATCACTGATTTGAATGAAAATAATACATATGGCAACATTGTCATTAGCTGTCATCTCTGTTTTTCTCGTAATTATTTCTACTTTGTGTTTTACGATACCCAAAAGTTTGCACCTATGTTTACGAACTGAAGGCTTTTAGTTCGAACAAAAATTGTAAATACCTAAGTAAAAATTGCTGATAAAAAAATGTCCAACGCAAATCAATGTATGCAATGTTGGCAATTTATTTTTTCTTTAAATGGTTCCTGAGGCCATAGAAAGCATGGTACAACATTTTTGTATCAAGATTTTCGACTTAGAATTTTACGAAGAACATCGTCACGTGTAGCGCTTCCGCCAATTTATACACACCCTGTATAAATTGTAGATGCAATTTTTTACTTTATAGATATATTAT
Source organism: Elmis aenea (assembly GCA_947652605.1). NCBI lineage: Eukaryota > Metazoa > Arthropoda > Insecta > Coleoptera > Elmidae > Elmis > Elmis aenea. The sequence goes on along the minus strand of OX393581.1, from coordinate 10,125,423 downwards.
TTTTAGACCAATGAGTCGTTCCTGATACATGGTAGAGTAAGTCTACGTTTTTATAAGCTTTAATTATAAAAAAAAAACTTCTTTCTGAACTTGCTACCGATACTGGGAATGTCGCAAAAATTCAACAATAAACACACTTGGAACACTATTTTCTAAATTTTTTTTTTTTGTATATTTAACAGGACATTTAATGAAAAAGTATTATTTGGTATTCGCCTTACTATTATTTTTTATTTACTGTATGTTACGTTAATATATCTCTAAATATCATGTTTTAAGTAAATTTACAATGCATTTTTTAGGTAGTTTAATATGTAATTTTTTCAAATTCATCATTATCTCGTTTTTTTTTATGAGTAAGGCTGGCGCCTCCGTGTTTACAAATGAAAATTCAATCTATGGACTCCGAATGTTTACTTATTCATACAGAAATGAGGTGGTTGTCGCTTGGAAAAGTTTTAAGTCGTGTGTTGCAATTAAGAAATGAATTGCTGATTTTTTTTCGAAACAGAAAAACGCGAAACTTGAAAAATATCTGCAAAATGATAATTGGTGCAATAATTTGGCGTATTTGGCTGATATTTTTACTTACTTTAATACTGTAAGTATAAATATGCAAGGAAAAACGAAAACATCTTACATCGACTGACAAATTATGTGCAATGAAAAAAAAACTGTTACCATGGAAGAGACACGTAAGAGAAAGAAACACAGCAATGTTCCCTTCTGTGTAGGATACCTACAAACGGGGCAAATATTTCTTTAATAATCGAACATTTAAGAAAAGAAATTTTTGAAAAATATTTTTTATTATTAAACACTGTACAATTCGATTGGATAAGAAATCCGTTTGTTTCTTCCGACTTCTCCAGTTTTACTCTGATTGAACAAAAAAACTGACGTCGCTCTCTTCAGATCGTGGATTAAAATTGAAGTTCATTGAAAATACTCCTGAAAAATTCTGTATCTTTGTTAAAGATGAATACCCGGGTCTAGCAAAAATAGCACTAAACACATCATTATTATTTTGCACTTCATATATTTGCGAAGCAGGATTTTCAACGATGGTTAATATTAAAACAAAGAAACGCGAGAGACTTGAAAATTAACAAAAAAACAGATGGGAATGGATTTATCATTTATTCGTCTCAAAATTGCTGATATCTTCAAAGATCACCAAGCTCATGTATCGCATTAAATTGGAGAGTTTGTTTTTTTTAAGTATTGTGATTTTAAATGATTTTTAAATGAATATGTTTGCATCAATCAATATCGGTATTTAATTCTTTTATAAAAAGTAACACTTTGAAGCAGATTTGGCCAACCCCGTGCCAGCGGAAGCAATGTCCTTTTTTTTCATTGCGCCCTTGCTTTCTAAAAGGTTGGCCATCCTGCTGTAAAGCTTATGTTGTATTGTAAGTGTTCCGCGCAAAAAAAGTCGGAGAAGTGTTCCCCGACTTCAAAAAGTTTTAGAACCAAGGCCTAGACAATCGCCCAAAGTCGCCTAATGGTCAAATCGGCCCAGGGTCCTGCTAAAAAGTCCTTTTCACTTTAAGAGTGCATGTTTGGTGTTTTGTTCATTCAATTTTTACAATAATTCTATCATTTTTATACAAATTACCTAATTCTTAACGCTACGGTGAACACATCTGCTCAATACCATTATTTACAATCGTTTGTATTTTGTACAACGAATTTCACATTATCTCTATTATGTATGCAAGTCTAGAATTTTTTGTTGTAACAGAAGCGTAGGTGCTCGTAACAATTATTGTACAGGAAATTATTCTTGATGCACTGTTGAAAGTCCTGTGGACGAGGAAATTCTCGTAACGTCACCACGTCGTTAAATTATACAAGCTGGATAAAACGAGACGATAATTCGTTTATAATTCCCAATTAAGGCATCAATATATCGATTGGATTTGTTATTACAAGAAAGCAATGGTTAGCAATAAACGGAATTGTAAAATTGGACCATAAAACTGCTTACGGTAACCTGTAAGGAGTGTAAGGCCCACGTTGTAAACCTATAAAGATGTTGATGTGTTATCGCTGGCCAGTTTACAACCGCTCCACGCTGAATAAGGTATTTATGGGGAGAAATTTATACAACATATACTTGTGTAAAGCAGTATGGGGACAGACGAGACTGACCAATTAAGATACCGTCGTAAGAGTACATTATTAAGAGATAAAAAATATGGTTTTTATTAGACGTTCGTGTAACGTTGTGCACAGGCAGCCATGTTTAACAGTGTACAAAATCGATTTTAAAGACGGTTTTATCGTTGCAAAAAGCAGTCTTGGTGAGGAGCGAATAAAAATTTAAAACTACAGTAGTAGACATTAATAATTAAAATAACAGAAAATAAAAACGTTTGTAGTTTTCTCAGAAAATTAGTAACATTCTTTTGCGATTCTCTCCTTTCAATAAATTTTTAATCTCTTTCTTGTCAAAATATGGTCGCCGTGTAAAAAATAAGGACCTAGGGAACTCCTGGCATACAGGTCTGAACTTTTTATTAGCCAAGAAATGCTTCAAAGGTCCAAAGACATGAACAAATAATAATCATATGAGTAAAATGAATGTGGCAAAAGTTTCCATGTAACCTGCGTTTTTTTTTTTGAGTTATCGTTGTTGATTGAAGAGAATTTTTTCATTAAATAAGGATACCTTTTTTTTAACAATTCAGCACTTATTCCTTGTAGTTCGTAACGATAAAATACACTCAGAACTGTTTTTCCAGGTTTTATTAACTCGAAACGAATTAGTTTAGAACAGTTTCTCCACATACACAATAGTACGTTTTGATTTAGGGTTAGTATGATGGAGCTTAGTATGATGATACGTATGCTTAATCTAGGATTATTAGACTCCACCAGCGAATTTAATGCGTCATTATTAAATGACGTAATTAAAGAAGTAACTCAAAAAATGCGACCTTTTCACCTAGGCAGCTGGAAAATGAAAAAAATAAACGTAACTGAGCCAATGTTCGCAGTCGACATGGTCTCTTAGTCGCGGAAACAAAAAATAATCTGCAACATAATCTAGAAACTCTAAACCAGGAATTGAAAAATCAATATGAAAATAAATACAGAAAAAACTAAAACCATGATTGGTACAACAAGATCAAAAGGCATAAAATCACTGTAGGTAAATGGGCTTAGGTTCGAACAGGTAGAAAGCTTTAATGTTTAGGAGTGATCATGAAGGAAAATGGAGGAATGGACAAGGAAATAAGCGAAAGGACAGGAAATGTAGGAAGAATATTTAACAGTTTAAGAACAACATTTTTTGGAAATAGAGAAGTCCCAAAACGAACAAAAGGGGAAGTGGTCAAAAAAGTAGTAACTCCGGCACTTTTATACGGAAGTGAAACGTGGACACCCACAAACAAAAAAAAGTAGCTATGTGAATGCAGCACAAATGGGATTCCTAAGCAAAATCCAAGGGAAAAAATAGAATCAGAAACGAACATATTATGAAGAACAATTAAAGATAAAATCAGTTGTAACAAAAAAGCAAGAAATACAGCTGGGATGGTTGGGTCACAGTTACAGAATGAAAGAAGAAAGGTTAACCAGAAAAGCCTGTGAAGCAAGGTCACAGAAAAAAAACAAAAGAGGTAGACCGAGAAAAACGTGGTAAGACGAAGTTAAAAAAGCAGTAACGGATAAAAACATCAAATGGAAAGACATAAAAAAGCTGGCGCAAGACAGAAAAACGTGGAAAAAAGTCAGCACAACTCAACAGTCCTACACATAACAGTAAAAGGACTCATGACAAATTTAAAAAAAAATGTAATTCGACTGGTCGTCCATTTCGAAAACTATCAGAAAAGTCAAAATTACATATTTTTTATAAAAAGAAGATTATTAGAAAGAATGTAGTTGATTCTTCGATTCCAGTATCCTCCTCCTGTAATTTTGGATAACTGAATTTGCCTATTTGCGTTAGTCTGTTGTGATATTTAGTTTTTTTTACCAGCATATTAAAAAAACAGATTAGCACAAGTATGTACCCGCAAACGGTAACAGAATTCGAATAGCCCATTTTGATCAACTCGAATATTCGTCAAATATATCGCACCAGAATGCTATTACCGGAATCTTTTTGATCAGTTCTAGGACAACTACCCCCTGGACAATAACCACCGGACAATTTCTCTCCCTACAAATAACCCCCGCACAAACCCCCGCTTTAAAAAAAAAGAGTCAATTAACCCCTAATGCAAAAAAAAAACCTAACGACCAACTTATGGGTATTGGTAGATTATAATGGTCGCAATGGAAAGTGTTAAAGTTGCAATTAAAAAAAAAATAATGAGGCCGAATAACAATATAATCTTCTTCGGGTGTTATCTTTGTTTAGCGATATTAATTTATAAGAAGCAGTTTGTATGTTTATCAAAGAATGCATGAATACGTGAAATATAGGAATAATTCTTGGATTTTTTTTAAACGTAGGTATTACTATAAATATTACTTTACCTGTAAAATAACTCACAAATGTAGTTAATTATTTAAATACAAATATTTTACCATAACGTTCACAAGTTTTCTAATTTTAATCGTAATCCTGTGATGTTAACGTAATTCCAAATCATGCAGATGGTCATAGGAGTGAAAAAATGTGCGTTCAAAGATAACACCCGAAGAAGATTACATTATTATTCTGCTTTAATTTATTTTCTTCTGCAACTTTATTACTTTACATTGCTGAAATTATAATTTACCGATATTTCAAATTAGTCATTAGAGTTTATTTTTGTACGGGGAGTTGTTTGTCCGGGAGTTATTTGTACGGGGGGTTATTGTCCGGGGGTTATTGTCCAGGGAGTAATTGTCCTGTTACCCTTTGAACTTAGCCTTTAACTAAGCATCCGAAATAATGTCAATTAAATTAATAATATTTGATATTTTCATTAAATTCTATTCGTTTTCATAATGAGCTAACTTCATCACAATCATTTTAACTTCCAATAGGTTGTTTTGCATCCCTTTATCCAACTCCTAAAAATGTCAAAGAAACAAAATTGAAGCTTTTGTTTTAGATATAGGCCCGTTCGTGTGAAATATCAATAACGATTAGCTATCAAGTTTATTGCGAAACGTTTCTGAAAGAGATAGAATTACCTGTATTTTAATAAAGGGTCCTTTGTCACCCCGTGGATTTTTAGTTTATATAAACTGCCGTAGATAGGAACTCACAGATAACCTCTGATATGCTGAGGCCATTGTTTAAATTTATATCCACACCGCACATTCCTTATAAATTACTAATCGTCCTGTCCCTTTTCTGCACAATAGTGGTTAGCTCGCGTTCTTGGGGCATAAACGAGCGTGGAAAATACATGCGTTAATAGTGATTGTATTTCATTAAATTAATTACGAAAAAAAACAGAAGTTCGTGTTGTGGTAATAGATGTCGAACGCATGTGAATTTTTATTGCCGTTCCTTATACAGGAATCAAATAAATTAGTTTTTATAAACTGTACGTACAGCTGTCGTTATGTTTGAGTTTTACGTTTGGTATTGCAAAAGATCGGCGAGTAATAATTGTTTAGTGCAATAGGAAATAAACGTTTTGCCTTGAATTTCTTTGTAATAATTCCTTAGTGGAAATTTAGGTACGTGCTTGTGTGTTTATTTTTTTAAAAAGTACATACTAATCATGAAAACTAAAAATGTTGCAACGTGCTTATGTATTTTTTGATTTTTTTTTTTTTTAATTCTCCCAGAACATTTGCCATCTGTCCGAAGACAATAAACAAATCCTTTGACATTGACACAATTAAAATAACGTAACAGAGAGACATGTAAGTGGCTGCCCAGTGGCACCCACTCCTTCAATAAACATAAGAACTTATTTCTATGTACTTATCTACTACTCATAACGTTCTATTAAGTCTGCTGTTCTCCAGCGCTTTAGTCTTCGCTTGTCTGTCCCTTCATTGATCAGGTTCGCGGCCAGGTGGTTGGGATGCTGACTAAGCCTGTCCATGTATCTTTTGCAGTACTTTTTGATTTCTTCTTTTACTGGCACTATTTGTAAGTCCTGTCTTATTATTTCGTTCGTAACAAACCATGGGGCGTCCACTAGCATTCGCAACACTTTGGCCTGAAACCTTTCTAGGATATCGATGTTAGAGTTAGCGGCTGTACCCCACAACTGCAGGCCGTATGTCCAGACCGGTTTAAGCACGCACTTGTAGATGAGCAATTTATTTTCTAATGAAAGTTTTGAATTTCTTCCTAGTAACCAGTACATTTTGCTTAGTTTTATTCCTAGCTGCTTCCTTTTCTGCCATATATGTGTCCTCCAGTTCATGCGTCGGTCGAGGTGCATTCCCAGGTACTTAACTGATTCTGCCTGTGGTAGTTCCTTACCATTCATATTGACTGGTTGGCAGCTGTCTCTTTTTAGGGTGAATGTAATTTGTACGGACTTTTGTTCGTTTAGTTTGATTCTCCATCGTCTACACCAATGTTGAATTTTATTTAGATGTTGCTGTAGGTGCTTCGTTACTATTTTTGCATCTTTATCTGACGCCATTTTTGATTTATAATTTAAAAACAAAATTAAAAACACTATTTAATTGCAGAATAACAATATAATTTTCAGAGAAAATGAGCAACCAACGAATAAATGTTATTGGTGTTTTTTTTTCTGATGTGTTTGCAGACTTATTTGGTGTTTTTTTCACCAGCAAAATTAATTATTTATTTGTTTAATTTGACGTCCGTTGAACATTTTAAGGGAAAATAAAACGACATCTGGATGTACAGGACGTTTAAGGTTTATTTTGATTCAAAAAATTGTCTTACATGTTTTGTCGATTATTGTTTTATCGACCTTCATGTTTATTTATGTATTGAAGCATAGTCATTAATAGGAGTGATGAAGTCTTCGAAAATTTTAATTTGTTCTAAATTTTTAAAATAACTGGCCAATTGAGGGTACTTGGAGAAGCAAATCCATCCTTATGCCATTTTCAAAATAAATATTTTACGCTTTTGTTTAGCAATTAAATTTCTATTGACAAAAATATTAATGATTTTGAAAGAAATTGCAAGTAAAATGTTTAAAGATAAAAATATCATACATTTTTGTAATCTTAAACAGCTTTAATTCATTTTTAGCAAAAAGTTACTTATGCCACTTTCAAAATAAACAAGTCCTTGCTCTACCAACTCTTCTGCTACTCCAGAACTTGCTACAGTAACTATCAATTAATACTTTCATTGACTTAAATTAGCCTTCTTAACGAAATATGTATATGATAATGCAGTACAGTCAGCTGTTATAAAATGCTACAATGTTATGTATCTTTGTAATAAAAATAGTTGTAGTCCACACGTTACAATCTTCTTTCCCGGGCTTGGAACTGCGTCTTTTTTGGTTACGTGTCGACGTTTCGACTATACCATCGTTTTGAAAAAGACCAAGACAATTATGGTCGTAACGTCTACATGTAACCAAAGAAGACGCGGTTCCCACCAGGAAAAAAGATTGTAACATGGACAGCTGTCGGGAAAGCCTGAACAATAAAATCGTAGCTCACACCTTTACAACACTTTTCTGTTTAATTTTTCTTTTTAAATCTATATTCAAGTTGTTTAGGGCACACCTTTTACGCATCCTAAATGAAGTTGTCGCAAAATACCAATAAATATCAAGCTGAGTGTTAGTTATTAACAAATCAATGTATTAGAGACTTTGAACTATTTGCTTTGTTTTCTTAGTTGTTATTCAAAATTTAGAATTTTTAAATAGTGTCTCGTCCCAGAAGGACAACATAAATTTGCGCATTTTTACATTGGTACATTTTTCTTCATGTCATCTTTAAATAATATTTAGAAGATACTTAACTGCTACACCGATAAAAAAATCTGAATATTTATTGACAGCAATTTTTAAAACATAGTTAAAACAACATTATCATCGAAAATCATAAAAAGCTATTCTAGTATTTCGGGGATATCTCGTAAAATATTTGTTTTATGTCTGTATTAAAAGTTTGGTTTAAAAAAACTACACGAACTTGCCATATCGTAAATTTGTAGACATTAAAACGGTAGTAACACCCCAATTAAAAAAGGCCTCATACAATTTAAAGAGGTTATGTACACTATAGTAGCTCAGTATTAGTTTTTTTTTTTTGTGGCAGCCCCAACAAGCTATAAACAATGTTTGATATTCTCATAAGCGAAAATTATTAAAAGTCGGTTTAAGTTTACTCATACGAGCAGTTGTAAATACACAAACAACGAATATTTCCTCATTTTTAATGGCATTTTAGTTTCTAAGTGTGTTACCAATTAAAATTTCGAACCGTTGTATGCCAGTCGCTTTATTACTTTACAAATGACATAAAACTTTAGTTTAATAGCAGATGGATGGTGTTTTTTATCCCCCTGTTTAGTAATGTTTAAATTCCGTTTAGTGTTTTATGTATTGCGTACATGTATCATACACTAAAACTTAATTACTCTGAGATGTAGTTTTTGTCCCCCATAAATAGTTAATTTTACTGCGTTTCGCGAGAAAAGATGTTTTTGTTTTAGGGTACAAGAAAATTTAATTAACTGATGAAACTACGGCGATATAAAAATATAATAAAGTGAATACAAGAACTAAAGTTTTAAGTAACAACCGATGTTTGTTTTTTTTTTTAAATTTTTGTTATACATTTTAAAATATCGAGGCGTAAAAATGATTGTTCCAAGAATTAATTGGCATTTTTTTCTTTGTTTTCGCTCGATTGGCTGAAATAAGTATTGAAATTTTGCTTCCTCTATGCTAATAGAATGTTAAGGTCTGAGAATTTGTATAAAACATACCATACTGGAGTGTCGAGTACGCTCGAAATTAATTGTTCGGTTTTTGCTAAAGTTTCTCTCCCGGGATTCCGGGATCTCGGTCCATTTAAACCTAATTTATATATCCCGGAAAATACTTTCTGTCCCGGGAAATCGCGAGATATTTCAAAAATGTTACTTTCGTTTATTTTGTGTTAAGATATTTGTAATATTATCATAACTTATTGGAATTTGTTATAAATATCTTAAATAACATTAATTTATGGAAAAACTTTATTTTTATTTCAAAATGGTTTTTCTGCTAGAATAAGGAATTATGAACACCCGTAGTATGCCCCGTCTCTTATGACAAAGTTTATATAATAATTCGTACACAGTTATATTTTTGTGTATCGTGGTAACGCGAAGCAAAAAAGCGTAAAAATGAAATTTTGACGAAAACGATGTCTCTGCTGTTGGATGCCTTCAAGACAATTGCACCCATATCTACAGAGTCTGAGAGAGCATTTATGCAGCAGGACCTTTTGTTAATCAATTAAGATTATGACTAATTGACCAAAGCAAAGATCATTTGCATTTGCTTAAATCACCTTACAAAAATATATTGTAAAATTTTTGTTGTTTTCATTTAAATGAAATTGCAATAGAAAAGCAGTATTTTTTAAATGTATATTTCTCTTAGCATTGAAGCTTTTCGTTATTATTTTGGCAATTACTCATTGGCATTTAATGTTTCTTAATTGTTTAAATTTATAAAGTACTTATTGAACGAAACCTCTTAATGAAATTTATTTTTGACTATATTTGAAGAAGCTTTTTAACGTAGTTGCATGAAAAGTTGGAATTAACTGAAAAATCCCTTCCTAAAAGTTTTTCTTTTAACTATTTTCTTTGCTTAATATTGGAAAGTGCTGGCGCCAGCATCGTGATCCTATATCAGGGGATAATCCATCTTAGGCATTGCAAAGGAGACGGGCACTAGACTTTTAAATTAATTGTAAAAAACTGCAGTACATTTTTATCTAGCCTTAGCAATGGTATCTGAAACAACATTATTTGGCAGTTGGAACTGTTGAATACGTATTGAATTGTTATTTTTGCGTTACTTGCAACAAAAATATTTATAACAAAACACGGCTTCCAATTATATTTAAATAGTTTTTCCTTAGATTATTTTAAGGACCAAACGAAGGTCTGAAGTCATTTTTGACGAAAACAAACTGTAGTTTAAGACAGATAATTGATTTCCTGTTCATTTTCTATCACAAAAGATGGGTGATCCTTACAATTTAAGACTTTCCTTCAACTAAACTGTTCAATTTAAGCTCCAAGTGTAAGTAACGATAATATGGCTCCTAATTTTTTGTTTTGAGTTAACGAATCGGGTTAAATTAGGAAAATGGTTTGCTTGTTTAATATTTTAGATTATTGTTTAATGAAATATCAATGATTCGCAGTAAATTGTAGAATTTCTTATTCCAGACAAAACTATTAAATGTTTACTTCGTTATCCTCAGAAGACGTAGATAAGTAAAGAACCAGGACTCTCATTTGTTTCGAAATCATCTTTTGTTTAGCTTAGATTTTGTTATTTCGTATTAAATCAGCCTTCTTGGATATTATTTTGTTGCTGTCCATTATCATTAAGGGCTAACGAATTGGAAAATCGTTTGTGGGGTAATGAAATGTTTTCGATTGTTACCGCATTGAATTGTAATTTATATAAACGAAGAGGCTTTCGAAGGAAAACTCTTCGGTTTGAAAAATATGCATTCCTCGTCGAGTTTCGCTTTGGTGGTCACATGGCGCAATCGCGATGTACGCCAATGTATAACTTGCTACCAAAATCGATGCAATGCACCGTCGGAATTCGCGAGCACCTCCCACCTACTGGCGGTCGGCCATCTTGCCTTTATCGATCGTTACTAATGTTTTTAACTCTAATTATTAACTACCATAATATTTTTTTGTCTTGAACTGCTAGTGGAAAAAACCTAATCTATGTTATAGAACGCACCTAACGCTGAAGCTATAGTAGTCAGTCCTTAAAATTGAAACTACTTCAATGAAATAAGAAAATTTCCATGTGCAGTAAAGGCGAAATATTTTTAAAAGCAAAAATAAAACGCGTTGTTAGATGAAATATCTATCACAAGAAACCGAGAGATTTATCTTAAGTACCGACATTATGTAAACCTACACCGTTAATTTTGTATTTGTAAGTCATTTGATTAGTGCAGCAAATTGGTTAAGGGATAATTTGGCAAAATTATATCACAGGAAGCTCCTTGGATGAGTAAATTTAGATTGAATGGATAATTTAATAAATCAGCAAACATTTATACCAGGTTCTGTGGATTGTTTTACAGCCAACCAGGACTTTAAAGCTCTTGAATTAATTTCGTATTACCTATATGTACCTACCTACTTCAAATATTTGCTAAAATTAAATTCTGGTACATCTAGGCCCTAGAGTCTAGGTGAAAGCTTGGATGAATTAGATAGTAAAAATGTAGATAAGACATTTCTGTTCACACGAGATTGTTTCCACAATGATTTTGTAATAAATAACATTGAATAGTAATAGATGTAACCAACATTAGTCGCGTATTTGCGAGAATAATTAAGAAAATGGGAAAGATTTTCATGTTCATGTAAGCTAATTATCATATTACAACTATTTTTACGTGGACTATTGTATTGATAACCTATAGTAATGAAGAAGAAACTGTCGCAAACTGTTAAAAGCGTAGAGACATGATCAAAATACGAACTGAAAATGAAAAAAAAACATAGTCAAATTGTCGAATATCCGAAAAGCATGGAACTGTAAGTAAAATACGTCCATGAAGTGTGTTCCACGTATTTTTTTGTGCCTTGTTTTTCAGACTCATGGTTTTTTATTTACTAAAACTAATTAAAAGAACACCCTTTTTTATGGCCAAGAAAATCAGCCTCAGAATAATAGTGGAAGAATTTATCACTATGTATTAGCCATACAGTGTAAGAAAAGTAATCTAGCAATAACTTTAATCAAAGATAACCCCTAAAGATACAATTTACATGTGCTTTCAGATATTTCTCAAATATATGGCACGCAGAAATTAACATTGGAATTGTCATTGTCTCTCTGTTAACAATTTAAATATTCATGTCGTAAAAACGTAAACTTTATAATTTTCTAACTTTCAAAATTATATATATTTCACTGTTTATTGCAGTTGTTGATCACAGCGTTTCTTGCAACCTTACATAATTATTTTTTTTGCGGAGAAATTTAGTTATATCTTTCGTGATTAATGAGATGAAACAGAATTGCTTTAAGTGTTTAATGGATAAATCTTGTAAAACATGGCATTACTTTAAGTATGATGAGGCTATATCTAAATTTACCGAATTAACATGAATTTCTAATATACTGGAATTTCATCTTTACGCAATGTTTTCAAAATATGTCATAAAACTCTTGGTACAACGCACTTTATTTTTTGTGTGGCAGTGGGGTAAAATTCTATTTTTTTTAATAGTTGGATTGAATTTGATATTAATTTTTACCATTTCTATTTCAGGTGCTGAAATACTGCGATCATCTTCATGGCAAATGGTACTTTTCTGAAATTCGAGCCATATTCTCTAGAAGATATCTGCTTCAAAATGTATCCATTGAAATTTTCCTTGCGAGCAGAAGTAAGTATATCCAAAAATGTAAGGCTGTAGCGGTTTAGAATCTAAGACAAAGGTTTTGCAATAGACAAATTCATGCATACAACTAATAAAAACTTTATGTATATGGCTAAACAGAATAGGTATATCTAAATATTTATAAAAAAGATTGAGTTGGATGTTTTAAAGTTACAATAGCGATTCAATTTACTTTTAGACAGACGTGAACATTTTTGGTCCTTCGATCGGTTTGATTAAACCGAAGCAATAACTTTGTGCTCTTTATTATTGCAAACACAAAAAAATTACTTCATTAATACATCAAAATATAAATTTTAAAAGATTTATTTTTCTGGTCATTGCTAATCCAAATATTTTATTGTCGTTTTTAAAGTATGTCAAATAAAAATTATCAGTCAATAATAGCAAAAGTTTTGTTTTATTCTTAATAGCGCGCGTAAGCCGTATCATGGTTTAAAATATCCTTAAGTAGAATCAGTTAAGAACCAGGTGCAGATTTTCCTAATATTTTGTTGTTTTTTCCTCCTCCAGCTTCGATTTTGTTTGCCTTTTCGGATCAAGCCACCGTAAAGAAGGTTATTAAAGCACTCCCTAGGGTTGGGGTTGGAATCAAATACGGAATTCCACAGACAAGGTAATTTTTATAAATAAGTAAATAGCGCTTCACGTTCATCTGTTTTACTTTCTACTGTTCTATTTCAAGTTAAATTAACAAAAGTAACGCTAAATATTTGTTTTTTTAGATATTTATGGCTTTGATCATTGGCTAATTTGTTTTATAAAGCCTAGATTTGTCAATTAATTTTTTTACGTTTTCTATGTGTAGGTAATGTTTTTTTTATGTTTTAGACGGGCTAGTATGATGTCGCCACGACAGCTCATGCGAAATTCGAACATGACTCAGAAATGGCAACGTCGGGAAATTTCCAATTTTGAGTATCTCATGTTCCTGAACACCATCGCCGGTAAGTTTTTTTTTTTTAAATCAGTCTATTTCACGTAACTTCCGATGTTCTCCAACATTTTCCATTTCTTAAAAACCGTTGTTTGGTTCCATCTTGCCCCTTCAACTGTTTTGAATTCGTCCATTTATCCTTTAAGTGCCTTTACGTTATGGCAGTTTTACTGTTTGTGTTTCTTCATTTATGTTTTTTCAACCACTAAAGTTAAGACTTGTTTTCAATATTATAGGCTGTGAATAGTTGCGTTTATTTTCATTAATTTAAACTAAATTTTCTATGATTTTACCAGTTTTTCGATTTTGGTTCTGGAAACAGTATTGTGGTCGGTGATGCGACCTATCAAATTACTTCGTAAATAACACTAATTTTATTAATAATAGTTAACGATAATATATTTTCGATTATTTCAATGTAAATGAAGTAGATCGACGAAGCAAGCTTATGTAAAATAGTTTTTTTTTTCATACAATAAGCAGTTTTTGTTTTTTTTTTAAATTTTGCTAATAAATATACGAATGCGAAATAGGAAGGCAGTGTACGAGATTACCTTGTCGTATTTCTACTTACGAACATTTTCAACTTACGAACAAACCTATGAAACAACATCTGTTATTTAGCAAGGTGGCGTACAAATAGAGGTGGAGCCCGGTCCTTCTGTATTTTATCGTTAATGATAAGCACTATTACATATTATTAACAGGGCAATACAGTTGCGTTGAGATTCTTGGAGGTAGCGGACGTAAGCAGAATTTTTTGGTAATGCATCGATTTATCCAACAAATATTTTCTTCAGTACTGGTATGACGCTTGAAAAAGGAAGTGTAAAGTATTTTTAACTTTTGGCTTTCTTTGCAAGAAAAAAGCGATCAAGAGATGTGTTACAAAGTAGTCAAAATTTGTTTGTGTACGAAAACATAAAAAACACTTTTACACCAATAAGCTTTTAAACAAAAACACCTCAATCTGTCATTTTTATATGTGACAGTTAAAAAAATCTTTCAATTCCGTCAACTGGCACTAAACTGAGTACCTATATAGTTCTTTAAATCTCTTGAAGTCTCAAAGTAATAGCTTTATCTTAAAAAAGCATCAACTGTTTTATAAAAATTGTTCAAAGTATAGTTGAACCACATCGTTAAGGTTGAAATTTTTATTTTTTAATTTGACTGAAATAAATAGTTGCTAACATCAATCTCTATAATTAGTATACATTCTAAAACTAATGATTTTAGTTCAAAATCTTTTCGATTTTTTTTTCTCCAACAAGCTTTATTTTTCAAATCGTTGTGGTGATCTTTTAAATGTTATTTGACTGAATTAACTGAAGTTATGACCTTTATTATTATTATTATTTCCGCGGAAGTAGTCCCCTTTCGGGTTACTGTACTGCGACCCATTGGTCTGTTGTACTCTCTGGTGATGGCCCCTTAAAGGAGTCCTGTGTTTTTGAAAAACTCCAGAATTTTCTTTGTGTTTTTCTTAACTCTTCTTGTTTTTTTTTTCCATCCCCAGAAGTACACGCCGATAGTGTGTGAATCCTTCACACTCGCATATTACGTGAAGAGGAGTTTCTTCTTCTTCACCAAATCCTCTGCATATATCGGTCTCTGAGAGCTCTATTATGTAGAAGTTTGTTTAGCCCATAGTCCTTTGACGAGTCCTGTGGCTGCTCTGATGTCTACTCTGCTCATCCTGAGCATTTCCCCTGTCTCTTCTTTAGAGACCATTGACAGGATAGCCTTAGTATAATAGGCTTATCCTGCAAATTTTTTTCAATGAGCATTATGCCCGTATTAATAAGTCATTAAGACACCGCTTGGCTGTTCCATAGGATGTACCAACTGCAGGTTCTGGTCCGAAGAAAGGTGTTTCCCTGCCAATTTGGGGTAGGCGATCTGCCTTCTCGTTCCCTGGTATATTGGTGTGCCCTGGGAACCATACCAATACAAATATAGCAATATTCCTGCTTCCTAGCACGTTAAGTGCCCGTACGCAGTTCAGAACAAGTCCTGAGTTTACTTTCGACGAGCCAAGAGCTTTTAAGACTGCTTGGCTGTCGGACACTATGAAGATTCTTTTACTACTAAAATCTCTTTCTAATAGTATATCTGCACATAAGTGCGTAGCGTACACCTTGGCTTGATATATGGTTGCACACTCTCCAAGGCTTACAGACCTTAAAATGATTGTTTTCAGTCTGGCGCTAACTGCTTTTGTTTAAAATTGATTAGATTTTTCAAAACAAAAATGTAAGTCATACAATTGCACTCTTTCAGTTTTCGATAGTTATTTTTCATCATTATTTGACCGAATTCAGGGAAAATCATTTTTGCTTCCAGTCTGATTATGAGCATAAGAAATTTAAAGTCGATTGCTTTCATTCCCACATTTACCCAAAAACATTTCCTGAACTGCACAAACAATATAGGTACCTTAGTAAATGTTTCACTTATAAAAGCAATAATGAAAGCATTATATCGCATATGGACTTGTAAAACGATACGATAATTGGAACTGAAAGCTGATGACAATAAAATTAATAGCATATGAATGTTAACAACGGTTCGTTGACTTCGGAAAACAAACTCCGCATAAGCATTTCCTTCTTATTTGCATACGAAGACTATTTCAGGTATACAGCCCAGTGAAATAATTCATTTCAACATCAATTACTCCAAATTGAAATTAAATTCTCGGTATACAGGAAATAATTCCACATGTTGACAGACCGTAAACTCTTAAACACTTTTTGTGACGTTGGAAGAAATGTCTCATGCAAAATTAGCAGTTGTCAGGAGGCCGGGTTTAAATTAAAAACACATACATCATGTGCACAGAACACTCGGGGAATCATCTGGCTCTATTTGCAACCCGTTCTAATAATAAATATTCCCTTGCAACTATGTATCGGGCATATTCCTATAGCTTTCAGTCATTTTTGAAAATATTAGATCACAAATCACGTATTTCTTTTAACGACAGTTGATTTAAAATGATAGGTTTTATGGTTATTGCTTCATTAACTAATGCGTGTATTTTTTTTTACAAATGTGCTAATAATTTATTGCTTATTGTATTTTGTTTTATGTCCTCGTAAAACGGTGACTTGTGGCACAAAATAAATATTTTAAATATAACGTTTCAATAATACATATAGTAGAGTGGTTTGAAATTCTTGAAACCACGAACGTAATGGTGCCTGTCCACGTGAGAGTAAACTACTCTCGATAGCAGCGTCGCCAAGGATACAGCCCCTGAGAGTAACTCGCGATTGGCTGTATCCTTGGCGACGCTGCTATCGAGAGTTGTTAACTCTCAGGTGGACAGGCACCATTAATGCTTGTTATTTTCATTTGAATTACTGTAAGTGTGGAAGTGGTTCCAATCTGTAATATTAATGCTTTACATTATTAAACATTATTTGTAAACTTTATGGCAGACGGCTGATATCTCTCTCATAATATATGAACAAGAGAATAGAAAATAAAAAGAATGCACTTTTTAGATTGTCTTTCAAGGATCTGAAACATAAAGGTTTCAGTTCCTCCAGAACAAACTTTTATTTGTCCCGTTTCTTGACATTGCAAATTTCATTATTTAGTTTTTGTTCGAATGAAATAAAAATATTGTTTTTTTGCCGGCATATTTCACGTTCATAAGATAATCAATTATAATTACTAAAAAATGTGCTGGGTTGTACAATTTTTAGAAAATTGTAGTAATTTAATTCATTGAAGATTCGTGGTTAAACCAACGAGAAACTTGCAAAAATGTATGTGAAAAATGAGCTGCCAAAGACTTTTGACTATTCATGGCTACACACGTGTCCAAGGAGTTTATCACCAAAACAGTTATCGTTCATTCATATTAGGAATAACCTTGAGAAACCTATTATAATATCATATGAAGGAAAAAGTGCGTCAATTTTTTATTAAAATGTACATTATTAAAGCAGTATACTTATTTTTTTAATGGCAATTATATGATTTTAACAGTCTAAATCAGATAGTACATTTTCTTATCTCTTCAATCGTGTAAACTTTTTAACACCCTTGGATCATAATTTAATGAAGACAAATGTCAAAACCAATGAAAGCCCCAAAGACATTTAAGGTGCCTATATTGTTTGAAATAAAAATATTCTGGAGAATATAAAACTTGAAGTAATAGTTTTTTTGATCAACTTGTGAAATAATTTCGTACTAATTCTCAATTATGCAGATAGGCTCTCTTGACATACTGATAATTGACTTTTTTGTTTTTTTCATATTAACATTGAGTATACTGTTTCAATGACTCGTCATCCTAGCTGATATCTTGATGGACTTTTTTTAATGTAAATCAAAATTTTGAAAATAATTTTATACCATTTTATTTCGTTTTTATGCCCTTTAAAAATATATTAGTCTTTTTGCTTTCTTTCTGAAAACAAACCAAATATTCGAGATGGTATTAATCTGTATATACGGGGGGTGTTTTTTATATTCACGGAATGTTGCGATTTTAATAAATACCTATATCGGTTTTACTGCAATGTTCAGCTGTCTTGTTTTAGTTTTTTAAAATCATCTTCGATTGTTTTATTGTTAAAAAACTTATGAAGCAAATAATATGTGCAAAAAATAGAGTATATAATCATAAAGAAATGTGCTGTTGTTTCAGCCTTGCAGTATTCAATAAATTTAGTAGCAGTACAAGTAAATTTCTGACCAGGGAAGGTCACGATATGTTCTCACTAGAATCTGATCAAGGCTGTGTTTATTGCATCAAGAGCATCAAAACTAAATGTTTTGCAGAGTAATTCGTGCCACTGGCCATTTCCTTCGGAAAAATAAGAAAAAAACTGAAAAGTTGAATAATAAAAGTAATTTTTGCGATCGCATTGACCATGAAACCGTCAGAGATAAAATCGAAACTCATCTATTAACCAATTCGCGCATCCTTTGCAAGTAAAGTGAAGCAAATTTTTTAAAAAAATCTTAAAGGTTCCAGAGAAAAACGTCAAAAACGAAACCCCTGCAAAAACGCTATGATTTGAGAAGTTGTATAACTGAATCTATGCGACTTGCACAGGCGTTTAACATGGGGGAAACCTTTTTTATAAGTGCCTCATTTTTCGCGTTTTTCTCCGGAACCGTTTAAGTTTTTTTCAAAAACTTTGCACCATTTTACTTGCAAAGAATGCGCAAATTGGTAAATAGAAGAATTTCGATTTTATCTCTGACGGTTTCTTGGCCAACGCGATCGCAAAAATTACTTTTATTATTCAACTTTTCAGTTTTTCCCCTATTTTTCCGAAGGAAATGGCCAGTGGCAGGTATAACTCTGCAAAACATTTAGATTTTGTTCTTGATGCAATAAACACAACCTTGATCAGATTCTAGCGACAACATATGGTGCGTAACCCTCTCTTTGAAAAAAATCTAGATTATGATATTCTACGTCTATTTGTGTTAAGTTATTTGAATAATACTGATAGCATTTATTCTTCTAAAAATGTCAGCTAGGAACTGAAGAATTTCGCGCTACTAGTACAACACATTTCATGAATCATATTAACTGACAACTCACAATAAATTTTATTTGGCATTCTTATATTTTTTAAGATAAACACTTTTATAGACATATTTTTACTACATTTCAACCTTGTAATATTCCAAGCATCTATCTTTGTGAAAACTATTCGCGCGTGTTTTTTTTTAAATCCAAAATACTTCCAGTGTATTTTTTACGTCCTTATTATTGATCGCAACCGGTTCAAAACTTTTATTACACCGCTGTTAAATAAATCTTTGTTGTTTTTTTGGGAGTGTTATTTAAAAGGCTTTGCTTTCGGTTAGACAGTGGTGTATTAATAATGTTACAATGACGTCCTAAAAATAGTTTGGATATTACAATATAATACTTCCAAGTCAGATGTGGTTTGCTATTTAAGTCCAAAAGGATGACAATCGTCGCGACGCTGTTGAGCTTGGCGGATGGAGCTTGTCACTATGAATTAGGCGCCACCTCTGTCAGTCTAAGCCGTACCAGGAGGGAGGGAGATTACAGTCAACCCTCTGCGTATAGTCTGAAATTGTTTTCTTCCTTTGTTTTTGGGGTTCGTCGGGAGAAAAATTTTATGCTTTTGAACGTAGTTTTGATTTTTCATTACTCGTTTTTTTGTTTAGTCTCTTCTGCTTTCATAAATAAATCAATATGTATCTGGAATATACAAAAGAATTTAAACAATTTCCCTTTTTTTAAATCTCTTTTGGAAGTGCTAAACCAGCTTCAAGACTCTTGTCTCTTCCTCAATAATCTCATTTATTTATCTATTAAAACACATGCAACGACTTTAATCTAAAACTATCAATTTAGTTGAATGAATTTTCATTATTACACCAACATCTTTTTTTGTTTAGGACGTACCTACAATGATTTAAACCAATACCCAGTGTTTCCCTGGGTTCTGACCAATTATGAGAGTAAAGAACTGGACTTGAGTCAACCAAATAACTACAGAGATTTGTCTAAACCGATTGGCGCACTTAATCCCAGCAGAAGAGATTATTTCGAGGAGAGATATTCAAGTTGGGAACACGATAGTATTCCACCTTTTCATTATGGAACACATTATTCCACAGCAGCTTTTGTTCTTAACTGGCTCATTCGTGTTGTAAGTATTAAAAAAAAAAGACAAAATTTATAGGAATATTTCGTTTGGCTACCATTTTGATATACATATATTTTATTCCAGGAACCATTAACAACAATGTTCCTTGCACTTCAAGGAGGCAAATTTGATCACCCCAATAGATTATTTTCATCAGTAGCTCTCTCATGGAAGAATTGTCAAAGAGACACTTCTGATGTGAAAGAATTGATACCCGAATTCTTCTTTTTGCCCGAAATGTTTATGAACACCAATCATTATAGATTGGGTGTCCAAGAAGAGGGAAGTCCTGTTAGTGATGTGGATCTTCCTCCATGGGCTAATTCTCCTGAAGAATTTGTAAGAATAAACAGAATGGTAAGTTGCTATTTGCTGGAGATTATTCGTAGTTTCATCACTGAATGTTTTGTTTTTTAGGCACTAGAATCCGAATTTGTTTCTTGCCAATTACATCAATGGATAGACTTAATATTTGGATACAAACAGAAAGGACCAGAAGCAATCAGGGCCACTAATGTGTTCTATTACTTGACTTATGAGGGAAGTGTTGATATGGAGTCTATACATGACATGGTTATGAAAGAAGCAATTGAAAACCAGATTAGGAATTTTGGCCAAACTCCCTCCCAGTTGCTTATGGAACCTCATCCACCACGTAGTTCTGCCATGCATTTAGTAAGTATTTAAACAATTCGGGTGAGTTTTGTTATGAACAAAAATTATTTTGCAGTCTCCAATGATGTTTTCAAGTATACCGGATGATGTGTGCATGACCATGAAGTTTTTGTCAAACTCCCCTGTTGTTCATATTTCCGCGAACACCTATCCTCAGCTTCCTTTGCCTTCAGTAGTAACAGTGACAATGCACCAACAGTTTGCAGTTAACCGCTGGAATTCTAATTATGCAGCCATAGCTCAATCACCCAGTTTTGCTGATACACCACAAAATCAAGCTGTAAATTTACCTTTGGCCATGGATCCCATTTTATGTAAGTCATTTGTGATAATAATTTTTGGGTTTCTTAACTTTTTTACCCTTAGCCCAAACCAATAACAGTAACAACCCAATGTTGCGACGACATCTAGGCGACAACTTCAGTCAAAATTTGAAGATACGTTCCAACTGTTTTGTCACCACAGTCGACAGCAGATTTTTGTTGTCTTGTGGATTTTGGGATAACAGTTTTCGAGTGTTCTCTACTGAAACGGCCAAAATAGTTCAAATAATCTTTGGACATTATGGAGTAGTAACATGCTTGTCCCGTTCAGAGTGCAACATAACTTCTGACTGTTACATTGCTTCTGGATCTGCAGACTGCACCGTGCTTTTGTGGCATTGGAATGCAAGAACTCAGACAATCGTGGGTGAAGGAGAAATACCAACACCAAGAGCAACATTGACTGGACATGAACAACCTGTATCAAGCGTTGTGATATCAGCTGAATTGGGATTGGTTGTTTCTGGATCTCATAGTAAGTTGCTTTGTTCATCCTTCATACATCTTTTCAAATTAACACTACTTTATTCTTTAATTTGTCAAAATTGCCCACTTAAATATGATTGTGTATAAGGTGACTCAAATTGGATGGTATCTTGCTTATTATTAAAGATAGAGATTTGCTTGAATAACCAAAGATGTGCATAGTTTTTTTGGGCAAATTTTCAACCAATTCCATAACTTTTTGTAATATTTCCAATGCAGTTTTCATGATTTAAATATTTTCTCATTGAATTTGTAGACCTGACCACCTAATTCTTTAATCTTCATTATTTAAAAATTGTCTAGTAAATTGTGATCATCATTTACAGGATGAACCAAATTTAGTTGCACTGTAAAAGTATTGTTTAGGTATTGCTAAAGGTATAAATTTGTGAAATTACGAAAAAAGTGCAGTTCTTTAGTACCAATTCAAAATCAGTTACAATATGTTTGTACTAATTTAACTTTTTAAGCTTTTGATAATGATATCATAGCTATGAGTTCAATAATAAAGAAGATACATATAAACACATTAAATTTGGACCAATCTCTAGTTTTTACATTTTGCCCAACTATGCTTTAATCTCTTTTATTTAAATTGCCCAATAAATGTGATTATATACAGGGTGGCTCCGATTGAATGGAATTGTATGATTATTGTAAAAGATTGTGAAATAATAAGTTACCCAAAAATGTGGACAATTCCAAAATAAATGCAAAACCATCTCTCTGTATTTTGTAATAAGTAAACCAAATACTCATAAAGTGCCCTAATATGGAATACTTTTTTGTTTTCGGCAATAATATTCACATTTATTCAACAAAATTTTGCAAAAAAAAGTTATAAGTTATAAGGCATTTGTAATGAATAAGAAACACATTACTCGAATTCTGGTACGATATTACTATAGATATTTCTTATATAGCTATTTTTTTTTTAAATGTTACTACTATTCCATATTAAGCTCCCGGGGAACCTAATATGGAATGCTAAGGGTTCTTAATATGGGATATAGAATTATATAGGAAATATACATTAAAATAAACAACTGCTCATAGATTAATCTTTTATTTCTTTTTGATTTACATTATTACTTAAACCAAACCAAGACTCTGTTATTTATGTAAATTAAATTATAATTCCAGTGTCATTCGAACTAATGTTGATAATTTATTTATTTTTTACAGGTAGGACAATAAAATTGTTTTTTTTGGGTATTTTGCACATTTTTCGAGTGCCCATTTCTGACACTTTTGACACTGAACCCATATTCTTGTACTTAATGACCATAATCATAGTCATTATAAGGCACCTGTATGGTATTCCATATTAGGTATCAATGTGACTTTTCAAAAATCGGTGTATGTAAAACATGAAACAAGCCCAATAAAAATTTTGGTCTATTTCATTGAAATGTAAAGGCTCATGCTAAATAAACATGCAATAAAATATTTTATATCATTTACCCTAGCATATAAAATTTTGCACTGAAAAATTTAGCCCAAAAACTCAGTAGCACGTCAAAAATATATTTGAAACTGTTATGTAATCTAGTGAATATTTTTTAACTATTTTACATTTGGGAATGTGTGATCAATGTACAAATAGGTACATATACTTTTTAACAGATATCGCTTATTAATTGTCATAAAACTGAAGTATTCCATAATAAGTAACTATTCCATATTAGGGCACTTTACTCTACAATTTCATAAAATTTGGACCATTTTGTAATTCTTGCATTTGGCCAAATAAATAAAACTTTTATATTAGCTTTGCCAAAATATGTCCACTAAAGTGTGATGTGCACAAATCAATTTAATTTGGTTGTTCATCAAAGGCTATAATTCCTGAATTAATTCTAGGTGGTCCTGTGTTGGTTCACACAACATTTGGTGATCTTCTTCGTTCACTGGATCCACCAAATGGTTTCATATCTCCTGAAAATATAGCAATGTCACGTGAAGGTGTTATTGTAGTGAATTACGAAAGAGGAAATGTTGCGGCGTTTACCATAAATGGCAAAAGATTGAGACATGAGTCACACAATGATAATTTACAGGTATATGTTATGTTTGTTGCTCGATGTACGGATTTTATAATTGTGTTTTCAGTGCCTATTACTAAGTCGTGATGGAGAATATTTGATGACTGGTGGGGATAAGGGCATAGTTGAAGTATGGAGAACGTTCAACTTAGCTTTATTATATGCCTTTCCAGCATGTGATAGTAGCATTAGGTCTCTAGCTTTGTCACATGATCAAAAGTAAGTAGATCATTTATTTAAATCAATATATTAGTTGCGTATTTTTAAATTAAAAGTGAGTAAGATCATTTATTTTAAAAGTTTATTTTTATGATTCTAAATAGCTTGAGAAAAGTGTAGACATTTTTCTATTTTGTTTTCTTTGGGTAAATATTTGGTTGCCCGTGGCTATTGACAAAATTAAGAAAATGTTGATCATTTGAAAATTATCATAAAGTGTACAGGGTGGTCCATATTCAATGGGATTACATGGGTATCTCGGTTAATAGTCAAGATAGTGGAATGCTTATATTACCAAAAATGTGCAGTTTTTTGGGACAAACTCAGAACCGTTTTCAAAAATTTTCCCGTTTTTGAGAAAAACTGTGTTTTTGTTATAATAATAATGTGTCATATCTCCCTTATTGTTGTAAATATCAAAAAAGTTTATTAAGATTATTTTTAGATATTTTTATGTAGATTTTGATAGTACAAAAAAAAAAGTTTTCGCTCGGCGTTAAAAACTTACTTTTTTTTTTAAATGGAAGCTTTGTTCTATTTAAATTCCTTATTTTTTTCCAATTCCAAATATGTAAGGGTTGATGTATTTATTTTCAATAATACGCCAGTTACAAAGGTTTTTGAATTTTTTTAAAAATGAAAAAGAAAAAGTAGGCTGTGAAAACAAAACAAAATCAAGAAAAACGCCAAATGATGGATGTATTTGAAAACTGTTCTGAGTTTGTCCCAAAAAACTGCACTTTTTTGTAATTTAATTGTTTCTCTATCTTGACTATTAAGTGAGATACCGATGTAATCCCATCGAATTTGGACCACCCTGTACTTTGTTTAGCAATTTCATTTTAAACACAGTAAATGTAACAACATAAACAAAGAAAAAGTAGTAGTAATTCATTTTTTTCTGCAATTTTTGTTTCTTTTAGAAATTAATTAAAATGTACTAAAATCAAAAAGTTCTGATGTGTTAAGTAGTACTTTGATTTTGACTAAAGTTTAAGCCAAAAATTGCAGGAATTCTTGAATTTAAAAGTATCAATGAAATTTAAAAATACAATTTTTGGACCACACTGTACAGGGTGATTCAAATTCGATGGCGACCGTGGGGATCTCGCTTATTACTGAAGATAGAGGGTGTTTAAATTCGGCAAGGTTGCTAAATTTTATGCCCATCAATAACATCAAAACAGATTTGAAATATCTTTCACTGTTTTTGAAAAAATTATAAAAAACGTATGAAAATCAAGTTCGTCGTCCATATGAAATTAAAAAGTTAGTACCTATAAAACAAAACGGAATCGGCACAGCAAAAAATTGATGGCACTATTAAAAGTAAAATAAAAAGTGGTCATGTAAAAGTTTTAACAGATTCAAAAAAAATTATAAACAAAAAAGTTATAGGGAAAAACATCAGTTTTTTTCAATTGTTTCAAAAACAGTTGAAGATATTTCAAACCTGTTTTGATATTATTGATGAGCATAAAATTTAGCAACTTTGCCAAATTTGAACCTACCCTCTTCAATAATAAGCGAGATCCCCATGGTCGCGCCCAAATCTGAATCACCCTGTATACACATACATGAAAATAATTGGCTTATACAGGATGAGCTACACAAAAATTTTATAGGTTTTAAGTTTATTTATTATGTTGTTTGATTTAGAATATAAAAGAGTGCTGAACCAACATCACACATTCTAGTAAAAGAAAAAAAAACAAAAGAGAACTAGCTATTAAAAATTTAAACTTTCATTCCTTACAATTCCTTATATATATTTTTTTATTCTATAGACAAATGTATTTTTTCGGTTCCTATTTAAGTCAAAATTGACCACTGATGAGGAAATATATTTGACTCACTCTGTAAAAAAATAATCTGTTGATTTAATTGATTTCATATATTTTTTTATGGTATGTGCAGTGTTTCTCAACCTTTTATCAAACTTTATTGCGCTCCCTTTTTCCATATCAATTTCAATTCCCCCCCCCCCCGTCACATTCCTTTCTATTGGAATACTGCCAAAACATCCTGTTTATTTTTATTTCTTAATCAGCCTTTGATTAAGGGTATTATTTTTAAAATGGGTGTTTTTGTTGGTACATATTTTTTGCTAATATAAACTTAAAAATACATTAAAATCCAAAAAACTTGTTATTATGCTCAAAAGAATCTGTCGTATGTTATTGTTCTCTTGTTGTTCCAATAAATAGTTATTCCTTTGATTTCCACTTTTCTTCGTGCCCCCACTTTAGATATATATTTCGTGCTCCCCTTAGGGGGGTGCATCCCCCAGCTTGAGAATCACTGCAGTATGGGTTTACTTCACTTTTATTATTTATTGTGATTTGCTCTAGTTATTATTCTCAACCAGTTTTACAGTTTTTCATGTTGAAATGGAAAAAATGCATAATTTTTATTCCTATTATTTTAATCATCCTGTATTAGAATCTCCTAGGTTTAGTGCTATTGGAACAGGGGCGGATCTAGGTTTTTTGGGGCCTAAGGCTTATTGAAGTCCAAGGAGGCCCCATGTTTTTGTTAGATTAAGAATCTTTAAATTGGGGTTTAAAATTCATTTTTAATAACATCAAAATCAGAGTTGAAATATATTTATTTATGAAATGGTGTTGAATGACAAACATTATATCTTATATATCATTATTATTATATTATTAATATTAACTATTTTTACTATACGATAAGTACTCATTGTTAATGAAAAATTTATGATAATATTTCAATTTTTGTGGGCCCTTGACACTTGGGGGCTCAGGGCTTAAGCCCTATTAGTCCCTATGTAGATCAGCCCCTGTATTGGAAATAAAATATTGACGATTATTTTTTATTCAATTATAGATTCTTGCTAGCTGGACTAGCTCTAGGATCAATAGTGATATTTCACATCGATTTCAACAGATGGCATCACGAGTTCCAACAGCGTTACTGACTATAAAAGCGTTAGCAGTTTAAAATAATTCTAGTACTTAAACATTCGATTGTTGTAATCCATTTGAATATTTTAACAGTTTTTACTTAATTTTTGTGCAATAATTTTTAAGGTTGTAATAACTTCTAGATATTGACAAGTTAGTGTATCTTTTTTGTTGTTGATTAATTTTGTTATTGCATCTTAGTGAATGTAGATGGTAGATATGCTTTCGTATACTGTACTTAATTATTGAGGTAGTGTGTAAACATTTGAATTGTTGCGTTGTAGCTTAAGAATAAAAATCGAGTCAATCTGAGAGCTGGCTTATGTAAGTTATATAAGCACGTCCCGTAGCATTGCTTGCAGCTTGCACATCTAGTAACAGCCAGCGTTTTATGACGCCACGATTGGCAAAACTGATTTGATTGCAGGGTATTTAATCATGTACATGCATGTTCACGACATTCCTTCTTTAATATTAACATTTTCCGCATCTGTACGCTGTTTTAAATACCTTGCATTTGATAATAATTCCCTCCACCATGTATTATAAATTGCAAATCTGTCCAGATAAATCAAATTTATTGTAAATAAGTAATATTTTTCCTTTTTTATGAAACACTATTTAATTCCATGTATGTTGAAATCTTTACTATTCATTATTTTATTATATGAACATTGTACTTAATTGTAAGAAATATTGCAATGTATGTTGGATGTTAGCAATAATACATACATTCGTGATTTGTACACATAATATAAATAAATAACTAAATGTGTTTTGTTCAATAATTTTGTATTTTAATATATCATCCCTAAGGTACCTACTCATATTTTATGCAACACTCAACGCATAAGATTGGTAAGAACGTAAAATCATAACAAAAATGTCCCAAAATTTGCAGAAATCTGTTCAAAAATTTAGTTTGGCTATTTACCACCAGGCCAGACCCCTCTTGTACCATAACAAACGATCCCATGTAACTTCTGCGATCCTAATACTTCAAGTCTAATTTTTGGGCAAAATTCGCAACTTGTAATGAAAATAACAACTGGTGTCAGTAGCCTTATTTATTTTAACTATTCATCACCAGATCACCATCAATCACAAAAATGTTTCAAAATTTGCAGAAATCGTCCAAAAATTTAGTTTGGCTATTTACCACCAGGGAACCAGACTCCTCAAAGTTACAAACGATCCTATGTAACTCCTGCGATCCTAATACTTCATGCTATATTTTGAATCAAAATTCACAACTTGTAATGAAAACTGGTGTCATTGCAGATTTATTTATTTATTTTAATCAATCACCATTCTTGTGACCTTACAAACGACTATACGATAAAGACTATTACAGTCTTTTCCCACGTTTCACAAAAAATTAAATATATTTTTAAGGGCTAATTAACCCTTAATTTAGCCATAAATAACGTGTATTGAAACAAAGTTTAAAGCAATTTGTTTTAGTTTTATTAAAGAAAATCGATTTTTTGGTTCAAAAAACTGCAGAGCTATAATATAACTTGTACTTTTCCCGTTTTTCACGAAAAATTTAATATATTATTTAAGGGCCAATAACCAAACCCTTAATTTGCCATAAATAACGTGTTAATTGCCTAATTAATTATAAATACATTTAGGATAGGTAGGTAATAACATTGGCTCTTAACTCTTAACACAATTATTATTAGGACTTGGACATTATAGCCTTTTCTCTTTTCCCATTTTTCACAAAAAATTAAAATACATTTTTTAAGGGCTAATTAACCCTTAATTTGGCAATAAATAACGTGTAGGTATAAAAAGTTTAGCCATTTGTTTCAGTTTTAAAGAAAATCGATTTTTTGGTACAAAAAGTGCAGAACTATACCTATAACCTTTGAGCTTTTCCCATTTTTCATGAAAAGTTAAATATTCTATTTAAGGACTAATAAATAAACCCTCATTTTACCATAAATAATGTGTATGAGTAATTTGGAAGCCATTAATTTGCTTTAGTTTTAAAGAAAATCGATTTTTTTGGTCCAAAAAGGTGCAGAGCTTAATCTTTGTACTTTTTCCATTTTACACGAAAAATTAAATATTTTATTTAAGGGCCAATAAACCTTAAAGTCGCCATAAATAACGTGTATACGAATTTTGAAACCGTCTGCTTTAAAGAAAATCGATTTTTTGGTCCAAAAAAGTGCAAAGACTGCACTTTTCCTATTTTTCATGGAAATTCTGAAATCGTAATTTAATTAATTTGTAGAACAATTATCATTTAGTCTATAAATAAATGCTTTTCTTTATTTATAAACGTTTTAAAACGATCTTGTTCATCTATCTAGTCACGCTCTCAGTCAACTAAAATCTGAGATTTTTACTTGCTCTCCTTATGGGAATTCAGACTTTTAGTATTAGGATCACAGAAATGCAAAGAGGTATTTTGTTGCTTTACAGACTAGTGAATTGTTTCTAAGTTGGCATACCTGTATCAAAATCAAAACAAACATACATCTCAGCTGATTTCGAAAATATTGGTGGCAATGTTTTAGTTTAAAGAGTTTTTGATTGTTATATACCCTTTTTACAAGATTTCCAATTTTTTTCAAATCCATTTCATTGTTTTATCAGGTGTTTTCTTCGATAACACAGTCGAACACATAAAGTTTGTGGACTTCAGCTGAAAATACCGCATTCCTTTATTTCAATATTTATGCTCTTCGAAATGTTTTATATTAAGGGTGAAACAGATGACGTACGTCCAAGCAGAAGTTTCATGATGAGAAAGGTCTCATTGGGATGAACGAAAGAATATTAACACGAGGTGGAAATGAATTATTTTAAATATTCTAAATATGATATTGCAGTGTCAATAAACATACAATTAAGCAAGAGATATTTATAGCATAAAGCATCTATCTGAAAAAATCTTACGCAGTTAAAACTTGTACTAAGAATATTTGCGTTTCGATCTACAAACAACTTACATCGTGATCTTCGGGTTTTATAATTTCCTATTAGTTTGAGGAACAACTATATGTTACGTCCACAATCGAATAGAACAACTGATGCAAAAAATTTCATACATCGCACAAGGATATTTACAAATTTACACTATAAGTCCATTAATTAAGAAAATGAATTGCCTAACTAATTATAAATACATATAGGATAGGTAATAACATTGGGTCTTAAATCTTAACACAATTATTATTAGGACTTGGACTTTATAGCCTTTTCTCTTTCCCATTTTTCACAAAAAATTAAAATATATTTTTTAAGGGCTAATTAATCCTTAATTTGGCAATAAATTACATGAAGGTATACAAAGTTTAAAGCCATTGGTTTTAGTTTTAAAGAAAATCGATTTTTTGGTACAAAAAGTGCAGAACTATACCTATAACTTTGGAGCTTTTCCCATTTTTCATGAAAAGTTAAATATTCTATAGGACTTATAAATAATCCCTCATTTTACCATAAATAATGTGTATGAGTAATTTGGAAGCCATTAATTTGCTTTAGTTTTAAAGAAAATAAATTTTTTTGGTCCAAAAAGGTGCAGAGCTTAATCTTTGTACTTTTTCCATGTTTCACGAAAAATTAAATATTTTATTTAAGGGCCAATAAACCTTAAATTCGCTATAAATAAAGTGTATACGAATTTTGAAACCGTCTGCTTTGAAGAAAATCGATTTTTTGGTCCAAAAAGTGCAAAGACTGCACTTTTCCTATTTTTCATGGAAATTCTGAAATCGTAATATAATTAATTTGTAGAACAATTATCATTTAGTCTATAAATAAATGCTTTTCTTTATTTATAAACGTTTTAAAACGATCTTGTTCATCTAGCCACGCTCTCAGCCAACTAATTCTGAGATTTTAACTTGCTTTCCTTATGGGAATTCAGACTTTTAGTATTAGGATCACAGAAATGCAAAGAGGTATTTTGTTGCTTTACAGACTAGTGAATTGTTTCTAAGTTGGCATACCTGTATCAAAATCAAAACAATAAATCGTAGCTATGTTCTGTGATGTTGACATCAGCTGTCAAGATGAATAATTTTCAATGTTTAAAAATTGAGCAATTTAACAAATACAGGTAAAAATATTGTGCAAAAACCCAATATTGATTAATTTTATGCTAAACCAAACAACTTTCTTTGGTTATATGGTGTGTAAATGATTAAAACAGTGTGATTTGTATTTTAGTACCAACGGTTAGACCATTCGACACAAATTTGCCTACAAAACTCAAGGTATGAAATGTCGATATTATAATAGTGCTTTTAAGGCTATAAGTAATCCAAGATGTTAATTTTTGGACCAATACAGCTGCCATATAAACAATTATGCATTACGTTTTACAGGTTACTTCGTTCATGATTTTACTTCAGCCAAGTGCTTAACAATATTCAATGGTGTTGGTGCAGTTGTAGAAATATATTACGATTATCATTCATGAAGTTAAGTAGTCAACTTTAAACTTGTTGAAACTATGTAGAAGGATTTGAAGACATCGTTTTGTTATGGCAATAAACAACTATTTTGAACTTCAAGTTAAGAAAACACTAAGATGATACCAGAATGCATCAAGTAAAGCGATGATTAAATTTAAAACGTAAGATGATAAGATTGTAAATCATAACTTAATAAATTTAGTTGTTTAAATGTGTTAATTTAGTCTTAAGATAGTGTAAATATTTAGATCTTGTAAATAGTACTTTTCAACTTGCTCAGTATCATCATTTTATTTTGAGATTCTAATTTAAATTATTGTTTTCAGTTGCACTGGAAAGTCCTTCAATAACTTCTAAGCAATGGACTCAAAAGATGTCCAAGACAAATTAAACAAAACATGGAATATGAAGCCACTGTTAATGTGGTTTCAGCCAGGAAATCAAGTTATCTACAGGACATGCCGTGAAAGCCAATCACATAACTCAGTGGAAACTCTCAACATCAAAGTTCTCCTTATACATTTTGGCATTAATTTTTAAAACTTTATTTAAGTTTTTAATATATTTACACTTAATATGTTATTTCTTTAGCTGCAGATAATCTATTATCTTATAAGGTAGAATTTGTCGCTCAAAAGTTGTTAGTTTATTACTGTTTTGTTTTCACTTACTGATATAGATTATAATTATTGTTAAGTTGTAATATCACTCAATAATTGTAATTTCTCTACATTAATGTTGACTTTTAATGAAATATTAATAAAAACGTAACAAAATCTTGCGTTTTAATTTTAATGTATGCAACCCCCCATACAAGGAGTATGATTCCCACAAAAACATTCAAATTGGTGGGACTGACAATAATTCTGTGAGAAATGAAGCAAAATTTGATTTTCGTATCAGGATCACAGAAGTTAAAGGAGGTACATGGCGGTATTTGGTCCTGTGGTGGTCAACTTATGAACTAAATTTGAATTTGAATTTTTTGGTGGGAATCATACTCCATGTATGGGGGGTTGCATACATTAAAATTAAAACGCAAGATTTTGTTACGTTTTTATTAATATTTCAATAAAAGTCAACATTAACGTAGAGAAATTACAATTATTGAGTGATATTACAACTTAATAATTATAAACTATACCAGTAAGTGTTAACAAAACAGTAATAAACTAACAACTTTTGAGTGACAAATTCTACCTTATAAGATAATAGATTATCTGCAGCTAAACAAATAACATATTAAGTGTAAATATATTAAATAAAGTTTTAAAAATTAATGCCAAAATGTATAAGGAGAACTTTGATGTTGAGAATTACGTGATTGGCTTTCACGGCATGTCCTGTAGATAACTTGATTTCCTGGCTGAAACCACATCAACGGTGGCTTCATATTCCATGTTTTGTTAAATTCGTCTTGGACATCTTTTGAGTCCATTGCTTAGAAGTTATTGAAGGACTTGCCAGTGCAACTGAAAACAATAATTTAAATTAGAAGTCTCAAAATAAAATGATGATACTGAGCAAGTTGAAAAGTACTATTTACAAGATCTAAATATTTACACTATCTTAACACTAAATTAACACATTTAAACAACTAAATTTATTAAGTTATGATAAACAATCTTATCATCTTACGTTTTAAAATTAATCATCGCTTTACTTGATGCATTCTGGTATCATCTTAGTGTTTTCTTAACTTAAGTTCAAAATAGTTGTTTATTGCCATAACAAAACGATGTCTTCAAATCCTTCTACGTAGTTTCAACAAGTTTAAAGTTGACTACTTAACTTCATGACATGATAATCGTAATATATTTCTGTAACTGCACCAACACCATTGAATATTGTTAAACACTCGGCTGAAGAAAAATCATGAACGAAGAAGTAACCTGTAAAACGTAATGCATAATTGTTTATATGGCAACTGTATTGGTCCAAAAATTAACATCTTGGATTACTTATAGCCTTAAAAGCACTATTATAATATCGACATTTCATACCTTAAACCTTAAGTGTTGTAGACTAATTCGTGCCCAGTTGTGCGACTTCATGTCACATGTACAGCAACATGTTCTTGTGGCAACCATATCAGTCCAGGATTGTTCAAAGTTACTAAATGGGGTTAATAATAGCCTTGGAAACTCTATTTATCATCGAAATTCCATACCTTAAGTTTTGTAGGCAAATTTGTGTCGAATGGTCTAACCGTTGGTACTAAAATACACATCACACTGTTTTAATCATTTACACACCATATAACCAAAGAAAGTTGTTTGGTTTAGCATAAAATGAATCAATATTGGGTTTTTGTACAATATTTATCTATTTAATATATAGTTGTTTAAATTGCTCAATTTTTAAACATTGAAAATTATCCATCTTGACAGTTGATGTCAACATGGCCGATACATGTTCGCCAACCTAAGAAGTAAATATTACTAGTACAAAATACACGCAAAGACCTCGTGCAGTTTCTGCTATCCTGATACTCAATTTCTTAAATCCCATAAGAATAGCATTGACTAGGAAAATATCTCCGATTCAGCTGATGGTGCGCCAAGACAACCTAGGGACATTTTTATGAGCTATGTTATGAACATGTTGTGTGAAATGTTATTGTTTTGATTAAAATTATAGGTTAATTTTGGTTAAAATATGAATAAATAAAATATGATTAAATAATTATTATGGAACTTTCTATTTTTTATCTACAGAGTGCAAGCTGTTTAGTTGTTCTTCAATGTGAAAGCTAAATTAAAATAAAATACAGGCTGTCTTTAAATGTACGAGCCTTTGCTTTATCGATAATCACAAAAATTGAGTTATTGGTTTAAAACAATTAAAAATATACAAGAAAAGTAATGCATGCTTAATGAACAGAATGTATGGGGAATGACATTTAGGAACGATATTCGTTCATAAATCTAGAACTGCCTTTTTACTAAGGTGACCAATCGTCCTCCTTTAGGGAGGACAGTCCTTCTTTTGTAAATTCTGACCTCCCTAGAAAAGTGTCCTCCTTTTCGATACGTTTACAAAAAATATTCATTCAGTGGAAAAGTACTCATTTAAGTAATAATTAATAGGCATTACAAACAAATTACATCGTGGTCTTAGAGTTCTATAATTTCCTATTAGTTTGAGGAACAACTAAATACTCGTCCGAATAGAACAACGGATGCAAAAAATTTGATACATCTCACAAGCATATACACAAATTTACACTATAATTCCATTAATTAAGAAATTTAATTGCCTAATTAATTATAAATACATAATTTTAAGATGATAAGATTGGGCCTCATCTCCTCAACACAATCTATTAGGACTTGGACATTTGGTTGTTCGACATAGCACAGAAAAAAAAACAATACTTTAACACGGAAATGTTTTTGTTTTTCTTTATATGAATTGGGCACTATAAAGCGTTCTTAAATATTGCATAAATGATGTTTTATTCTTATTGAAAGGTTTCCCCTAGTAATATTTTTAATTATCTCTCACTTTCACAAGGAGCTGAAAGTGCAACCCCTGTTGGTTTTTTATCAGAACTTTTTGGAGGCTTGTAATTTTGCAATTTAAAAAATTCTATTTCAAAGCTCAATTTATTTAGCACTTTTTTTGTTTTTTAAATTTTCCTGCAAAACCTACAGTTTTTGAGTAAAAAATTAAATGAGTGAACACGAACCATTAAATATTTTAAAATAAAATGATACAATATGGTGGTTACCATGATCTGTTTATATTCGTATTGGGTAGAACCAAAATTACAATACACTTATATTTTACAAATCTTTATTGAAAAATAAAACTACAACTCATTTAGAAACAGTAATCAATGCAGACAACAAATACTTTTGGAAATGAAAGAATTTATTAATAACTAATTCTCATCCATAAATTATCTGTTAAAAAACACTAATTAAAATTGCATAAATACAAAAACATTGCAACATTATTAATAACAGAAATATCATGCTAGAAAGACTTGTTTTACAATAAAAAGCAATTTTGGCATACATTTTAAAATAAAGGAAAAATAAAATAATTAAAGTTACCAGAATAGTCCAAGCAGGTCCATACCGTTCTTCAAATAACTAAGCTTGGTCACCGTGTAATTTTTTGCTATTTTCTTTGGGATCGTCTTCCGCTTTACGCTTACAGCTCTCGCTTGAATCCCCAAAAATGAGCTTTTTGAATTCGTCATACTTATCAGCATCAGTCAGTAAACTGCTCTTATCATCAGTTGACTTTTCAGCATCGGTTTTCACATGGTAATCATTTAATTTTGAGTGAGCCCCTGACGAAGTGTCTGTTTTGAGGACTTCACGAAGGACCATAGTCGCATAACACGAAGAATTCAGGCAAAAATCTATGACCAGGGCTTTGTAATTTCCGTCAGGATTGGTTTGCAAATCGGTTTTTCCGCGAAGCTGCTCGTAATCCGATCGAATCAAAACATCTTCAGGATTATCGTACTTCATGATTTGCCAAGATAAGTCTTTAAGTTGTCCTACAACTTTTCTGTAGGCTCCGCTTAAATTATAAGTCTTAACTTTCTGTTTGGTCATTTCTAAGCTGAGTTTGTGTGATTCAAGCGATTCCTTGTACCAATCTTTGATGACATTGTTGGGGTATTGGATGTCGTAGCCGGGTAATGGAAGGACCACGTCGTAAATCGAATAGTTGGGCAAGTCCTCTTCTGTTAGGAATTTAACTTCTTGCCTGGAGACGGTTTCTTCGCCTGGAATGTTCTCGCCTTCATCAGCCGGCTCGGATAATTCTGCCTCTATGTTTTCGGCCACGTTTTCCGAAATAAGAACCAAGTCCCCGACAATAGGGCTGAGCCCAAATTCCCGTATCCTCCTCGAAACGATTTGGTTCCAGATGAGGCTTTGGAATGAGTGAATATAGAGCAGTCTCACATTTCTAGGAATTTGTTCCAGGGCATTAACGAAATCGTTGGGGTGATTTTTACCGAAGCCCTGTAATAATTTCGACTCGATCGAGTTACTTCGGCTAGAAATTAATTTCGCAGCTTTGCTCGCGTCCCCAGTGTCGCTGTACACGTTTTTAGCCATCGTAACGTCCGAATTGGGATCGTCGCTGTTTTTCGGCTTCAAAATCAAGTCGCAAGCACCTTTCCAATTGCCCTGCAAAAGCCGTTTGCCTATAGAGTACGTCGGTACTTCTTTATCGCTACCGAATCTTTGCAACCCGTAATAGTTAATAAATCCATTTTTTTTTAACAACTCCATGGCTGTCTCGATTTGCGAATCCTCGGCCGTAACGTTACGCACTGCAACTCTAAACCTATTACCTTGCAGTTGCCCCAGTTTTAGCGGCTCATCCATAAACGTGATATTACCAATCTGTATGTTATGCAGGAAATTCGTTTTGTTGATCAGTTTCGACGGTTCGACCTTTTTAACACAAAACCACTGGGTAGTCTTTGCCCTTCGATCTTTTACACCCGCGTACGAAAACGACGATGCTCTCATATGTAAACAATCACTTATTTTGAAGCAGGCCTGTATAGTATCGATCGTCTCTTTGTAAACTAAAAAATACACGTATTCTCCCAGATCTTTCGGCCATTTAGTCCGGAAGTCTTGCCGCTCGCTTTTTTGATATTTCTTAAATTCGATAACCTTTTTGCCTTCTAAGCTTTTCGTAGATGCAACTATTTTCTGCCCGTAAGTCTTTTTAATAGTCTCGTGAATTTCTGATCTTTCTTCTTTATTTAATGAAGTCACGTCTAATTCAACTGTTTTAGAGTCGGGTGATTCCAACATCAACTTTATATCATCCCATATCGGCTGGGGGATTTGTTGTAAAGGAGTCACACTTGGATCTAAATCCGGTTCATTTTCAGCGTCTTTCGGATGAAAATTCGGCATTTTGGTGTCGGTTAATTTAGCAAGTTCACCGTTTAAGTTTATCTCATTAACATGAAAATCAGAAAAACGGGCTTTTATAACACCAGAAAATCCTTCTGTCTTGCTTAAATATTCTGTAATTCCTACATCTTCTTCTTTTGGACCTTCTTGTACAATGCGTCGACCTCTGTAACGATTTTGAT
Source organism: Elmis aenea (assembly GCA_947652605.1). Classification (NCBI taxonomy): domain Eukaryota; kingdom Metazoa; phylum Arthropoda; class Insecta; order Coleoptera; family Elmidae; genus Elmis; species Elmis aenea. The sequence continues at coordinate 10,088,090 of OX393581.1, read as the reverse complement.
AACCAAAATGACTACCACGATGATTTCCACCTCTGTGAGGACCTCTGCCTCTGAAAGTATTTCTGCTTCTCATAGACATTATAAATTAGTCTTTAAGCAGTTTAAATTAATTGGTTTTTGTTAATTGTATTTTGCTTCATCTGCAATTAAGGAACACATTATTAATAACATGTATTCAAAGATATTTTAATTTTAGATATCATACTCAGTTTATTAAAAAAGATCTTACCAATTAATAATTTCACGTGTCCTTTACACATATATTTACTTTGTGAGGTTATAATTCCATTTCCATCATGGAGGTAAACACTTGAACTAAAATTACGTTCAATATTATATTTTTTAATTAAGTGTACTAATTGCATCGTGAACCTATTGATTTCTTAAAAATACATCCGTTTTATAAAATAAACACTACACTGTTGCAGTAAAGTTAGTTTTAATAATCACATAAAATATTAACAAAAGTTGTAACAAATTACGTGTTATCCACGATTAAATTATTTTCTGTTTTAAAAGCTAATATTTCTTCTTCAAAAGTCTGGACAGTGTGGTCACATAACTGCACTAAATCTTCAAGTCCTCGCTTTAGGGCATCTATCGCTCGGCCTTTATGCATTTGAATTCGAAAATGCATTTTATCTTCTGCTGGATGAGGAACTGTATAGCCGCAAAACTGAACGTCTTTGCTAAGAATTATAATATTTCAATACTTGGTAATGTGTTATGAAACAATAAAACTACTTACTATGATGATACTATGCACCGTAAAGAATTTCCTAACGTGTGGCCTTCATTGTGAAATATAAAGGTTTTCGACTGATCACCAGCAGTCGCACTGTTGACAAGCTATAAATACATATTAAATTATTTTTATACAATAACAATGTGTGATAACATTACCTCTGCTATAGGCATATCGAAACTGTTTTGTTTATGCTGTTTTGAAATTTAAAAATTACACCTTATGACATTCTTAGGTTAGTTTTTCACATCAGCATAATAATGCGACATCTAGCGAAATTTTTCTTATTTACTTTTGGGATACGTTCAGGAACAATTATAATACAAATATTGCAGTTTTATTTTGTTAATTAAATTTAAAAGCAATCGTTCACCTTGAGAATATATAGAAAAACTAGATGAATATGGTCAGCATTATTAATAAGTTACTAAAAATTTACTAATACATACCAATTATTTTGGGAGATGCATTTTCTATAATTAAGAAATAAAAAAAATGGAATATCGTCCTGCTTTAATTTCAAATTATACAGATGAGTATATGTTTCCTGAAAATGATAAAAGAAAAACGATTGAAATAGAAAAGCTGCCTACCTTTCATATCCAGATGTTTATTGTTTTTAAATGTTTTCTAGCAATCTAAAAATATAAGAAAAAATAAAATAAACAAGTTTTCAATAATTTGGTGGCATTCATTTATAAAAAAAGCTGTTAAGGAAAGAATTATACCTTAAGCCTTAATTAAGCAACATAACTCGCTCATTTGTTTACAGATGTATAATTTATGTTGTGAGTTGCGAGATTTTTAATATCACACATTTTTAGTGAATATCTACTATTGAGATATTTTAAAACTAATTACTTTAGTTAATTTTTAAAATATAAAAATACAGTGATTAAAGAGCATCTGGAAGTAGACCTTAGAAGGTCAAACAATTTGGTCCGCTTAACATACAAAGGCATAAGGCAATGAGTTTAAAATATGGTCAGTTATACGAGTTGTCCCAGAAATTTTTACCACCTCAATAATAATAACTATAAATCTTATACTTTCTTTGTTAAATTTTAGAAAAACAATACAATGTATCAAAAAAATATTCAAAATATTTAAGCATATTTAAAAAGTCGTTCAACTTTTTTCAATTGAGTTTAAAAGTAAAAATCATTTTAATTAATAATTTTATCAATTTTGCTTATAATGAGAATAGTACTACATTTTTTGGATTGACATTGGTCAAAATAAATCACTTTATTAAAAATTTTCCTCGCAAAGTCTTGTTTAGGGACATAGCCTATTGATACAAATCATAATCTAAATTATGAAAATGTTTATGTGACTGGAAATAAAAGAAAATTTACTATTTGATTTTGAATTTAAACCTCACTGGTGCAATAAGCAGAACAAAGGTTAAAAAGAATCTCTTTATTTTAAAATTTTAATTTTTTTTTAATGTAAAGTGCAGTTTTTTTTAAATATTTAAAATCATTCCATTAGGTTTTTTAGGATTATAATATTTAAAAAAAAAGTTATAATCGATGTGTTAATTATCTCTGGAACATCCTGTTTATTTTCGCTTCTATTTAATTAGAATTTAGATTAATAGGTATACTGCAGCACTGTTTATTTTTAGAGATAAAAGTACGTGCTTTTTATTACAATCAAGTTCTCACTGTTTCGATCGATCGTGATTTTAAGCTAATAACCGGTATTTGTTTTAGGTGATGTTTTTTCTTTAATACTTAACTGATTTGTATTTGGTTTTGGTTAAACCAAAAACGGCATTTTTTAATTTGCTTATAGATAGATTTTTCTTATGTTATCATTATAGTTAAAATTGTTATTGAAAGTTTATTGTCCTTTAAGTCATTTAAATTTCTAGAAACTTGATTTTTTGCAAAGTATTAGTTATGGTCTACTGTAAGCAGTAGCTTTTGTTTGAGTTAAAATTTCGAAAAAATGATGCGTCTAGTAAGGAATTCCTTTGCTTTGATAAACTTTTTGTACATTATTTGTATATACTTTTATTGTTGTAGAATAATTAGTAGGGCAAAGCAATTATTTGATACCTAGTAAACAGTTTCGCTCATATTATTTTGACGCCCAAAACAAACTATAAACCAGGCGCCTTCAATCAAAACAAACGTTTATTACGTAGTAACAAATTATATTTTCATGCGTAGCTAAATTTTATGAGTAATAGTTTTTTTCGTCGAACTACGTAGAAATCGTGGCGTCCAGAATATATAATCCAACTGTCTCTAGGACGAGCTGAGTCTTTCAGAAAGGGAAGAAAAATGTTGTGTGTGCTTAAAAGTAAGTTTACTACAATTCAATCTATCTCATAACATCAGTAATTTTATACAGTCCACCTTAAATTTTTTTACTCAAAGTTTTAAATAAAAAATGTACGTTATTTCGAGGTAATACTATAGGTATCCAATATGCTCAATTTTCTTCTTTGGAAATTTTTTCGTCCTTGGACCATCGTTTGTTAAGACTTTCTTTATTTTATATCATACATTTTCAATTGGGCTAAGATCTAAAAGACGAACACTAAAGACGTTTTAAATAACTTGGCTAAAAACGAAAAGGACTTGCAGATAATCTGGGAGTATGGGCAGATATATTAAGAAGATATAATATGAGCTTCATAAAAAGAAGAAGACCATGTTTATAACGAAGAATCACGTAACGGTTTTAATCATGCTAGACCACGAAAGGTGGAGCAGGTAATAAATTTAAACATTTAGGAACAATAATTGCAGAGAACGACAAATTGGAAGAAGAGCTGAATAACAAAATAGTGGCAGCGACGAAATTTTATCACACCACTAATAAATGCTTGATAAGTAAGAAGAACTCAAATGAAACTAAGATGGGATTATGCGGTGTACGTACCACCTCTCACTTATAGTTGAGAAGAATAGAAGGATGAAGACTAATTAATAAGATAAGCAACGATGAAATCGGAAAAAGCCTAAGAGTAAAAGACATAAAGAAAAATATGGAGACAAACCAATCAAGATGGCTGGGAAAATTGGGTGGAAAATGAAGTTTGAGGGCAAAACTTAGATGAAGACCAAGAACAAAATGGGAACACGAATTGAGACACATACTAGAAAAAAAAGGAGTCAGATGAAGAGATGTGCCTCAGTTATGGTAGACAGAGAAAAAAAATCAAGAATTAGGAAAAATAACTCGACACCGAAAGGTACAAGAGCCGATTATGAAGAAGAAGAATAAGGGAGAGCAATAACTTCGCAATTACGTTCAGAGTTATTATTTTCTTAAACACCAAAACGTATGTACGAAAATCTTTTGAACAAACATGAGCTATATATGGAGCCGAACTTTGAACCATGTCTAAATATTTAGAGCAAAGGACTAGAGCAATGGACATTTCCATTTCCAAAAGTTCATTGACTTTTGTAACAGGTTTTGTCAGTTAACAACAATGGATAAAGTAAAAAAAAACTAAAAAACGTGGACATACGAGGAATAGTAAAGGCAAGAAAGAGCCCAACTACTATAATTGAAGAACAAAAATTGAAGTGATATGGTCATCTAAACAAAATGACTGCACATAGAATTCCACATAAAACACGGACATGGATCGCAAGTGGAAGAAGAAAGAGGAGAATTAAAAAATAAATTGATAAATAGATGAATGAGGTGAAAATAACAATGAAAAAAAAACGCTTAACGTATAATGACTGAATGGATGAGAAAAGTGGTGCTAAAGACATGGTATACAGCAATCAGCTGAATGAAAAAAACGGACAGATTTTCTTTTTTATCTAAGAATTAATAACTCTCTATCTTAGATCTCTACTAATGACATTACAAATGTACTGATGTGTTACTATTTCTAGCACAAATCACGTTTACTTGAACGAAAACTTAAAAATATTTGTTTTTGATCAAGTTATAACTGCTTTTTATAAATTTTACATTTTTACGTATTTAAAAAGTGTGCTTTTATGACCTCTAAAAAATATCTTTGCACCTAAAAATAAAAACACCTACAGATAATTTTTAATTCAGTAATCTTATAGCCTTATGATCTAAAATCTAAAGTGTTTCCGCACTCATTAAACGCACCTTTTGCGTAGCTTTGATACAGTTTCTTACTTAAAATAAATTATAGAAAGCAATATTTAAGCATTTAACACATAAAAAGAATAAATACAACCCCAGTATAATAAAAAAAAGTTGTACCATTATCGCGAAAAAATGTTTCTTGCCATAAAATACGAAGTTAAGGTATTTGTTCTGTTATTGACATAAATCGCTTTGTGGTCTATTACCCTTTATCGTTATTTTATTCTAGCAACCGCCTCTTCTATAAATTTTAAATGAAATGGATGGTTGTGCTATGTTTAACGCGACTTTTATTTGTTTAAAAGATGTGATGCCGTGTTTGCAAAACATTGATAAACCGTATCGACGTGAGAAACTTATTGTGGGAGGAAAATAGACGATAAAGTAGAGCGTATTGGTATTCCATAACATCAACATCAAGTAAAGGAAAACATTAAAATGTGTCATGGATGCATTTGCATCCTTATGAAAAAACTGTAATTAACTAGATGAAAACCGCCTTTTTCTCTCAATAACATAAGAAAATACAAGGGTCGAGTTGGTTATTGAGAATTTAAAAAAACGGTTAAAATTTTCTAAGATTTTGTTTTTGTAATCTATTGATACGCGTAGGGTGTAATATTTGTATTCTTGCAATGGTTGGTGTTATTAATTAAAGAAGACTGCAACCGATGCACAGTGGTTTCTTCACATGCCAAAAATAGAAAAGTTTTTCAAAAATAGTTAAAGATATTTTAAACCTGTTTTGATATTATTGATGAGCATAAAATTTAGCAACTTTGCCAAATTTAAACCTACCCTCTATCTTCAGTAATAAGCGAAATCCCCATGGTCGCCCTCGAATTTGAATCAACCTGTATATGCCGTAAAGTAGATTTTTTTAAATCCACCTTAAATATACATGTGACCCTAAACCTAAATGATTACAAAAAACTACGCAATGAAGTTGTTAGCCTAATAAATCGAGAAAAGGATAAATATTACAGGAAGATGATTGATAACAATAGACATGACAGTGTAAAACTATGGAAAAATGTAAAAGAACTATTACCTGGCAACTGTAAAAATAACATACCTAGGGAAATAATATTTGATCAAATTGATTTAACAGATGAAATAGCTACTGCGGAAAAGTTTAATTATTACTTTGTAAATAGTATTGATGAAATCGTAAAAGGTATTGACAATCATAAAAATCATAATAATGTTATAAATAATATAAACGACTGCAATAAATTTTCGAAATTTCAACCCATAGACATGGCAGAACTAAACCAAGTTATCAAAAGTCTACCTATTACAGGACCAAATGAGGAGGAAATATCATCTAAAGTATTTAAAGATTCAATGTGTATAATCGGTAATAGGTTATTAGACATAATTAACTTGTCGCTGAGAAAAGGGATCTTCCCAGAAAACTGGAAAACATCAACTGTTATACCTATTCAGAAAGTACCTAACACTAAATTATGTAAATACTTTAGACCAATCAATACAGTGCCCGTTTACGAAAAAGTTTTAGAGCTAATGTTAAAAGGCAAATTCTAGAATATTTACAGATTAATGATGTGATGGTGGATAACCAGTCGGGTTTTCGCAGTGGACATTCTTGTGAAACAGTGCTTCAGAATATTTGTGATCTGTGGTTTAGAAATATGGAAAATGGTGAAAACACTAGCTGTATTTTTGGATTTTCGTAGAGCCTTTGAGACGATTAATAGAGAATTATTAATTAAAAAATTAGAAAAAATTGGGATAAGTGAGGTAGCATTGTCTTGGTTTAAATCATACTTACAAAATAGACATCAAAAAGTTAAATATAATAAAACTATATCATCTTGTTTAAAAACCACACATGGTGTACCACAAGGAACCGTTCTGGGTCCTCTGCTTTTTGTTGTTTATATAAACGATATGGTTAAATACGCCAAACATTGTGAAATAAAAATGTTTGCGGACGATACAATGTTGTTTGTTAGTGGATTTAGAACAATTGAATTAGTAGATAAGATAAATTTAGATCTAAGTAATATTTATAAATGGCTATGCGATAATAATTTATGTATTAATGTTGATAAATCCAAATTTATGATTTTGGGAACCAAACACATTATCTATAAAACAAATATTTATAATGCTAATCTGGATATAAAAATTAGCAACACTAATTTAAAAAGAGTAACCGAAATTAAATACCTTGGTGTTATATTAGATGAAAATTTAACGTTTAAGCTACACACAAAATACATGATGAACAAAATTTCCAAAAAGATTTTTCTCTTCAAAAGATGTAGCAAACACATTAGTATGTACACTAGAGTTTTACTGTATAAAACAATATTAGCTCCTCATTTTGAGTTTTGCGCTTCATTACTTATTAATTTAAATAAAAATGAGCTTCAACAATTACAGAAATTACAAAATCGCGCCATGCGCACTATTTTAAAGTGTTCAATTCATTTCCCTATCAAAGTTATGTTAAATACACTTCAATTTATGAGTATTAATCAGATAATAATATTTAGAACAGTAGAGCTAGTTTTAAAAATTAAATTACAAAAAACACTAAAATATCTGTATGAAAATGTAAAATTAGTCCATGAGATCCACACTTATAAAACTAGAAATAGGCTTGATTTCGTTATAGCGAAATGTACTAACAGTTCGTTATTTTATCAAGGTTTTAAAATATTTAATAATTTGCCGCATCAAGTCAAAATATGTAATAATTACAAGAAGGGCATTAAATTAATTAAGGAGTACGTATTAGAACACTATTAAACTATTATTTTAGATATTTAGAAGATTTTTAGATTTTTATTTTATTTCATTTTATTTTTATTTTTATTATATTAACTATTACCTATGTAAATTATGTTACAATGTAATAGCAATTGCTAAATAAAGCTAACTTAACTAACTAACTAACACTTTAGCATGGACGCGGAACCACTGTGCGATGAAGAGACAGAAGTCTGGAAGCTGTTATTGCATTTCGATAAAAAATTTGCTAAATTAATCAAACGATTTGTCCTCATTTTTGTAGCTTGCATAGTTTTCGAGATATCTTTAGTGGCTCGGAGAAAATAGACAAGCTGTATATGACAATAATGATTAGGCTCTTATAGCCTAAATCCCCAAACTACTAGCATGAAATATCTATAAACCTATTACTACCTCTCCCCTAGAGAACTTTACCTTGTTAACAAGTCATTTGAGATTAAAGTTATTCATTAAATCAAATACGAATTACCGGAGCCATTAAGCACATGTCCCTAAATTTGTAGGCCTTGCAGAATCTAACAAAATGTGAATGTTTCAATCCCACACAAAATCGCCGCTGTTAACTTTATCAACCCTTTTAGGTCATGATTAGACGCTTCCAGCAATTGGTTTACACGTAACGCAACCATTACTTAGGCAAACTAAAAAAAAAGACGCGGAAGGAAAATAAGGTGATAGAAATTCTAGTTTGATATTAGCTACCCGCTGTGTGAGGACTTGATTGACCCCCGCGGTGCATCCCTAATTGCACCATTATTCTAAATGAATTTAAAATCAACGCTTACGCATTTTATCAGGGCGCAATCTCGCGGGGTTGTTCCGCCCTAAAGGTTTTATATAAAAAGCGCGGGATGGGCCTTCAGTCTCAACAATACCTGTACCTGTAACATCTCCAAATTAGGCTGTTTGTGTTTTGTTGCGTATTGCAACAAAAGTTTTTGTTTTAAAGTTTTTGCAATGATTCGCTCAGTGTTATGTAGTGTTCAACTCTGCATTCTTGTGCTGCTAGTTGCTTTGGTGTACAGCGAGGGTGAGTTTTTCGAATTTCATTTTAAAGGATAAAGTTTGAAAACTTCAGTGTATGTTATTAAAATAAATCAGTGCAAATAAGCAAATAATTTAAAGCAGGTTTAGGTAACAACTGAAACTTTAAAACTTATATAAAAAGTAAAGTTGTGTACAATTATTAAACTTGTGTATTTAGATTTTTAACAACCAAATTATTCTGTTTTTATTTAATTAAACTTTAAAAGTTTCTTTTTGTTAAGAAATATACAGGACGTTTCAAAACTGTAACTTTTTCATTTTAAGGGATACAGCTTACTTAACTTTAGACAGTTGTTAGTCATTTAAATATGTTATTAGATTTTACAGATTTATTTATTGTCGAGATATTTAATTCTAATTGCGTTTTTATTGGCACTTTTAAATGCGTAATTTGAGAACTCCTGAAAGGCTCTGTAATATGAAATGTAATTTAATTATTTTGTGCAAGAAAATGTTTCAAGAAATAATAAAATTTAACTTTAAACAAGGTAACCTTTGGTAAAAGATAGAAGTATCAAACGAAAAAAAAGGTAAAAAATAATTACGTGCAATTCTTTCAAAAACTGGTAATGATATAAATTATGAATGAATAATAAACAAAAATATAAACTAACGAAAATAATTCAAATATTTTTTTAGATAGGTACGATTTTAAAATATAAATTTTCGTTTTCAATTTTTTTTTGTACTTCAAATTATTAAATATATTATTGGAGAGCGCCTAAATACCCTATTATACAGGGTTCTCGTTTTGCGATGGGGATCTCGTAAACGGCAAGAGTTACGGCTTCGGTTAAATTAGGGCAAGGTTGTATATTTAGGTGCTAAATAATTTGACGCAAACAGAACTTATCTAGCTTTTTTAGTTTTTGAGATATAGGGGAACAAGTAAAAAATGGACTTTTGTTTTTTGCCCGTAACTTTTTCATTTGATGTCGAATTTCATTTCTGTAAAAACTTCTTTACGACCACTTTTTGCAAGGAATCAAAATTCCCAATTATATTTTTTATGCGACGTTTCTCTTTTTAGAAAACCATCATCGGGTAATTTTTTTCTTATGAACGCTATATCTGATTTTAACGCCAATTTGTAGAGCATTTTATTCTGAGTTCGACAATGTATAACGCTTGACACTTTTTTGAAACAATTGTTAATGGCTTCTAACAGGTAAATAGATTTTTGGACAATTTTTAAAAACTGTGAAACAAACAAAATAACGCGTTAAGCATTGCATAAACGTTGTTTAACAATTCTTCAAACAATTAGGCCCACAACAAAATATTTGTTTTTTTTTTACATAACACAAACACAAACAAAAAACTGTTCTTTAAATATATTTGGCAACTTCTTTATAGTCCATGTTGTTCCTTTTAAACTTAAATAAAATCTAAAATAATAGTGGATTTATCTTAAGAAAATACAAAAACAATTAAGTACGACAAAAAATAAAGGGCGCACAATCTAACAAGCTTAGTTTTTCAAGACATTTAATTTTTGTTCTTTAAAAATGCAAGCAAAGTTGAAATCTTAATCCAGTGGTTTCCAACCTGTGGGGCGCGCCCCCCTAGGGGGGCGCGAGGCTATTGCTAGGGGGGCGCGCAGCTGTTACGAAAATATAATTTTTTAATACAAACAAACAAAACGAACTTTGTTTATACAGAATATGGTGTATTGTTTTGTAGTCCATTAAATAATTCTTATTTATCAGAACCGTATTTATGAAAATAGATTGTAACAAAAAGTGAGGGGGGCGCAACAAATTTTTTTTGAAAAAGGGGGGCGTAGGTACGAAAAGGTTGGAAACCACTGTCTTAATCCTTTGTCGTCTCCTAACTATAAAATTGACCGGGTTATCTAGATCCATAAAGCCACATCTGTGTTGAGTAACAAATTTGAATCAATTAAGCAAATTTTGTAACAATTATTAAAGCGCTTACAACTTTATCGGCCTGAAAACTTTTTGTTATCGCTTTTTGCCAAAGCTGCACTGTACTCCTTCCCTGACTCGCTAGCTAATCCGAAAAACTTACCAAATTTTAATTTATTGATCCGATTAGCGATAACGCGTTTAAAAATATTGGTTTTTGTGTGTCGAACGGTTAAGCCGAACACTCAAAATTTGTTATCTTTACCAACTTTCCGGCGATAATGAATGAAATTAAATGGTGTAGTAGGCTGGTATTTGATTATATTTAACTTGGGTCTGACGATTTTTGTCTGTACACGACTTGAACCGTCATTTGTTTCGAGTTTTTCTCGCTTAATTCTTTCAATGATGCGTATATATTTTTTAATCATTAAATGAAAAGCATGTTTCACGAAGTAATTTTAGTAGGTAGTTAAAAAAAAACGACCGTAAGTTTATAAAAGATCGTTTTGGTATAGTCTGATATTGATTTCAATCAGTTTTTTTGGCACTTTTGTTCCAAGAAATTTCGAAAAAACTTATACAAATTATTTTAGTACATTCTTTGTTCTGTCTTAATTTTTTAAAGATAATTTGAATCCTATACAGCTTAACAATAATTAATTAGTTGAAAATATAAAGTTTTAAATAACTAGTTGTGGTAACAAATTACAAAATTATTGAAGCATGCATTTTTTTAAAAGTCACTTTTGTTCAGTAAAAGAACAAAATAGGTATGCTATAAGAAATGTTTACTTTTGAATGCAACAAGGAAGTTACGAAGTTGCTAAGAATAGCAAAAGTTAGTTTTATAGTTATGGCATGCAGGATATAAAGGATTAAATACTTTAAACCATCAGGAAATCGTGTTTATTTTTTGTTGCCACAAGGGATCAAAAGTTGAAAAACAAAAGCAAACTTCAGTGAAGTATCCAACTTACTCAGGCAATATTTTATTTTTACTTTGAATAGGTTATAGGCAATTAAATTATAATTAATTGACTGATTTTAGTTGCACAAATATAGATTGAATTTGACACTTATTAGTTAAAATAAATTTGACTCAACAATTGACATTAAGTTGGATATAAATAATTTTAGTTAATAAAAATACACATACAAGGTTATTAAAGGGAATCGATACTATATTGAAAAGCTTTTAAACTCGAGTAGTTTTCTTTATGCATCATTATTAATAGAAATAAAGTAAGTTCTTTAATTGTACAAATTTGTATTAGAATTAATACCAAGGTATCGCGAAAAACTTGAAAACTTGCTAAATAATAGACTAACAGAGATTTCCTAATAAGAGATTGCTCAGTTGTTTTAGTGCTCATGGAGAAACCTTTCAATAAAAATTACTAAAAATAATTTGGAAATAAACAAAATTATCTATTAGGTATTAACTAAAAAAAAGTATTTTCTGTACCCTATGTATATAAAAAAATGTTGATTATTAGCTTACGTTTAAATTTTTTAATAAACCTGTAAAACCTAACACCCCTTCAGAACACTATTTAAAAAAAAAATTGAAAGAGAAAAAATAACCATGTTTTAATAATGTAGCTTAAAATTGTAGTAACGCAACATTTTAAAAGAAAAAATTTCATTCAATATTATTTTATCAAGTAATAGAAGTTCTACACGAGTACCCTAAAATATGATCATTTCTGACTATTTCATTGAATCCACAATGATATACAAACGCAGTTTGCATTTTAACCATAGCTGCAATGTAATGATAGCAATATCAATGCCATTAGTACAAATACATTTTGTGTTGTTAGTTTTGGCGAATTTGAGGCATAAATCATCTGCAACTATTACTGACATAAGTAGCCAGCCATTGATCAAATATTCCGTGACTTGTTGATAGATGGAACGAAATAATTATTTGTGGAGATATAAATTATCGATAACGGTTGTATGACTAAACGAAATATTTGTTACAATGTAATTAAATAAATATATATAAAGTAAATACATAAATACAAACCAACATTGATCAATATGGTTACATCATATTTTGTTCGTTCTAAATTTCTGTCATCTAAATAGATGTGGTGAATACCCAGAAAATCGTGGCATGCAAGACCTTACCTATGTTTGGTTTTGATGATATTAAGCTGCGAAAATGCCATTTCGCAGAGGTATTGAGAAGCGAAAAATGAGTTTACCTTTTTCGCACATTTGATAAGATTCTGATATATGACGGGGTCTGTTGGTTGCCAAAAATCATCATTTCCAATAGATTTTAGTTGGAAGTCATTTAATAAAACTATAATTTCAATTTCTGGATTGTCGACGAACGTACATTTTTGCGCATAAGTGAAGCTTATGTCAAAATAACAAAAATAATAATAGTGATTCGATAGTGTTTAGCTCCTGAAAATGTCTATGGCTGATAATTTTGATCATTGTCTTCTGTCATCTTGTTTATTGATGGATAATGTTCGTATATGAAGGTTTTCAAATGAGCATTCTATAAGTGCAAATTCTGCTCGCGGGCGCCTTAACATAGCCTCACGGGCTACCGGTTGGACATCACTGTGGTAATGTATTACGCAAATAATGTTTTGGAGAATACAACACCCCAATATTTTTATTTTTCAGTCATAAATGGAATTATATAAACCAATACATTTTTATTATTTCAATTTTGGTTTCCCTTGAATTGCTTTATATTTGTTATCTTTAAAGAAGCGAGTTAAATTCAAAGAAGGTACAATTAAGGCCAATTCATAACCGGAGATACTTTGAAACAATATTTACGTCCGGGCAGCAAGACTACGCGGCATGTAACGTATCGTACTATTCTAAGCAGTGAATTTCTTTAGAAAGAAAAGTCGTTTATTGAAGTCTAATTTTAACATAATTGGAAATCAGTGGGGCATATAAGCACAGTCGGTCTATAAGGAATGTCGACAATATCATTTGAAATCCGAATTGAAAGATACGATCCTGACTGCATGGGAGAATATATTCCTAGATACCTCTTCCATACTGTGCATTTCCGTATGAAATTGTTACCTATTTTAAACCTTACGAAAAGTAATCGTTAAGATAGAAGAAATTTGCTGAGCAAAACACAAATTACAACAATGAATTAAACATTGATCATGTACATTTATTTAGCTTTTTATTTTTTATTTTCAAAATAAATCATAACTAATATCTATTAATTTCGTTTATTACTTTATATACATTGGTCTTCACTTTAATGTAGATATCATTAATTACGATTCATATTATCTTGGAAAGAAACGAACAAATTTTACTGAACGTAAGAGGTCATGCAATGCAACAGCAGAGATTCCAAAAGTTAGATGAATCGGTACTCACAGTATATATATGAAACTCAGAACAGGGCCAAAAGCACAGTCATGTTAGGAAACTCTGTTTTAAATAATTTAACTAAATGTTACAGATTGTAGGCCATCGTTAGTGGCTTACAAAGGCTCCAGTTTTGTCCGTACCAAAGGATCGCGACATTTCAAACGAGGTGTCTCTACAAACAGAGAGTGAAAGTCTGGTTTAATGTTCTATGTTATTTGCACGTTTTGGAACCTTTTTAAGATGAGTTAAATATACGGTGACCACCCGTCCTTTATTATATAGGACAGTCCTTTATCTGAAAGCGACGTCCTTTAGATTTATTTATTTTTTGAAAACTTAATTTTGTTCTTTATTTTAAATATATTTGGGCAATAAATTAATTGGTGTTTATTTTGCCGGCCACATACTGAACACTTGTATTAGCATTGGTGTAAAAGTCGTTTCAATCCAATTTTTATCGAAGTTGTAACAGTAAACAATTTTCATACTTTTATATCTATTCGATACGAGTTAAAACTTAAAAAAAAATGTGATGACTAAGATGTTCAGCAACAAAAACTACTAGGGTACAGTAAGGCTATGTGGTTGACCAGTAACCTTGGCAGGAGGGGGTCAGGGGGGTTCAAAATCTCTTCCATAGGTTCGTAATAAGTCATTATAGAGCCGGAGAACTGTAAATTTTGTGCTTAAAAAGGTCTTTGGTTCTTTTTACCGTTTAATTATTATATGAACCGTGTAAAAGTCTTTGATTGTATGAAATAAAACAATGGCATATAGAAAAATACATTCCTAACATTAAGGGGGAACTAAATCTTAGTCGAAGTGTCAATTTTTGCAGAAGTAATAATACACGTAATGTCATATTTACATCTCTTTCTAGTACACTAGCAGAAAACAATATAGCAAAACTAATTTCCCCCTCCATATTTCCCCGCCATATATTCGTTCATCACTCTTTATCTTAGCAGTCTATCATTGTCTATTTTTAACCCTGAAAGCGTTTTCCTAGCAGCCTATTAGATCTTAGCAGCTAAAGGCGTAAATTTTATAGTAAGTATTACTTTTAGAAAAATTAAATATTACAAAGTTAAAGTTTTTTTACTGTAATAATCAATATAAATTCAATGTATAAATAGTTTTAATTATTTCATATTTCCTATAAAAAGAAGAAATAAATTGTGATGTTTAATATAAGTTGGTGTGGATATACAAGGGACATTAAAGGTGGCAAAAATTCCCTCCATCTGTTCATATTCATTTCCTGTTGCAATCATTGCACTTACCGCTGTTGTATTTAAATTTAATTCTTTATTATCAGGACAATTATTAACGTTTTTAGCAGTTGATATAACATTTTGTGTATGACACACTTTGCATTTGAAATGTAAATTGGAATAAAATCCGTTTTTTGTGTCCCTAATGAAATGCATATCTCGGATTGTACATAAAAATGGAGTGTGCACAATTTCTTGAATTTGTTGCATAAAGAAACCTACATCAACTAATCGCATTCCATCTAATTTGGCATCAAATTCATTCAAATTTAATTGTTCCTCAACTTAGAAATCATCTAATTTATGGTTTATATCATTATAACTAAAAAAATATGTTCTTTTTTAGTTATTGCAGTTATTATTAGGTACAAAAATTTTTATAAAATATTTTACCAGGTATTTTCATTTAAATTAATTTCCCCCAAAACAACATCGGAATTGCCACTATTTATTGCTTGACCAGGTACAGTGACTATATTTTCTTCACGCATTTGTCTAGATTTAAAGAAAGAGTTATGTATATATAAGATTTTAATTATGTATTGTTTTAGAAATACTATAAACAGTCAAGTAGCATTCATATATCTATCTATACTGTTCACTTGAATTTACAAAAATATATATTCATTTAAGTGAATTCAATTTTTCGCGGCTGAAATTTTTTGAAATTGTAATGAATCTACTAGACACCAGATTAAATAGTGTTTTTGAAAATTAAATGAGTGTCAATTCCATATAATCCCGGATTCAAAAATATATACATGCAGTTAGGAGAATTAAAGGGAGGTCATAATAAAGGTAATGATACTATAAAAATGGTACAGTTAGTTTGTACTGATTTTAATGAACTCTTTTAATTAAACATACTCTCTTGCTCTTGCCATTCTCATTCTACGTCTTGCTGATGTTTTTCGGCTATAGTAGTTGCTTTTACTATTTAAAAATGTTCGCCCCATGATCTATTCTATAGTATAGATCAATGTTTCTCAAACTTGTTACCAATAGCTTACAATAAATAGTTTTGTGGACAATATTTTGTTTTTAACTTAATAAATTTGAATGATTTTCGAATATAATAAAAGGCTTGGGTTGGGGGACCCCTTCAGATAGATTCCGGGCCTCCAGGGCTTCGCAGACCACACTTTAAGAAATACTGGTATAGATTCTATAAGAATAAATTGACGTTTAGATTTTCCTGTCATTTTTTGTGTTGTATGTTGTAGAACAGACATACGGCGATAAAATGGTGGGGTATTGCAGCGCCTTCGCTTCGCAAAGTACAAGTGAAATTTCCTTAAAAAATGGGTTTCTTAGTTCAAGTTTTTAGAAAAAGATTGTGAATAAATTTATTTTAAATTAACAACAATTATTAAAAACATGTTCCTTAACGGCGGTACAGGACGATATTTTAATTTTAGCCAATAGTTTACAAATATTGATGGTGTAAACAGACGTCAATTTTTAGCCAGTTTTTAATATTTTTTTATGCTTAACAGTATTAACTTTTTTAAAAATCGAGCCTGTACCGCCATTCTCGAACCAATAATCTGTTTACTTACAAATTTTTAAGTACTTTTGATAATTAGTGTGAGAGAAAAATTTGAATTACGAAAGCTGTTTTATTGCGTGCTTTTAGTTCCCCCTTAAGGTTAAAATAGAAATGTAAAGAATTGTTAATTAAGTATTTAAAATTATTAGCGATGTGTAAAAACAAATACATTTTATTTTTGTTACTGACGTGAAAATAGACTTTCAATTGAATTTTTATGTCCTTAAAACCACTTAGAAAAGGTGGTTGGGTCTTTTTTTTCCAACGGAGTTATCCGACTTGGTTTGTTACAGGTTTTTGTGCGGTGGCTCTGTTTGTCCTTTACTTTTTCTAAGAAATATGGCAACTGTAGTTATTTGCCAGGATAGTAAAAGTCGTTGTTTGTCTTGCGCGATTATCAAAGTAAAATAATACCCTCTTAAAAAATACCAAAACTTTCGCTAAATGAACAAACGGTATTCCAAAACTGTACTTGAAATAATTTAGAAGGTAATGATACGCGAGATCTTATTGAACAAACACGTTCATGCGGTAAACATTTTTTTGTACACTTCTGTTCCGAAAAGCTGTTTTATTCTCAGACATATAAATATTCCCATAAAAAGTAACGATAAAATTTTAGTGTGTTTATTTGTACAGCTGAACCACAAGGGTCAAAGAGAGTCAAGACATCATACTCTGGACTAATTCCTTTTCCACGCACTGGAAGATCGGGCGCAGCAGGACTCAAACCTTTTTTACGCACTGGACGAGCGGGAGCTTCAGGTTTTATTGCTTTTCCACGTACGGGTAGAGGTGGAGAAGCGACATGGGATATCGATGCAGGTAAATACAAACTAAAATTGCATAAGCTTGTACACGGGAATTTATAAATCGTCTCATCTTATTAGCATAAACGATGTTATGTAATACTGAAGTACCAAAACAAATGGACATTTTTTTTTTTATAATTTCGTGATTAATACTGGTCCGGCTGGGCCTACCATTAATTTTTCTATATAATAAAATGGAAATGTAATAAAATGAAATTGATGAGGATGAAATGATTACTTAATACTAGAGTTCACCCATCGGTGTCCTGAAGATGGCCGACGCACTCTGATTCACTAATAAACTAATCCTACACTAAACAAGTTCAAACGGTTTTTGTCTTTTCAATCTTCTAACCAACCCATGGTTGTCTAGCAGTTGTATTGCCTCTGGGTTTATGTGGTTTTGCAGTCGCGTTGCGTGTTTTTTAGCAAAGCGTTTAATTTCGCTAGATACCTCTGGAATACAGAGATCACGATGAATGTCCTTGTTTCTCACGTACCATGGCGCGTCAACTGCGTTACGAAGAACTTTATTTTGGAATACCTGTACTTTCTTGATGTTGCACTGTTTGGCACATCCCCACAACTGAATGTCATAAATCCAGACAGGTTTTAGTATCTGGTTATAGATAATAATTTTATTATACAGCGAAAATTGGGATCGTCGTCCTAGAAGCCAATACAGTTTTCTGTATTTTATACTTAGCTCTTCTTTTTTTATTTTTATATGTGGCTTCCACCTCATTCGCGTGTCGAGAGTCATGCCTAAATACTTGGCTGTCGTTTTATTCGGGACGACGTTCCCATTAATCGTTATTGGAATTTGTGTAAGTTTTTTATTCGTAAAATATATGTGAGTAGATTTTTGATCATTCAGTTTTATACTCCACTCGCTCATCCAATTGCTGATTCTATTACATGCATTCTGCAGTTTTATCGCTGCCTCTTCTGTATCTTTACCTACTGCCATGATTGCAGTATCATCTGCAAATGTGGCTGTTGTAATGTTTTGCAGTTGCGGCAAATCATGTGTGTACAGTAAGTAGAGGATTGGGCCCAGGACGCTGCCTTGAGGGACTCCTGCTTTCACTTCTTTCAGTGCAGAATATTCATTTTCTTGTTTTATTCTAAACAATCTACCTGATATGTACGACATTAACAGTTCTACATGATGTTTTGGTAGTATTCTGTTAAGTTTCAGTATCAGTCCTTCATGAGAAACCCTATCGAAAGCTTGAGCCACATCAAGGAAGATGGTAGAGCAGATTAATTTTTCTTCTAATGCCTTTTCTATTACGTCCGTTATCCTGTGCACTTGGTCTATCGTAGAGTGTCTGTGTCTCAAGCCGAATTGATGGTTTGGTATTAGCTTTTTCCTTTCTATTACGGGTTGTAGTCTCTTTAGAAACAGTTTCTCGAATAACTTGGAGATGATCGGTAAGAGTGATATAGACCGGTACGATTTGGCTTCATTTGGTGGTTTTCCTGGCTTTTGTATCATGATAACTTCTGCTACTTTCCAGGAACTAGGAACGTGTCTGAGTCTAAACGCTGCATTTATTAAATACGTCAGCATGACTATGCCTTTCTTTGGAAGTTGTTTCAAAATTTCACCGGTGATAAGATCAAACCCTGGAGCTTTGTTGGGATTTATGTTGGTCTTAATTTCTTTGGCCACTTCTTTGGGAGTTACTAGTTCAATTTCTGTGTCTTCAACGTTTTCAGTTTCGTGTATATAGGCATCAGGGTGGATGTCGTTACGTTTGAATATTTCGGCAAGGACATCAAAAGCCAATAACGTCAAAATTATGACCTCAATACTTACAAGAGAGGGTCACGATAAATTGTCGCTAGAATCTGATCAAGGCTGTGTTAATTGCATCAAGAACATCAAAACTAAATGTTTTGCAGAGTTATACGTGCCACTGGCCATTTTCTTCGGAAAAATAGGGGAAAAACTGAAAACTTGAATAATAAAAGGAATTTTTGCGATTGCGTTGGCTATGAAACCGTTAAAGATAAAATTGAAATTCTTCTATTTACCAATGCGCGCATCTTTTGCAAGTAAAATAGTGCCAATTTTTTGAAAAAATCTTAAACAGTTCCGGAGAAAAACGAGGCCTTTGTAAAAACGGTTTCCTCTATGTTAAACGCATAGATTTAGTTATACAACTTCTCAAATCATAGCGCTTGCATGGATTTCGTTTTTGATGTTTTTATCCGGAACCGTTCAAGATTTTTATAAAAACTTTGCATCATTTTACTTGCAAGGGATGCGCTAATCGGTAAATAGAAGAATTCTGACGGTTTTACAATTGCAAAAATTACCTTTGTTTTTCAAGTTTTCAGTTTTTTCCCTTTAATTCCGAAATAAATGGCCAGTGGCACGTATAACTCTGCAAAACATTTAGTTTTGATGTTCTTGATGCCTTGATGCTTTGATCAGATTCTAGCGACAACATATCGTGACCTGGTTAGCACACTGGGGTTTCTCTGCCGGGATTCCGGTCTATTTTAACCTATTTTATATTTTCCGGGAGGAAGCTTTGTAATATTACCATAACTAATCAGAATTAATTATAAATGTTTTTACCAAAATAAAGTTTTTGCGTCCCGGGATCCCGGAAGAAATTCGATTTCTTACCGGAATTCCGGGACAAGCAAAAATGTCAAATATGAGAAATTCTACCAAGCACACTTACTTTCGGTAGGAGCTCCCAAATCATTTACCTTTTTTATTTTAAGATATACAGCTTTGGTCCTTAATAAAAAGTGTTCTGAGGGGCATTTTTTTAAATTTTGAATTTTTCAAGATATAGGTATTCTTTGCAATCAAAATTGCATACCTATACTAAAAAAACTGTCAAATATTGCAGTCAAAGTTTTTTTTACAAAAAATAATGTATAATGTTTGATAATAATTTGAGAGATAGGTGATGAACTGATATTGTTTTAAATCAAATAAAACTGTCCAATCTTGTTGATCAGAAATAACTAGGTATGTGTTTAAATACAAAACCTAGCACGTTTTGTTATATTTCTTCTTCAAATTAATGTCTTTTCTAAAAACCTGTATGTATAATCAACCGTTTTTGAATAATAGGTGTTAAAACGATTTTTCACAAATGTTACATTTTTGAGTTCCAGCTAAGACAAATTTTACTTCATTTATCTGTTTTTGAGAAAGACACGAATCTTTTTTTCACAAAAGTTGTTTAGAGTTATTAGATACATAACTTACAATTATTTTAAACTAAATTCACTGTCCACAAATGTTACATTTTTTATACCTATTCTAGACAAATTAATTCATAACTTTGTTGTTAGTGAAGAGACAAAATAAATTTCAAGACGAAACTTGTTCCTAATGATTAGCTGCATAAGCTTAAATTACTTTTAAATGTACCGAGTGTTTAGTTCCTGCGTACCTTTATGTATCTTTGTTATTTTAAACACAACATCCTTTAAATATTTTGTAATATTTGAATTCTAAATTTAACTCTCCACTAAAAATGTATGAGTTTTAGTGTACCTAAAAGCAGGGTTGAGCAGATTTAAATCAATTGATTTAAATCACGATTTAAATCATGATTTAAATCAAGTGATTTTTAAAAAAAAATCATAGATTTAAATCAAGTGATTTAAAAAAAAAAATATATCAATTTAAATCACAGGTTATATGAGTAGATACAATAAATATTTATAATAAAACAAAATTGTATTACTATTAGTAATTAAATACACGAAATGGTGAATAAAACATATCAATTCGCTCTTGTAAAGTAATATTCATTGTGGAAATGCAATAATTCAAAAAATAAATGACAAGTTTTTGACGTTAGCGAATTCGGTGACATAAAAAAATACAGGGGTTCGCATTTGAAAAAATCGCGTTACGAGTTTTTGAAAATCATGGAAGTTGCCACCTATTTATAAACACTCCTGTATGTGTGATTCAAATTTTTTGATATCGAGCGAACAGAGATTTTTTTTCTGCATGTCCATACCAAATTAAAACTCTGTATTTCAAAATAACTTCAGGAGAATTTTTTAAATAAAAACTTAAAACCTTGAATAATTTAGAAAATTATTTTTTTTTACAACGCCGTATAAAAACCTGTAGTATTTTATATTGATGCAAAGCTAAAATTAAGGCGGTCAAAAATATTAAATAAAAAAGTGGGTGTTGTATTTGAAATATAAAAGTTGCTATTAGTTCCAGAGAGGTGACACCCTGTATATTTGAAAATATTTTATTGTGTTTTTTTAGAAAAAACTGTATAAAATAGCGTTTGAATCAACTTTATATCTCAAACTGTTTAGCCACAATCGACCGATCCCGCACTAATGACTTACCCTGTATATAATTAATTAAACATCACCATTTAGCACTGATTTTTTCAAAATTCTTAATCATTATATTTCATTTTTCATTTTGACAAAACTTCACCAATGAATTAAATATATTGGTTATTAAATATATAAGCACAAAACAGAAATAGCATGTGAATATGTGACTAAATTCGATAATATGGTACATTTGATTTAAATTTAAAAAATCTGATTTAAATCAAAAAAATCTGATTTAAATCAAAAAAATCTGATTTAAATCAAATAAATCGATTTTTTTTTTTTTTTTTTTTTAAATCATGATTTTTATCTACCCTGCCTAAAAGTGTCCGTTTTTGAGTAATATAAGGCACAGATCTTTAAAAAATATTAATATTTAGTATCTTACCATTGCCATAGCCAATAATTTGCAATTAAATTAAGAATACTCTTTTAGTGGTTTCTGATTACTGGAAGTTCTTAAATTTACAGGATGTTACGTACCTTAAACAAATTTGTGTCGTGGTAATTTCTTAAAGACTTATACTAAACATTAAAGAAATTGGACATGCAGACAAATTTTATTAATATTGTAGCAAAACGTTACTGAATTAAAGATTTTGGTCTATGATATCCAATAGTTTAAGCAATTTATCTACGTTATTGCGACACTACACATTAGCAACTAGACAAGCCCTTTCTTTAATTAAGAAGTTTCAGTCCTGAGAACACAGTTATCTAGGTCTTAAAAAGTCTTATGTTTGTTTGGGTATATCTAGTTCATTTATTTTTTAAAACAGTAAATTTTTCTCCAGACGATATTGTAAACAAAGAGGCGAGATTGATGTTGTTCCCCAGAACAAGAAGAGTAGAAAGCAATCAATGGCCAGCTGACGATGACTCGAGCGATCTGATGAAACGCCGTGAAAGAGAAACCGTTCATGCCGGTTTGTGGTTTGGACCTCGCCTGGGACGACTTCAGAAGAGGCAAATATATTATGACGAAACGCCTGCAGCTTTTTTTAAAGGTAAGGAAATGAAAGTAAATAATTTTAAATGAAGGAAATGCTAATCCATGTGAATACATACGAGGGCTATTCGATAAGTCCGTGCAAAGTCCAAGAGTTGGCGCCACCAGTACGTATCGAGGTTAGTTTAGTTACTGTCATCTGTTGGAGGATCACACACTAAGTTTCAAGCAGACAGATCTAATGCTTTGTGTTTGGCGTTCATTTGAATCGTTCAAGTACCGTGATTTGTGAAAAAGGGCGAGAAAGAATTTCGTGTACTGATTAAACATTACTTTTTGAAAGGCAAAACGGCTTAGGAAACAAAAGCCAAGCTTGATAGAGATTATGGTGTCTGCAGCTTCGATAAGAACGGTTTACAAGTGGTTTAGTAACTTTTCGAAGTGGCCATATGAGAACGTGACGCTGAACGTTCTGCACGCCCTGTTGAGGTCTACTCCAGAAATTATTGAAAAAATCCATGATATGGGGATGGATGATAGAAGATTGAAAGTGCTTGATTGCTAAAGCTGTGCGCATCTCAAATGACCCCGTGCATAATATTTTGCATGAACATGAGAAAACTATCTGCAAGATGGGTGCCGCGATTGCTCACACTGGATCGGAACCGTCAACCTGTAAACTGTTCCAAGGACAGTTTGAAGCTGTTTCAAAGAAATCCAGAGATATTTTACGTCGCTTCGTAACAGTGGACGAAACATGGATTCATCGCTACCAGCCAGAGACCCAGGAACAGTCAAAATAATCGGTTGCAAGCGGGGAATCTGCCCAAAGAAAGCGAAAACCGTTCTTTCAGCAGGAAAAGTTGTGGCCACTGTCTTCTGGGATGTTCATGGCATAATTTTCATAGACTTTAAGGAAAAGAGCAAAACATTTACCGGAGTGTATTATGCGTCTTTGCTGGATTGTTTAAATAACGAAATAAAGGAAAAACGACCACACTAGGCGAAAAAGAAGATTTTGTTTCACCACGACAACACACCAGCTAGCTCTTCTGCAATTGCGACCCTAAAAGTGTTCGATTTATGCTACGAAGTCTTTTCACATTCCCCCTACTCTCCAGATTTGGCTCCTTCGGAGTACTATCTGTTTCCAAACATGAAAACTGGCAGAAGAGATTTCCATCAAATGATGAGGTAATTACCGAAACAACTGCATATTTTGAAGAGTTGGACAAATCATACTATGTGGACGGGATAAAAAATCTCGAGCATCGATGGAGCAAGTGTATAGACCTCAAAGGAGACTGTCGAAAAATAATAAATGTTTGTTCCAAAACAATTTTGTTTTCTTTGTTTTTCTACGGAGTTATCGAACAACCCTCGTATTTATTAAGGAGTTATATGTGGCTGAAAAACAGATAATTCTCTTAAATAGCTTCGATATGCAAATCTTTATACTTGTCTTTGTTTGTTTCTAGATGGGTCTTCAAGTCGAACTTTGGATTACACACCTCGTCTTGGAAGAGAATCTGAAGAAATTCTTGACCTCATCGACAACGTAGTTGAGGAGGAAATCGACAGAAAAACATCACAAACCGCGTAGTGTATTATTGAAATATCTTAAGTTGTACTGTTTTATTAGTAAATATGTGTGAGGTTAAGATGAAGGTATAATCGTCAATAATTTAATAAATTATGTAAAAAGTTATGTGAATCTTAATAAATAAATGCAAATATTTTTATCCTTAAAGTTTCCTTTTTGTTGAGAAATTTAACAACGAAGTTAACAGGTCTTATAGTGCTACAAAATACATATTTTTTATTAAATCGCGTAATTCACGAGTTCATAAAAATTTGGATGTCTACTTTGTGTTACTTTATGCTTCTTGTTTTTAAAATATCCAATTTATGAAATGGAGTTTCGGAAGGACTGTGCGATGCAATAAAATAATACCGCTTTTATTTCTCCAGGCAAACCCGATTACAATTTCAAATTGATGTCGTTCTTGTGCCAGACTCATTTAATAAAACAGAAAATTTGAATATGTAGTGCATTCTAAACACGGAAAATCTAAACCGACAATTTGGTTTTCACTAAAACCGTTAATAATTAAAGAACGAGTTTAAATACCGCGATAAAGACAAACTAAATAAAATATTGTGTAGGCGAACTCAATTTTTCGTTAAGTTTATTTCAACTCCATCCAAAGTAGCACATATCAAACAACTGTAAACATTTTTAAGCGCTGAAATTTCAATTTTTACTTGCTGCAATTACTTTAAGAAAGTTTTTATTTTCAAAATACGGGAAACTTCTAAAGTTTTCAAATCTCTGTAAACTTTTAAGTACACAAAACACAATTTAGTTCACTTTCACCAAACATGTATGTATCTAAATGAGATGGAGGCACCGATAAATACAATACAACATTTCGTAGCTGTACCTATAATAAATTTGAAGCCATTTGCTGTAGTTTTAAGAAAATCGATTTTTTTGTCGAAAAAAGTACAAAGACTATTTCCTTTGCACTTTTCCCATTTTTCACAAAAAATTAAAAATCGTATTTAGGGGCTAATAATCCTTAATAAATAACCTGTATAATAAATTTGAAGCCATTTGCTGTAGTTTTAAGAAAAATTAAAAATCGTATTTAGGGGTTAATAAAATAGTTGAGACAAACGGCATTATACTAAGAAAAATAAACTCTATAACATGCTAAAATTTGAACAAAATGTAACAAGCCGTTTTCGAAAAAAAATTTCAAAATTTTTAAAATTTTTAATTTTTTGAATAATTTTGTAAATTAGACTTCTAAATAATTGAGACAAACGGCATTATACTTAGAAAAATAAACTCTATAACATGCTAAAATTTGAACAAAATGTAACGAGCCTTTTCGAAAAAAATTTTCAAAATTTTTAATTTTTTGAATAATTTTTAAGAAAATCGATTTTTTTGTCGAAAAAAGTGCAAAGACTATAGCCTTTGCACTTTTCCCATTTTTCACGAAAAATTAAAAATCGTATTTAGGGGCTAAAAATCCTTAAATGGGCTATAAATAACCTGTATAATAAATTTGAAGCCATTTGCTGTAGTTTTAAGAAAATCGATTTTTTTGTCGAAAAAAGTACAAAGACTATAGCCTTTGCACTTTTCCCATTTTTCACGAAAAATTAAAAATCGTACTTAGGGGCTAATAATCCTTAATTGGGCTATAAATAATCTGTATAATAAATTTGAAGCCATTTGCTGTAGTTTTAAGAAAAAAATTTTCAAAATTTTTAATTTTTTGAATAATTTTGTAAATTAGACTTCTAAATAGTTGAAACAAACAGCATTATACTAAGAAAATAAAACTCTATAACATGCTAAAATTTGAACAAAATGTAACAAGCCGTTTTCGAAAAAATTTTTAAGAAAATCGATTTTTTTGTCGAAAAAAGTGCAAAGACTATAAGCCTTTGCACTTTTCCCATTTTTCACGAAAAATTAAAAATCGTATTTAGGGGCTAAAAATCCTTAAATGGGCTATAAATAACCTGTATAATAAATTTGAAGCCATTTGCTGTAGTTTTAAGAAAATCGATTTTTTTGTCGAAAAAAGTACAAAGACTATAGCCTTTGCACTTTTCCCATTTTTCACGAAAAATTAAAAATCGTACTTAGGGGCTAATAATCCTTAATTGGGCTATAAATAATCTGTATAATAAATTTGAAGCCATTTGCTGTAGTTTTAAGAAGAAAATTTTCAAAATTTTTAATTTTTTGAATAATTTTGTAAATTAGACTTCTAAATAGTTGAAACAAACAGCATTATACTAAGAAAATAAAACTCTATAACATGCTAAAATTTGAACAAAATGTAACAAGCCGTTTTCGAAAAAATTTTTAAGAAAATCGATTTTTTTGTCGAAAAAAGTGCAAAGACTATAAGCCTTTGCACTTTTCCCATTTTTCACGAAAAATTAAAAATCGTATTTAGGGGCTAAAAATCCTTAAATGGGCTATAAATAATCTGTATAATAAATTTGAAGCCATTTGCTGTAGTTTTAAGAAAAAAATTTTCAAAATTTTTAATTTTTTGAATAATTTTGTAAATTAGACTTCTAAATAGTTGAAACAAACAGCATTACACTAAGAAAATAAAACTCTATAACATGCTAAAATTTGAACAAAATGTAACGAGTCGTTTTCAAAAAAAATTTTCAAAATTTTTAATTTTTTGAATAATTTTGTAAATTAGACTTCTAAACAATTGAAACAAACGGCATTATACTTGAAAAAATAAACTCTATAACATACTAAAATTTGAACTAAATGTAACAATCCGTTTTCAAAAAAAATTCAAAATTTTCAAAATTTTTAATTTTTTGAATAATTTTGTAAATTAGACTTCTAAATAGTTGAGACAAACGGCATTATACTTGGAAAAACAAACTCTATAACATGCTAAAATTTAAACAAAATGTAACGAGCCGTTTTTGAAAAAACATTTCAAAATTTTTAAATATTTTAAGTTTTTGAATAATTTTGTAAATTAGACTTCTAAATAATTGAGACAAATGGCATTATACTTAGAAAAATAAACTCTATAACATGCTAAAATTTCAACAACATGTAACGAGCCGTTAATTGGGCTATAAATAATCTGTATAATAAATTTGAAGCCATTTGCTGTAGTTTTAAGAAAAAAATTTTCAAAATTTTTAATTTTTTGAATAATTTTGTAAATGAAACTTCTAAAAAGTTGAGAAAAACGGCATTATACTAAGAAAATAAAACTCTATAACATGCTAAAATTTGAACAAAATGTAACAAGCCGTTTTCAAAAAAAAATTTCAAAATTTTTAATTTTTTGAATAATTTTGTAAATTAGACTTCTAAAAAGTTGAGACAAACGGCATTATACTAAGAAAATAAAACTCTATACCATACTAAAATTTGAACAGAATTTAACAAGCCGTTTTCGAAAAAAAAATTCAAAATTTTCAAAATTTTTAATTTTTTGAATAATTTTGTAAATTAGACTTCTAAATAGTTGAGACAAACGGCATTATACTTAGAAAAATAAACTCTATAACATGCTAAAGTTTGAACAAAATGTAACGAGCCGTTTTCGAAAGAATATTTCAAAATTTTTAAAATTTTTAATTTTTTGAATAATTTTGTAAATTAGACTTCTAAATAGTTGAGACAAACAGCATTATACTTAGAAAAATAAACTCTATAACATGCTAAAGTTTGAACAAAATGTAACGAGCCGTTTTCGAAAAAAAATTTCAAAATTTTCAAAATTTTTAATTTTTTGAATAAGTTTTTAAATTAGACTTCTAAATAGTTGAGACAAACGGCATTATACTTAGAAAAATTAACTCTATAACATGCTAAAATTTGAACCAAATGTAACGAGCCGTTTTCAAAAAAAATTTAAAATTTTTAAAATTTTTAATTTTTTGAATAATTTTGTAAATTAGACTTCTAAAAAGTTGAGACAAACGGCATTATACTAAGAAAATAAAACTCTATAACATGCTAAAATTTGAACAAAATGTAACGAGCCGTTTTCAAAAAAAATTTTCAAAATTTTTAATTTTTTGAATAATTTTGTAAATTAGACTTCTAAAAAGTTGAGACAAACGGCATTATACTAAGAAAATTAAACTCTATAACATACTAAAAATTGAACAAAATGTAACAAGCCGTTTTCGAAAAAAAATTCAAAATTTTCAAAATTTTTAATTTTTTGAATAATTTTGTAAATTAGACTTCTAAATAGTTGAGACAAACGGCATTATACTTAGAAAAATTAACTCTATAACATGCTAAAATTTGAACCAAATGTAACGAGCCGTTTTCGAAAAAAATTTTAAGAAAATCGATTTTTTTGTCGAAAAAAGTGCAAAGACTATATAGCCTTTGCACTTTTCCCATTTTTAACGAAAAATTAAAAATCGTACTTAGGGGCTAATAATCCTTAATTGGGCTATAAATAATCTGTATAATAATTTTGAAGCCATTTGCTGTAGTTTTAAGAAAAAAATTTTCAAAATTTTTAATTTTTTGAATAATTTTGTAAATTAGACTTCTAAATAGTTGAAACAAACAGCATTATACTAAGAAAATAAAACTCTATAACATGCTAAAAATTGAACAAAATGTAACAAGCCGTTTTCAAAAAAAAATTTCAAAATTTTTAATTTTTAAAATAATTTTGTAAATTAGACTTCTAAACAATTGAGACAAACGGCAATATACTTAAAAAAATAAACTCTATAACATACAAAAAGTTAAACAAAATGTAACTAGCCGTTTTCGAAAAAAAATTCAAAATTTTCAAAATTTTTAATTTTTTGAATAATTTTGTAAATTAGACTTTTAAATAATTAAGACAAATGGCATTATACTTAGAAAAATAAACTCTATAACATGCTAAAATTTGAACAAAATGTAACGAGCCGTTTTCGAAAAAAAATTTCAAAATTATCAAAATTTTTAATTTTTTGAATAATTTTTTAAATTAGACTTCTAAATAGTTGAGACAAACGGCATTATACTTAGAAAAATAAACTCTATAACATGCTAAAATTTGAACTAAATGTAACGAGCCGTTTTCAAAAAAAATTTTAAAATTTTCAAAATTTTTAATTTTTTGAATAATTTTGTAAATTAGACTTCTAAATAGTTGAGACAAACGGCATTATACTTAAAAAAATAAACTCTATAACATGCTAAAATTTGAACAAAATGTAACGAGCCGTTTTAGAAAAAAATTTTAAGAAAATCGATTTTTTTGTCGAAAAAAGTACAAAGACTATAGCCTTTGCACTTTTCCCATTTTTCACGAAAAATTAAAAATCGTACTTAGGGCCTAATAATCCTTAATTGGGCTATAAATAATCTGTATAATAAATTTGAAGCCATTTGCTGTAGTTTTAAGAAAAAAATTTTTAATTTTTTGAATAATTTTGTAAATTAGACTTCTAAAAAGTTGAGACAAACGGCATTATACTAAGAAAATAAAACTCTATAACATGCTAAAATTTGAACAAAATGTAACAAGCCGTTTTCAAAAAAAATTTTCAAAATTTTTAATTTTTTGAATAATTTTGTAAATTAGACTTCTAAAAACTTGAGACAAACGGCATTATACTAAGAAAATAAAACTCTATAACATGCTAAAATTTGAACAAAATGTAACGAGCCGTTTTCAAAAAAAAATTTCAAAATTTTTAATTTTTTGAATAATTTTGTAAATTAGACTTCTAAATAGTTGAGACAAACGGCATTATACTTAAAAAAATAAACTCTATAACATGCTAAAATTTGAACAAAATGTAACGAGCCGTTTTCGAAAAAATTTTTAAGAAAATCGATTTTTTTGTCGAAAAAAGTACAAGGCTATAAATAATCTGTATAATAAATTTGAAGCCATTTGCTGTAGTTTTAAGAAAAAAATTTTCAAAATTTTTAATTTTTTGAATAATTTTGTAAATTAGACTTCTAAAAAGTTGAGACAAACGGCATTATACTAAGAAAATAAAACTCTATAACATGCTAAAATTTGAACAAAATGTAACAAGCCGTTTTCAAAAAAAAATTTCAAAATTTTTAATTTTTAGAATAATTTTGTAAATTAGACTTCTAAAAAGTTGAGACAAACGGCATTATACTAAGAAAATAAAACTCTATAACATACTAAAATTTGAACAAAATGTAACAAGCCGTTTTCGAAAAAAAAATTTAAAATTTTCAAAATTTTTAATTTTTTGAATAATTTTGTAAATTAGACTTCTAAATAGTTGAGACAAACGGCATTATACTTAAAAAAATAAACTCTATAACATGCTAAAATTTGAACAAAATGTAACGAGCCGTTTTCGAAAAAAATTTTAAGAAAATCGATTTTTTTGTCGAAAAAAGTACAAGGCTATAAATAATCTGTATAATAAATTTGAAGCCATTTGCTGTAGTTTTAAGAAAAAAATTTTCAAAATTTTTAATTTTTTGAATAATTTTGTAAATTAGACTTCTAAAAAGTTGAGACAAACGGCATTATACTAAGAAAATAAAACTCTATAACATGCTAAAATTTGAACAAAATGTAACAAGCCGTTTTCAAAAAAAAATTTCAAAATTTTTAATTTTTAGAATAATTTTGTAAATTAGACTTCTAAAAAGTTGAGACAAACGGCATTATACTTAGAAAAATAAACTCTATAACATGCTAAAATTTGAACAAAATGTAACGAGCCGTTTTCGAAAAAAAATTTCAAAATTTTTAAAATTTTTAATTTTTTGAATAATTTTGTAAATTAGACTTCTAAATAATTGAGACAAATATCATTATACTTAGAAAAATAAACTCTATAACATGCTAAAATTTGAACAAAATGTAACAAGCCGTTTTCGAATAAAATTTCAAAATTTTCAAAACTTTTAATTTTTTGAATAATTTTTTAAATTAGACTTCTAAATAGTTGAGACAAACGGCATTATACTTAGAAAAATAAACTCTATAACATGCTAAAATTTGAACCAAATGTAAGGAGCCGTTTTCAAAAAAAAAATTTAAAATTTTTAAAATTTTTAATTTTTTGAATAATTTTGTAAATTAGACTTCTAATTAGTTAAGACAAACGGCATTATACTTAGAAAAATAAACTCTATAACATGCTAAAATTTGAACAAAATGTAACGAGCCGTTTTCGAAAAAAATTTTAAGAATATCGATTTTTTTGTTGAAAAAAGTACAAAGACTATAGCCTTTGCACTTTTCCCATTTTTCACGAAAAATTAAAAATCGTACTTAGGGCCTAATAATCCTTAATTGGGCTATAAATAATCTGTATAATAAATTTGAAGCCATTTGCTGTAGTTTTAAGAAAATTTTTCAAAACTTTTAATTTTTTGAATAATTTTGTAAATTAGACTTCTAAATAATTGAGACAAACGGCATTATACTAAGAAAATAAAACTCTATAACATGCTAAAATTTGAACAAAATGTAACTAGCCGTTTTCAAAAAAAAATTTCAAAAATTTTTATTTTTTGAATAATTTTGTAAATTAGACTTCTAAATAATTAAGACAAACGGCATTATACTTAAAAAAATAAACTTTATAACATACTAAAATTTGAACAAAATGTAACGAGCCGTTTTCGAAAAAATTTTTTAAAATTTTCAAAATTTTTAATTTTTTGAATAATTTTGTAAATTAGACTTCTAAATAGTTGAGACAAACGGCATTATACTTAGAAAAAGAAACTCTATAACATGCTAAAATTTGAACCAAATGTAACAAGCCGTTTTCAAAAAAAAAATTTAAAATTTTCAAAATTTTTAATTTTTTGAATAATTTTGTAAATTAGACTTTTAAATAGTTGAAACAAACGGCATTATACTAAGAAAAATAAACTTTATAACATGCTAAAATTTGAACAAAATGTAACGAGCCGTTTTCAAAAAAAAATTTCAAAATTTTTAATTTTTTGAATAATTTTGTAAATTAGACTTCTAAAAAGTTGAGACAAATGGCATTATACTAAGAAAATAAAACTCTATCACATACTAAAATTTGAACAAAATGTAACAAGCCGTTTTCGAAAAAAAAATTCAAAATTTTCAAAATTTTTAATTTTTTGAATAATTTTGTAAATTAGACTTCTAAATAATTGAAACAAACAGCATTACACTAAGAAAATAAAACTCTATAACATGCTAAATTTTGAACAAAATGTAACGAGCCGTTTTCAAAAAAAAATTTCAAAATTTTTAATTTTTAGAATAATTTTGTAAATTAGACTTCTAAATAGTTGAGACAAACGGCATTATACTAAGAAAAATAAACTTTATAACATGCTAAAATTTGAACAAAATGTAACGAGCCGTTTTCAAAAAAAAATTCAAAATTTTCAAAATTTTTAATTTTTTGAATAATTTTGTAAATTAGACTTCTTTATAGTTGAGACAAACGGCATTATACTTAGAAAAATAAACTCTATAACATGCTAAAAATTGAACCAAATGTAACGAGCCGTTTTCAAAAAAAAAAATTAAAATTTTCAAAATTTTTAATTTTTTGAATAATTTTGTAAATTAGACTTCTAAATAGTTGAGACAAACGGCATTATACTTAGAAAAATAAACTCTATAACATGCTAAAATTTGAACAAAATGTAACGAGCCGTTTTCGAAAAAAATTTTAAGAAAATCGATTTTTTGGTCGAAAAAAGTACAAAGACTATAATAGCCTTTGCACTTTTCCCATTTTTTACGAAAAATTAAAAATCGTACTTAGGTCCTATTAATTCTTAATTGGGCTATAAATAATCTGTATAATAAATTTGAAGCCATTTGCTGTAGTTTTAAGAAAAATTTTCAAAATTTTTAATTTTTTGAATAATTTTGTAAATTGGACTTCTAAAAAGTTGAGACAAACGGCATTATACTAAGAAAATAAAACTCTATAACATGCTAAAATTTGAACAAAATGTAGCTAGCCGTTTTCAAAAAAAATTTTCAAAATTTTTAATATTTTGAATAATTTTGTAAATTAGACTTCTAAATAATTGAGACAAACGGCATTATACTTAAAAAAATAAACTCTATAACATACTAAAATTTGAACAAAATGTAACGAGCCGTTTTTGAAAAAAAAAATTCAAAATTTTTAAAATTTTTAATTTTTTGAATAAATTTGTAAATTAGACTTCTAAATAGTTGAGACAAACGGCATTATACTTAGAAAAATAAACTCTATAACATGCTAAAATTTGAACTAAATGTAACGAGCCGTTTTTAAAAAAAAATTTAAAATTTTCAAAATTTTTAATTTTTTGAATAATTTTGTAAATTAGACTTCTAAATAGTTGAGACAAACGGCATTATACTTAAAAAAATAAACTCTATAACATGCTAAAATTTGAACAAAATGTAACGAGCCGTTTTCGAAAAAAAATTTAAGAAAATCGATTTTTTTGTCGAAAAATGTACAAAGACTATAGCCTTTGTACTTTTCCCATTTTTCACGAAAAATTAAAAATCGTACTTAGGGCCTAATAATCCTTAATTGGGCTATAAATAATCTGTATAATAAATTTGAAGCCATTTGCTGTAGTTTAAAAAAAAAAAATTTCAAAATTTTTAATTTTTTGAATAATTTTGTAAATTAGACTTCTAAAAAGTTGAGACAAACGGCATTATACTAAGAAAATAAAACTCTATAACATGCTAAAATTTGAACAAAATGTAACAAGCCGTTTTCAAAAAAAAATTTCAAAATTTTTAATTTTTTGAATAATTTTGTAAATTAGACTTCTAAAAAGTTGAGACAAACGGCATTATACTAAGAAAATAAAACTCTATAACATGCTAAAATTTGAACAAAATGTAACAAGCCGTTTTCAAAAAAAATTTTCAAAATTTTTAATTTTTTGAATAATTTTGTAAATTAGACTTCTAAATAGTTGAGACAAACGGCATTATACTTAAAAAAATAAACTCTATAACATGCTAAAATTTGAACAAAATGTAACGAGTCGTTTTCGAAAAAAATTTTAAGAAAATCGATTTTTTTGTCGAAAAAAGTACAAAGACTATAGCCTTTGCACTTTTCCCATTTTTCACGAAAAATTAAAAATCGTACTTGGGGCCTAATAATCCTTAATTGGGCTATAAATAATCTGTATAATAAATTTGAAGCCATTTGCTGTAGTTTTAAGAAAAAAATTTTCAAAATTTTTAATTTTTTGAATAATTTTGTAAATTAGACTTCTAAAAAGTTGAGACAAACGGCATTATACTAAGAAAATAAAACTCTATAACATACTAAAATTTGAACAAATTGTAACGAGCCGTTTTCGAAAAAAAAATACAAAATTTTCAAAACTTTTAATTTTTTGAATAATTTTGTAAATTAGACTTCTAAATAGTTAAGACAAACGGCATTATACTTAGAAAAATAAACTCTATAATATGCTAAAATTTGAACTAAATGTAACGAGCCGTTTTCAAAAAAAAATTTCAAAAATTTTAATTTTTCAAATAATTTTGTAAATTAGACTTCTAAATAATTGAGACAAACGGCATTATACTTAGAAAAATAAACTTTATAACATGCTAAAATTTGAACAAAATGTAACGAGCCGTTTTCGAAAAAAAAATTTAAGAAAATCGATTTTTTTGTCGAAAAAAGTACAAAGACTATAGCCTTTGCACTTTTCCCATTTTTCACGAAAAATTAAAAATCGTACTTAGGGCCTAATAATCCTTAATTGGGCTATAAATAAACTGTATAATAAATTTGAAGCCATTTGCTGTAGTTTTAAGAAAAAAATTTTCAAAATTTTTAATTTTTTGAATAATTTTGTAAATTAGACTTCTAAAAAGTTGAGACAAACGGCATTATACTAAGAAAATAAAACTCTATAACATGCTAAAATTTGAACAAAATGTAGCTAGCCGTTTTCAAAAAAAATTTTCAAAATTTTTAATATTTTGAATAATTTTGTAAATTAGACTTCTAAATAATTGAGACAAACGGCAATATACTTAAAAAAATAAACTCTATAACATACTAAAATTTGAACAAAATGTAACGAGCCGTTTTTGAAAAAAAAAATTCAAAATTTTCAAAATTTTTAATTTTTTGAATAAATTTGTAAATTAGACTTCTAAATAGTTGAGACAAACGGCATTATACTTAGAAAAATAAACTCTATAACATGCTAAAATTTGAACTAAATGTAACGAGCCGTTTTCAAAAAAAATTTAAAATTTTTAAAATTTTTAATTTTTTGAATAATTTTGTAAATTAGACTTCTAAAAAGTTGAGACAAACGGCATTATACTAAGAAAATAAAACTCTATAACATGCTAAAATTTGAACAAAATGTAACAAGCCGTTTTCAAAAAAAATTTTCAAAATTTTTAATTTTTTGAATAATTTTGTAAATTAGACTTCTAAAAAGTTGAGACAAACGGCATTATACTAAGAAAATTAAACTCTATAACATACTAAAAATTGAACAAAATGTAACAAGCCGTTTTCGAAAAAAAATTTAAAATTTTCAAAATTTTTAATTTTTTGAATAATTTTGTAAATTAGACTTCTAAATAGTTGAGACAAACGGCATTATACTTAGAAAAATAAACTCTATAACATGCTAAAATTTGAACCAAATGTAACGAGCCGTTTTCGAAAAAATTTTTAAGAAAATCGATTTTTTTGTCGAAAAAAGTGCAAAGACTATATAGCCT
Source organism: Elmis aenea (assembly GCA_947652605.1). Taxonomy (NCBI): domain Eukaryota; kingdom Metazoa; phylum Arthropoda; class Insecta; order Coleoptera; family Elmidae; genus Elmis; species Elmis aenea. Next base: position 10,051,977 of record OX393581.1, on the reverse strand, counting down.
TTGCACTTTTCCCATTTTTAACGAAAAATTAAAAATCGTACTTAGGGGCTAATAATCCTTAATTGGGCTATAAATAATCTGTATAATAATTTTGAAGCCATTTGCTGTAGTTTTAAGAAAAAAATTTTCAAAATTTTTAATTTTTTGAATAAATTTGTAAATTAGACTTCTAAATAGTTGAGACAAACGGCATTATACTTAGAAAAATAAACTCTATAACATGCTAAAATTTGAACTAAATGTAACGAGCCGTTTTCAAAAAAAATTTAAAATTTTTAAAATTTTTAATTTTTTGAATAATTTTGTAAATTAGACTTCTAAAAAGTTGAGACAAACGGCATTATACTAAGAAAATAAAACTCTATAACATGCTAAAATTTGAACAAAATGTAACGAGCCGTTTTCAAAAAAAATTTTCAAAATTTTTAATTTTTTGAATAATTTTGTAAATTAGACTTCTAAAAAGTTGAGACAAACGGCATTATACTAAGAAAATTAAACTCTATAACATACTAAAAATTGAACAAAATGTAACAAGCCGTTTTCGAAAAAAAATTTAAAATTTTCAAAATTTTTAATTTTTTGAATAATTTTGTAAATTAGACTTCTAAATAGTTGAGACAAACGGCATTATACTTAGAAAAATAAACTCTATAACATGCTAAAATTTGAACCAAATGTAACGAGCCGTTTTCGAAAAAAATTTTAAGAAAATCGATTTTTTTGTCGAAAAAAGTGCAAAGACTATATAGCCTTTGCACTTTTCCCATTTTTAACGAAAAATTAAAAATCGTACTTAGGGGCTAATAATCCTTAATTGGGCTATAAATAATCTGTATAATAATTTTGAAGCCATTTGCTGTAGTTTTAAGAAAAAAATTTCAAAATTTTTAATTTTTTGAATAATTTTGTAAATTAGACTTCTAAATAGTTGAAACAAACAGCATTATACTAAGAAAATAAAACTCTATAACATGCTAAAAATTGAACAAAATGTAACAAGCCGTTTTCAAAAAAAAATTTCAAAATTTTTAATTTTTAAAATAATTTTGTAAATTAGACTTCTAAACAATTGAGACAAACGGCAATATACTTAAAAAAATAAACTCTATAACATACAAAAAGTTGAACAAAATGTAACTAGCCTTCTCGAAAAAAAATTCAAAAATTTCAAAATTTTTAATTTTTTGAATAATTTTGTAAATTAGACTTTTAAATAATTAAGACAAACGGCATTATACTTAAAAAAATAAATTTTGTAAATTAGACTTCTAAATAGTTGAGACAAACGGCATTATACTTAGAAAAAGAAACTCTATAACATGCTAAAATTTGAACCAAATGTAACAAGCCGTTTTCAAAAAAAAATTTTAAAATTTTCAAAATTTTTAATTTTTTGAATAATTTTGTAAATTAGACTTTTAAATAGTTGAAACAAACAACATTATACTAAGAAAAATAAACTTTATAACATGCTAAAATTTGAACAAAATGTAACGAGCCGTTTTCAAAAAAAAATTTCAAAATTTTTAATTTTTTGAATAATTTTGTAAATTAGACTTCTAAAAAGTTGAGACAAATGGCATTATACTAAGAAAATAAAACTCTATCACATACTAAAATTTGAACAAAATGTAACAAGCCGTTTTCGAAAAAAAAATTCAAAATTTTCAAAATTTTTAATTTTTTGAATAATTTTGTAAATTAGACTTCTAAATAATTGAAACAAACAGCATTACACTAAGAAAATAAAACTCTATAACATGCTAAATTTTGAACAAAATGTAACGAGCCGTTTTCAAAAAAAATTTCAAAATTTTTAATTTTTAGAATAATTTTGTAAATTAGACTTCTAAATAGTTGAGACAAACGGCATTATACTAAGAAAAATAAACTTTATAACATGCTAAAATTTGAACAAAATGTAACGAGCCGTTTTCAAAAAAAAATTCAAAATTTTCAAAATTTTTAATTTTTTGAATAATTTTGTAAATTAGACTTCTTTATAGTTGAGACAAACGGCATTATACTTAGAAAAATAAACTCTATAACATGCTAAAAATTGAACCAAATGTAACGAGCCGTTTTCAAAAAAAAAATTTTAAATTTTCAAAATTTTTAATTTTTTGAATAATTTTGTAAATTAGACTTCTAAATAGTTGAGACAAACGGCATTATACTTAGAAAAATAAACTCTATAACATGCTAAAATTTGAACAAAATGTAACGAGCCGTTTTCGAAAAAAATTTTAAGAAAATCGATTTTTTGGTCGAAAAAAGTACAAAGACTATAATAGCCTTTGCACTTTTCCCATTTTTTACGAAAAATTAAAAATCGTACTTAGGTCCTATTAATTCTTAATTGGGCTATAAATAATCTGTATAATAAATTTGAAGCCATTTGCTGTAGTTTTAAGAAAAATTTTCAAAATTTTTAATTTTTTGAATAATTTTGTAAATTGGACTTCTAAAAAGTTGAGACAAACGGCATTATACTAAGAAAATAAAACTCTATAACATGCTAAAATTTGAACAAAATGTAGCTAGCCGTTTTCAAAAAAAATTTTCAAAATTTTTAATATTTTGAATAATTTTGTAAATTAGACTTCTAAATAATTGAGACAAACGGCATTATACTTAAAAAAATAAACTCTATAACATACTAAAATTTGAACAAAATGTAACGAGCCGTTTTTGAAAAAAAAAATTCAAAATTTTCAAAATTTTTAATTTTTTGAATAAATTTGTAAATTAGACTTCTAAATAGTTGAGACAAACGGCATTATACTTAGAAAAATAAACTCTATAACATGCTAAAATTTGAACTAAATGTAACGAGCCGTTTTCAAAAAAAAATTTAAAATTTTCAAAATTTTTAATTTTTTGAATAATTTTGTAAATTAGACTTCTAAATAGTTGAGACAAACGGCATTATACTTAAAAAAATAAACTCTATAACATGCTAAAATTTGAACAAAATGTAACGAGCCGTTTTCGAAAAAAAATTTAAGAAAATCGATTTTTTTGTCGAAAAATGTACAAAGACTATAGCCTTTGTACTTTTCCCATTTTTCACGAAAAATTAAAAATCGTACTTAGGGCCTAATAATCCTTAATTGGGCTATAAATAATCTGTATAATAAATTTGAAGCCATTTGCTGTAGTTTTAAGAAAAAAATTTTCAAAATTTTTAATTTTTTGAATAATTTTGTAAATTAGACTTCTAAAAAGTTGAGACAAACGGCATTATACTAAGAAAATAAAACTCTATAACATGCTAAAATTTGAACAAAATGTAACAAGCCGTTTTCGAAAAAAAAATTCAAAATTTTCAAAATTTTTAATTTTTTGAATAATTTTGTAAATTAGACTTCTAAATAATTGAAACAAACAGCATTACACTAAGAAAATAAAACTCTATAACATGCTAAATTTTGAACAAAATGTAACGAGCCGTTTTCAAAAAAAAATTTCAAAATTTTTAATTTTTAGAATAATTTTGTAAATTAGACTTCTAAATAGTTGAGACAAACGGCATTATACTAAGAAAAATAAACTTTATAACATGCTAAAATTTGAACAAAATGTAACGAGCCGTTTTCAAAAAAAAATTCAAAATTTTCAAAATTTTTAATTTTTTGAATAATTTTGTAAATTAGACTTCTTTATAGTTGAGACAAACGGCATTATACTTAGAAAAATAAACTCTATAACATGCTAAAAATTGAACCAAATGTAACGAGCCGTTTTCAAAAAAAAATTTTAAATTTTCAAAATTTTTAATTTTTTGAATAATTTTGTAAATTAGACTTCTAAATAGTTGAGACAAACGGCATTATACTTAAAAAAATAAACTCTATAACATGCTAAAATTTGAACAAAATGTAACAAGCCGTTTTCAAAAAAAATTTTCAAAATTTTTAATTTTTTGAATAATTTTGTAAATTAGACTTCTAAATAGTTGAGACAAACGGCATTATACTTAAAAAAATAAACTCTATAACATGCTAAAATTTGAACAAAATGTAACGAGTCGTTTTCGAAAAAAATTTTAAGAAAATCGATTTTTTTGTCGAAAAAAGTACAAAGACTATAGCCTTTGCACTTTTCCCATTTTTCACGAAAAATTAAAAATCGTACTTGGGGCCTAATAATCCTTAATTGGGCTATAAATAATCTGTATAATAAATTTGAAGCCATTTGCTGTAGTTTTAAGAAAAAAATTTTCAAAATTTTTAATTTTTTGAATAATTTTGTAAATTAGACTTCTAAAAAGTTGAGACAAACGGCATTATACTAAGAAAATAAAACTCTATAACATACTAAAATTTGAACAAATTGTAACGAGCCGTTTTCGAAAAAAAAATACAAAATTTTCAAAACTTTTAATTTTTTGAATATTTTTGTAAATTAGACTTCTAAATAGTTAAGACAAACGGCATTATACTTAGAAAAATAAACTCTATAATATGCTAAAATTTGAACTAAATGTAACGAGCCGTTTTCAAAAAAAAATTTCAAAAATTTTAATTTTTCAAATAATTTTGTAAATTAGACTTCTAAATAATTGAGACAAACGGCATTATACTTAGAAAAATAAACTTTATAACATGCTAAAATTTGAACAAAATGTAACGAGCCGTTTTCGAAAAAAAAATTTAAGAAAATCGATTTTTTTGTCGAAAAAAGTACAAAGACTATAGCCTTTGCACTTTTCCCATTTTTCACGAAAAATTAAAAATCGTACTTAGGGCCTAATAATCCTTAATTGGGCTATAAATAAACTGTATAATAAATTTGAAGCCATTTGCTGTAGTTTTAAGAAAAAAATTTTCAAAATTTTTAATTTTTTGAATAATTTTGTAAATTAGACTTCTAAAAAGTTGAGACAAACGGCATTATACTAAGAAAATAAAACTCTATAACATGCTAAAATTTGAACAAAATGTAGCTAGCCGTTTTCAAAAAAAATTTTCAAAATTTTTAATATTTTGAATAATTTTGTAAATTAGACTTCTAAATAATTGAGACAAACGGCATTATACTTAAAAAAATAAACTCTATAACATACTAAAATTTGAACAAAATGTAACAAGCCGTTTTTGAAAAAAAAAATTCAAAATTTTCAAAATTTTTAATTTTTTGAATAAATTTGTAAATTAGACTTCTAAATAGTTGAGACAAACGGAATTATACTTAGAAAAATAAACTCTATAACATGCTAAAATTTGAACTAAATGTAACGAGCCGTTTTCAAAAAAAATTTAAAATTTTTAAAATTTTTAATTTTTTGAATAATTTTGTAAATTAGACTTCTAAAAAGTTGAGACAAACGGCATTATACTAAGAAAATAAAACTCTATAACATGCTAAAATTTGAACAAAATGTAACGAGCCGTTTTCAAAAAAAATTTTCAAAATTTTTAATTTTTTGAATAATTTTGTAAATTAGACTTCTAAAAAGTTGAGACAAACGGCATTATACTAAGAAAATTAAACTCTATAACATACTAAAAATTGAACAAAATGTAACAAGCCGTTTTCGAAAAAAAATTCAAAATTTTCAAAATTTTTAATTTTTTGAATAATTTTGTAAATTAGACTTCTAAATAGTTGAGACAAACGGCATTATACTTAGAAAAATAAACTCTATAACATGCTAAAATTTGAACAAAATGTAACGAGCCGTTTTAGAAAAAAATTTTAAGAAAATCGATTTTTTTGTCGAAAAAAGTGCAAAGACTATATAGCCTTTGCACTTTTCCCATTTTTAACGAAAAATTAAAAATCGTACTTAGGGGCTAATAATCCTTAATTGGGCTATAAATAATCTGTATAATAATTTTGAAGCCATTTGCTGTAGTTTTAAGAAAAAAATTTTCAAAATTTTTAATTTTTTGAATAATTTTGTAAATTAGACTTGTAAATAGTTGAAACAAACAGCATTATACTAAGAAAATAAAACTCTATAACATGCTAAAAATTGAACAAAATGTAACAAGCCGTTTTCAAAAAAAAATTTCAAAATTTTTAATTTTTAAAATAATTTTGTAAATTAGACTTCTAAACAATTGAGACAAACGGCAATATACTTAAAAAAATAAACTCTATAACATACAAAAATTTGAACAAAATGTAACTAGCCGTTTTCGAAAAAAAATTCAAAATTTTCAAAATTTTTAATTTTTTGAATAATTTTGTAAATTAGACTTTTAAATAATTAAGACAAATGGCATTATACTTAGAAAAATAAACTCTATAACATGCTAAAATTTGAACAAAATGTAACGAGCCGTTTTCGAAAAAAAATTTCAAAATTATCAAAATTTTTAATTTTTTGAATAATTTTTTAAATTAGACTTCTAAATAGTTGAGACAAACGGCATTATACTTAGAAAAATAAACTCTATAACATGCTAAAATTTGAACTAAATGTAACGAGCCGTTTTCAAAAAAAATTTTAAAATTTTCAAAATTTTTAATTTTTTGAATAATTTTGTAAATTAGACTTCTAAATAGTTGAGACAAACGGCATTATACTTAAAAAAATAAACTCTATAACATGCTAAAATTTGAACAAAATGTAACGAGCCGTTTTAGAAAAAAATTTTAAGAAAATCGATTTTTTTGTCGAAAAAAGTACAAAGACTATAGCCTTTGCACTTTTCCCATTTTTCACGAAAAATTAAAAATCGTACTTAGGGCCTAATAATCCTTAATTGGGCTATAAATAATCTGTATAATAAATTTGAAGCCATTTGCTGTAGTTTTAAGAAAAAAATTTTCAAAATTTTTAATTTTTTGAATAATTTTGTAAATTAGACTTCTAAAAAGTTGAGACAAACGGCATTATACTAAGAAAATAAAACTCTATAACATGCTAAAATTTGAACAAAATGTAACAAGCCGTTTTCGAAAAAAAAATTCAAAATTTTCAAAATTTTTAATTTTTTGAATAATTTTGTAAATTAGACTTTTAAATAGTTGAGACAAACGGCATTATACTTAAAAAAATAAACTCTATAACATGCTAAAATTTGAACAAAATGTAACGAGCCGTTTTCGAAAAAAATTTTAAGAAAATCGATTTTTTTGTCGAAAAAAGTACAAGGCTATAAATAATCTGTATAATAAATTTGAAGCCATTTGCTGTAGTTTTAAGAAAAAAATTTTCAAAATTTTTAATTTTTTGAATAATTTTGTAAATTAGACTTCTAAAAAGTTGAGACAAACGGCATTATACTAAGAAAATAAAACTCTATAACATGCTAAAATTTGAACAAAATGTAACAAGCCGTTTTCAAAAAAAATTTTCAAAATTTTTAATTTTTTGAATAATTTTGTAAATTAGACTTCTAAAAACTTGAGACAAACGGCATTATACTAAGAAAATAAAACTCTATAACATGCTAAAATTTGAACAAAATGTAACGAGCCGTTTTCAAAAAAAATTTCAAAATTTTTAATTTTTTGAATAATTTTGTAAATTAGACTTCTAAATAGTTGAGACAAACGGCATTATACTTAAAAAAATAAACTCTATAACATGCTAAAATTTGAACAAAATGTAACCAGCCGTTTTCAAAAAAAATTTTCAAAATTTTTAATTTTTAGAATAATTTTGTAAATTAGACTTCTAAAAAGTTGAGACAAACGGCATTATACTAAGAAAATAAAACTCTATAACATACTAGAATTTGAACAAAATGTAACAAGCCGTTTTCGAAAAAAAAATTCAAAATTTTCAAAATTTTTAATTTTTTGAATAATTTTGTAAATTAGACTTCTAAATAGTTGAGACAAACGGCATTATACTTAAAAAAATAAACTCTATAACATGCTAAAATTTGAACAAAATGTAACGAGCCGTTTTCGAAAAAAATTTTAAGAAAATCGATTTTTTTGTCGAAAAAAGTACAAGGCTATAAATAATCTGTATAATAATTTTGAAGCCATTTGCTGTAGTTTTAAGAAAAAAATTTTCAAAATTTTTAATTTTTTGAATAATTTTGTAAATTAGACCTGTGATATACAAATCAATAATTAAAATTGTTTCGAAATAGTCGCTCAAGAAACACATGTATTAACTAAAGCACGGCATTTTTAGGAAATTATTAAAAATTAAAACCAGCTCATTGAAAGACATATGCAAAACAATTGTATTCATGTAAAGTGGCGATGGATAAACTGTTTCTGTGATATACAAATCAATAATTAAAATTGTTTCGAAATAGTCGCTCAAGGAACATATGTATTAACTAAAGCACGGTATTTTTAGGAAATTATTAAAAATTAAAACCAGCTCATTGAAAGACATATGCAAAACAATTGTATTCATGTAAAGAGGCGATGGATAAACTGTTCCTGTGATATACAAATCAATAATTAAAATTGTTTCGAAATAGTCGCTCAAGGAACACATGTATTAACTAAAGCACGGCATTTTTAGGAAATTATTAAAAATTAAAACCAGCTCATTGAAAGACATATGCAAAACAATTGTATTCATGTAAAGAGGCGATGGATAAACTGTTCCTGTGATATACAAATCAATAATTAAAATTGTTTAGAAATAGTCGCTCAAGGAACATATGTATTAACTAAAGCACGGTATTTTTAGGAAATTATTAAAAATTAAAACCAGCTCATTGAAAGACATATGCAAAACAATTGTATTCATGTAAAGAAGCGATGGATAAATTGTTCCTGTGATATACAAATCAATAATTAAAATTGTTTAGAAATAGTCGCTCAAGGAATATATGTATTAACTAAAGCACGGTATTTTTAGGAAATTATTAAAAATTAAAACCCGCTCATTGAAAGACATATGCAAAACAATTGTATTCATGTAAAGAGGCGATGGATAAACTGTTCCTGTGATATACAAATCAATAATTAAAATTGTTTTGAAATAGTCTCTCAAGGAACACATGTATTAACTAAAGCACGGCATTTTTAGGAAATTATTAAAAATTAAAACCAGCTCATTGAAAGACATATGCAAAACAATTGTATTCATGTAAAGAGGCGATGGATAAACTGTTCCTGTGATATACAAATCAATAATTAAAATTGTTTCGAAATAGTCGCTCAAGAAACATATGTATTAACTAAAGCACGGTATTTTTAGGAAATTATTAAAAATTAAAACCAGCTCATTGAAAGACATATGCAAAACAATTGTATTCATGTAAAGAAGCGATGGATAAATTGTTCCTGTGATATACAAATCAATAATTAAAATTGTTTAGAAATAGTCGCTCAAGGAACATATGTATTAACTAAAGCACGGTATTTTTAGGAAATTATTAAAAATTAAAACCAGCTCATTGAAAGACATATGCAAAACAATTGTATTCATGTAAAGAGGCGATGGATAAACTGTTTCTGTGATATACAAATCAATAATTGAAATTGTTTCGAAATAGTCGCTCAAGGAACATATGTATTAACTTAAGCACGGTATTTTTAGGAAATTATTAAAAATTAAAACCAGCTCATTGAAAGACATATGCAAAACAATTGTATTCATGTAAAGAGGCGATGGATAAACTGTTCCTGTGATATACAAATCAATAATTAAAATTGTTTCGAAATAGTCGCTCAAGGAACACATGTATTAACTAAAGCACGGCATTTTTAGGAAATTATTAAAAATTAAAACCAGCTCATTGAAAGACATATGCAAAACAATTGTATTCATGTAAAGAGGCGATGGATAAACTGTTCCTGTGATATACAAATCAATAATTAAAATTGTTTAGAAATAGTCGCTCAAGGAACATATGTATTAACTAAAGCACGGTATTTTTAGGAAATTATTAAAAATTAAAACCAGCTCATTGAAAGACATATGCAAAACAATTGTATTCATGTAAAGAGGCGATGGATAAACTGTTTCTGTGATATACAAATCAATAATTGAAATTGTTTCGAAATAGTCGCTCAAGGAACATATGTATTAACTAAAGCACGGTATTTTTAGGAAATTATTAAAAATTAAAACCAGCTCATTGAAAGACATATGCAAAACAATTGTATTCATGTAAAGAGGCGATGGATAAACTGTTCCTGTGATATACAAATCAATAATTAAAATTGTTTAGAAATAGTCGCTCAAGGAACATATGTATTAACTAAAGCACGGTATTTTTAGGAAATTATTAAAAATTAAAACCAGCTCATTGAAAGACATATGCAAAACAATTGTATTCATGTAAAGAAGCGATGGATAAATTGTTCCTGTGATATACAAATCAATAATTAAAATTGTTTAGAAATAGTCGCTCAAGGAACATATGTATTAACTAAAGCACGGTATTTTTAGGAAATTAGTAAAAATTAAAACCCGCTCATTGAAAGACATATGCAAAACAATTGTATTCATGTAAAGAGGCGATGGATAAACTGTTCCTGTGATATACAAATCAATAATTAAAATTGTTTCGAAATAGTCGCTCAAGGAACATATGTATGTATTAACTAAAGCACGGTATTTTTAGGAAATTATTAAAAATTAAAACCAGCTCATTGAAAGACATATGCAAAACAATTGTATTCATGTAAAGAGGCGATGGATAAACTGTTCCTGTGATATACAAATCAATAATTAAAATTGTTTTGAAATAGTCGCTCAAGGAACACATGTATTAACTAAAGCACGGCATTTTTAGGAAATTATTAAAAATTAAAACCAGCTCATTGAAAGACATATGCAAAACAATTGTATTCATGTAAAGAGGCGATGGATAAACTGTTCCTGTGATATACAAATCAATAATTAAAATTGTTTCGAAATAGTCGCTCAAGAAACATATGTATTAACTAAAGCACGGTATTTTTAGGAAATTATTAAAAATTAAAACCAGCTCATTGAAAGACATATGCAAAACAATTGTATTCATGTAAAGAAGCGATGGATAAATTGTTCCTGTGATATACAAATTAATAATTAAAATTGTTTAGAAATAGTCGCTCAAGGAACATATGTATTAACTAAAGCACGGTATTTTTAGGAAATTATTAAAAATTAAAACCAGCTCATTAAAAGACATATGCAAAACAATTGTATTCATGTAAAGAGGCGATGGATAAACTGTTCCTGTGATATACAAATCAATAATTAAAATTGTTTCGAAATAGTCGCTCAAGGAACATATGTATTAACTAAAGCACGGTATTTTTAGGAAATTATTAAAAATTAAAACCAGCTCATTGAAAGACATATGCAAAACAATTGTATTCATGTAAAGAGGCGATGGATAAACTGTTCCTGTGATATACAAATCAATAATTAAAATTGTTTCGAAATAGTCGCTCAAGGAACACATGTATTAACTAAAGCACGGCATTTTTAGGAAATTATTAAAAATTAAAACCAGCTCATTGAAAGACATATGCAAAACAATTGTATTCATGTAAAGAGGCGATGGATAAACTGTTCCTGTGGTATACAAATCAATAATTGAAATTGTTTCGAAATAGTCGCTCAAGGAACATATATGTATTAACTAAAGCACGGTATTTTTAGGAAATTATTAAAAATTAAAACCAGCTCATTGAAAGACATATGCAAAACAATTGTATTCATGTAAAGAGGCGATGGATAAACTGTTCCTGTGATATATAAATCAATAATTAAAATTGTTTCGAAATAGTCGCTCAAGGAACACATGTATTAACTAAAGCACGGTATTTTTAGGAAATTATTAAAAATTAAAACCAGCTCATTGAAAGACATATGCAAAACAATTGTATTCATGTAAAGAGGCGATGGATAAACTGTTCCTGTGATATACAAATCAATAATTAAAATTGTTTAGAAATAGTCGCTCAAGGAACATATGTATTAACTAAAGCACGGTATTTTTAGGAAATTATTAAAAATTAAAACCAGCTCATTGAAAGACATATGCAAAACAATTGTATTCATGTAAAGAGGCGATGGATAAACTGTTCCTGTGATATACAAATCAATAATTAAAATTGTTTAGAAATAGTCGCTCAAGGAACATATGTATTAACTAAAGCACGGTATTTTTAGGAAATTATTAAAAATTAAAACCAGCTCATTGAAAGACATATGCAAAACAATTGTATTCATGTAAAGAAGCGATGGATAAATTGTTCCTGTGATATACAAATCAATAATTAAAATTGTTTAGAAATAGTCGCTCAAGGAACATATGTATTAACTAAAGCACGGTATTTTTAGGAAATTATTAAAAATTAAAACCCGCTCATTGAAAGACATATGCAAAACAATTGTATTCATGTAAAGAGGCGATGGATAAACTGTTCCTGTGATATACAAATCAATAATTAAAATTGTTTCGAAATAGTCGCTCAAGGAACATATGTATGTATTAACTAAAGCACGGTATTTTTAGGAAATTATTAAAAATTAAAACCAGCTCATTGAAAGACATATGCAAAACAATTGTATTCATGTAAAGAGGCGATGGATAAACTGTTCCTGTGATATACAAATCAATAATTAAAATTGTTTTGAAATAGTCGCTCAAGGAACACATGTATTAACTAAAGCACGGCATTTTTAGGAAATTATTAAAAATTAAAACCAGCTCATTGAAAGACATATGCAAAACAATTGTATTCATGTAAAGAGGCGATGGATAAACTGTTCCTGTGATATACAAATCAATAATTAAAATTGTTTCGAAATAGTCGCTCAAGAAACATATGTATTAACTAAAGCACGGTATTTTTAGGAAATTATTAAAAATTAAAACCAGCTCATTGAAAGACATATGCAAAACAATTGTATTCATGTAAAAAAGCGATGGATAAATTGTTCCTGTGATATACAAATTAATAATTAAAATTGTTTAGAAATAGTCGCTCAAGGAACATATGTATTAACTAAAGCACGGTATTTTTAGGAAATTATTAAAAATTAAAACCAGCTCATTGAAAGACATATGCAAAACAATTGTATTCATGTAAAGAAGCGATGGATAAATTGTTCCTGTGATATACAAATCAATAATTAAAATTGTTTAGAAATAGTCGCTCAAGGAACATATGTATTAACTAAAGCACGGTATTTTTAGGAAATTATTAAAAATTAAAACCCGCTCATTGAAAGACATATGCAAAACAATTGTATTCATGTAAAGAGGCGATGGATAAACTGTTCCTGTGATATACAAATCAATAATTAAAATTGTTTCGAAATAGTCGCTCAAGGAACATATGTATGTATTAACTAAAGCACGGTATTTTTAGGAAATTATTAAAAATTAAAACCAGCTCATTGAAAGACATATGCAAAACAATTGTATTCATGTAAAGAGGCGATGGATAAACTGTTCCTGTGATATACAAATCAATAATTAAAATTGTTTTGAAATAGTCGCTCAAGGAACACATGTATTAACTAAAGCACGGCATTTTTAGGAAATTATTAAAAATTAAAACCAGCTCATTGAAAGACATATGCAAAACAATTGTATTCATGTAAAGAGGCGATGGATAAACTGTTCCTGTGATATACAAATCAATAATTAAAATTGTTTCGAAATAGTCGCTCAAGAAACATATGTATTAACTAAAGCACGGTATTTTTAGGAAATTATTAAAAATTAAAACCAGCTCATTGAAAGACATATGCAAAACAATTGTATTCATGTAAAAAAGCGATGGATAAATTGTTCCTGTGATATACAAATTAATAATTAAAATTGTTTAGAAATAGTCGCTCAAGGAACATATGTATTAACTAAAGCACGGTATTTTTAGGAAATTATTAAAAATTAAAACCAGCTTATTAAAAGACATATGCAAAACAATTGTATTCATGTAAAGAGGCGATGGATAAACTGTTCCTGTGATATACAAATCAATAATTAAAATTGTTTCGAAATAGTCGCTCAAGGAACATATGTATTAACTAAAGCACGGTATTTTTAGGAAATTATTAAAAATTAAAACCAGCTCATTGAAAGACATATGCAAAACAATTGTATTCATGTAAAGAGGCGATGGATAAACTGTTCCTGTGATATACAAATCAATATTTAAAATTGTTTCGAAATAGTCGCTCAAGGAACACATGTATTAACTAAAGCACGGCATTTTTAGGAAATTATTAAAAATTAAAACCAGCTCATTGAAAGACATATGCAAAACAATTGTATTCATGTAAAGAGGCGATGGATAAACTGTTCCTGTGGTATACAAATCAATAATTGAAATTGTTTCGAAATAGTCGCTCAAGGAACATATATGTATTAACTAAAGCACGGTATTTTTAGGAAATTATTAAAAATTAAAACCAGCTCATTGAAAGACATATGCAAAACAATTGTATTCATGTAAAGAGGCGATGGATAAACTGTTCCTGTGATATATAAATCAATATTTAAAATTGTTTCGAAATAGTCGCTCAAGGAACACATGTATTAACTAAAGCACGGTATTTTTAGGAAATTATTAAAAATTAAAACCAGCTCATTGAAAGACATATGCAAAACAATTGTATTCATGTAAAGAGGCGATGGATAAACTGTTCCTGTGATATACAAATCAATAATTAAAATTGTTTAGAAATAGTCGCTCAAGGAACATATGTATTAACTAAAGCACGGTATTTTTAGGAAATTATTAAAAATTAAAACCAGCCCATTGAAAGACATACGCAAAACAATTGTATTCATGTAAAGAGGCGATGGATAAACTGTTTCTGTGATATACAAATCAATAATTAAAATTGTTTCGAAATAGTCGCTCAAGGAACATATGTATTAACTAAAGCACGGTATTTTTAGGAAATTATTAAAAATTAAAACCAGCTCATTGAAAGACATATGCAAAACAATTGTATTCATGTAAAGAGGCGATGGATAAACTGTTCCTGTGATATACAAATCAATAATTGAAATTGTTTCGAAATAGTCGCTCAAGAAACATATGTATTAACTAAAGCACGGTATTTTTAGGAAACTATTAAAAATTAAAACCAGCTCTTTGAAAGACATATGCAAAACAATTGTATTCATGTAAAGAGGCGATGGATAAACTGTTCCTGTGATATACAAATCAATAATTAAAATTGTTTAGAAATAGTCGCTCAAGGAACATATGTATTAACTAAAGCACGGTATTTTTAGAAAATTATTAAAAATTAAAACCAGCTCATTGAAAGACATATGCAAAACAATTGTATTCATGTAAAGAGGCGATGGATAAACTGTTCCTGTGATATACAAATCAATAATTAAAATTGTTTAGAAATAGTCGCTCAAGGAACATATGTATTAACTAAAGCACGGTATATTAAGAAATTATTAAAAATTAAAACCAGCTCATTGAAAGACATATGCAAAACAATTGTATTCATGTAAAAAAGCGATGGATAAACTGTTCCTGTGATATACAAATCAATAATTAAAATTGTTTAGAAATAGTCGCTCAAGGAACATATGTATTAACTAAAGCACGGCATTTTTAGGAAATTATTAAAAATTAAAACCAGCTCATTGAAAGACACATGCAAAACAATTGTATTCATGTAAAGAGGCGATGGATAAACTGTTCCTGTGATATACAAATCAATAATTAAAATTGTTTAGAAATAGTCGCTCAAGGAACATATGTATTAACTAAAGCACGGTATTTTTAGGAAATTATTAAAAATTAAAACCAGCCCATTGAAAGACATACGCAAAACAATTGTATTCATGTAAAGAGGCGATGGATAAACTGTTTCTGTGATATACAAATCAATAATTAAAATTGTTTCGAAATAGTCGCTCAAGGAACATATGTATTAACTAAAGCACGGTATTTTTAGGAAATTATTAAAAATTAAAACCAGCTCATTGAAAGACATATGCAAAACAATTGTATTCATGTAAAGAGGCGATGGATAAACTGTTCCTGTGATATACAAATCAATAATTGAAATTGTTTCGAAATAGTCGCTCAAGAAACATATGTATTAACTAAAGCACGGTATTTTTAGGAAACTATTAAAAATTAAAACCAGCTCTTTGAAAGACATATGCAAAACAATTGTATTCATGTAAAGAGGCGATGGATAAACTGTTCCTGTGATATACAAATCAATAATTAAAATTGTTTAGAAATAGTCGCTCAAGGAACATATGTATTAACTAAAGAACGGTATTTTTAGAAAATTATTAAAAATTAAAACCAGCTCATTGAAAGACATATGCAAAACAATTGTATTCATGTAAAGAGGCGATGGATAAACTGTTCCTGTGATATACAAATCAATAATTAAAATTGTTTAGAAATAGTCGCTCAAGGAACATATGTATTAACTAAAGCACGGTATATTTAGGAAATTATTAAAAATTAAAACCAGCTCATTGAAAGACATATGCAAAACAATTTTATTCATGTAAAAAAGCGATGGATAAACTGTTCCTGTGATATACAAATCAATAATTAAAATTGTTTAGAAATAGTCGCTCAAGGAACATATGTATTAACTAAAGCACGGTATTTTTAGGAAATTATTAAAAATTAAAACCAGCTCATTGAAAGACATATGCAAAACAATTGTATTCATGTAAAGAAGCGATGGATAAATTGTTCCTGTGATATACAAATCAATAATTAAAATTGTTTAGAAATAGTCGCTCAAGGAACATATGTATTAACTAAAGCACGGTATTTTTAGGAAATTATTAAAAATTTAAACCAGCTCATTGAAAGACATATGCAAAACAATTGTATTCATGTAAAGAGGCGATGGATAAACTGTTTCTGTAATATACAAATCAATAATTAAAATTGTTTCGAAATAGTCGCTCAAGGAACATATGTATTAACTAAAGCACGGTATTTTTAGGAAATTATTAAAAGTTTAAACCAGCTCATTAAAAGACATATGCAAAACAATTGTATTCATGTAAAGTGGCGATGGATAAACTGTTTCTGTGATAAACAAATCAATAATTGAAATTGTTTCGAAATAGTCGCTCAAGGAACATATGTATTAACTAAAGCACGGTATTTTTAGGAAATTATTAAAAATTAAAACCAGCTCATTGAAAGACATATGCAAAACAATTGTATTCATGTAAAGAGGCGATGGATAAACTGTTCCTGTGATATACAAATCAATAATTAAAATTGTTTCGAAATAGTCGCTCAAGGAACACATGTATTAACTAAAGCACGGCATTTTTAGGAAATTATTAAAAATTAAAACCAGCTCATTGAAAGACATATGCAAAACAATTGTATTCATGTAAAGAGGCGATGGATAAACTGTTCCTGTGATATACAAATCAATAATTAAAATTGTTTAGAAATAGTCGCTCAAGGAACATATGTATTAACTAAAGCACGGTATTTTTAGGAAATTATTAAAAATTAAAACCAGCTCATTGAAAGACATATGCAAAACAATTGTATTCATGTAAAGAGGCGATGGATAAACTGTTTCTGTGATATACAAATCAATAATTGAAATTGTTTCGAAATAGTCGCTCAAGGAACATATGTATTAACTAAAGCACGGTATTTTTAGGAAATTATTAAAAATTAAAACCAGCTCATTGAAAGACATATGCAAAACAATTGTATTCATGTAAAGAGGCGATGGATAAACTGTTCCTGTGATATGCAAATCAATAATTAAAATTGTGTAGAAATAGTCGCTCAAGGAACATATGTATTAACTAAAGCACGGTATTTTTAGGAAATTATTAAAAATTAAAACCAGCTCATTGTAAGACATATGCAAAACAATTGTATTCATGTAAAGAGGCGATGGATAAACTGTTTCTGTGATATACAAATCAATAATTAAAATTGTTTCGAAATAGTCGCTCAAGAAACATATGTATTAACTAAAGCACGGTATTTTTAGGAAATTATTAAAAATTAAAACCAGCTCATTGAAAGACATATGCAAAACAATTGTATTCATGTAAAGAGGCGATGGATAAACTGTTCCTGTGATATACAAATCAATAATTAAAATTGTTTAGAAATAGTAGCTCAAGGAGCATATGTATTAACTAAAGCACGGTATTTTTAGGAAATTATTAAAAATTAAAACCAGCTCATTGAAAGACATATGCAAAACAATTGTATTCATGTAAAGAGGCGATGGATAAACTGTTCCTGTGATATATAAATCAATAATTAAAATTGTTTCGAAATAGTCGCTCAAGGAACACATGTATTAACTAAAGCACGGCATTTTTAGGAAATTATTAAAAATTAAAACCAGCTCATTGCAAGACATATGCAAAACAATTGTATTCATGTAAAGAGGCGATGGATAAACTGTTCCTGTGATATACAAATCAATAATTAAAATTGTTTAGAAATAGTCGCTCAAGGAACATATGTATTAACTAAAGCACGGTATTTTTAGGAAATTATTAAAAATTAAAACCAGCCCATTGAAAGACATACGCAAAACAATTGTATTCATGTAAAGAGGCGATGGATAAACTGTTTCTGTGATATACAAATCAATAATTAAAATTGTTTCGAAATAGTCGCTCAAGGAACATATGTATTAACTAAAGCACGGTATTTTTAGGAAATTATTAAAAATTAAAACCAGCTCATTGAAAGACATATGCAAAACAATTGTATTCATGTAAAGAGGCGATGGATAAACTGTTCCTGTGATATACAAATCAATAATTGAAATTGTTTCGAAATAGTCGCTCAAGAAACATATGTATTAACTAAAGCACGGTATTTTTAGGAAACTATTAAAAATTAAAACCAGCTCTTTGAAAGACATATGCAAAACAATTGTATTCATGTAAAGAGGCGATGGATAAACTGTTCCTGTGATATACAAATCAATAATTAAAATTGTTTAGAAATAGTCGCTCAAGGAACATATGTATTAACTAAAGCACGGTATTTTTAGAAAATTATTAAAAATTAAAACCAGCTCATTGAAAGACATATGCAAAACAATTGTATTCATGTAAAGAGGCGATGGATAAACTGTTCCTGTGATATACAAATCAATAATTAAAATTGTTTAGAAATAGTCGCTCAAGGAACATATGTATTAACTAAAGCACGGTATATTTAGGAAATTATTAAAAATTAAAACCAGCTCATTGAAAGACATATGCAAAACAATTGTATTCATGTAAAAAAGCGATGGATAAACTGTTCCTGTGATATACAAATCAATAATTAAAATTGTTTAGAAATAGTCGCTCAAGGAACATATGTATTAACTAAAGCACGGTATTTTTAGGAAATTATTAAAAATTAAAACCAGCTCATTGAAAGACATATGCAAAACAATTGTATTCATGTAAAGAAGCGATGGATAAATTGTTCCTGTGATATACAAATCAATAATTAAAATTGTTTAGAAATAGTCGCTCAAGGAACATATGTATTAACTAAAGCACGGTATTTTTAGGAAATTATTAAAAATTAAAACCAGCTCATTGAAAGACATATGCAAAACAATTGTATTCATGTAAAGAGGCGATGGATAAACTGTTTCTGTAATATACAAATCAATAATTAAAATTGTTTCGAAATAGTCGCTCAAGGAACATATGTATTAACTAAAGCACGGTATTTTTAGGAAATTATTAAAAATTTAAACCAGCTCATTAAAAGACATATGCAAAACAATTGTATTCATGTAAAGTGGCGATGGATAAACTGTTTCTGTGATATACAAATCAATAATTAAAATTGTTTCGAAATAGTCGCTCAAGGAACATATGTATTAACTAAAGCACGGTATTTTTAGGAAATTATTAAAAATTAAAACCAGCTCATTGAAAGACATATGCAAAACAATTGTATTCATGTAAAGAGGCGATGGATAAACTGTTCCTGTGATATACAAATCAATAATTAAAATTGTTTAGAAATAGTCGCTCAAGGAACATATGTATTAACTAAAGCACGGTATTTTTAGGAAATTATTAAAAATTAAAACCAGCTCATTGAAAGACATATGCAAAACAATTGTATTCATGTAAAGAGGCGATGGATAAACTGTTCCTGTGATATACAAATCAATAATTAAAATTGTTTCGAAATAGTCGCTCAAGGAACACATGTATTAACTAAAGCACGGCATTTTTAGGAAATTATTAAAAATTAAAACCAGCTCATTGAAAGACATATGCAAAACAATTGTATTCATGTAAAGAGGCGATGGATAAACTGTTTCTGTGATATACAAATCAATTATTGAAATTGTTTCGAAATAGTCGCTCAAGGAACATATGTATTAACTAAAGCACGGTATTTTTAGGAAATTATTAAAAATTAAAACCAGCTCATTGAAAGACATATGCAAAACAATTGTATTCATGTAAAGAGGCGATGGATAAACTGTTCCTGTGATATACAAATCAATAATTAAAATTGTTTCGAAATAGTCGCTCAAGGAACATATGTATTAACTAAAGCACGGTATTTTTAGGAAATTATTAAAAATTAAAACCAGCTCATTGAAAGACATATGCAAAACAATTGTATTCATGTAAAGAAGCGATGAATAAATTGTTCCTGTGATATACAAATCAATAATTAAAATTGTTTAGAAATAGTCGCTCAAGGAACATATGTATTAACTAAAGCACGGTATTTTTAGGAAATTATTAAAAATTAAAACCAGCTCATTGAAAGACATATGCAAAACAATTGTATTCATGTAAAGAGGCGATGGATAAACTGTTTCTGTAATATACAAATCAATAATTAAAATTGTTTCGAAATAGTCGCTCAAGGAACATATGTATTAACTAAAGCACGGTATTTTTAGGAAATTATTAAAAATTTAAACCAGCTCATTAAAAGACATATGCAAAACAATTGTATTCATGTAAAGTGGCGATGGATAAACTGTTTCTGTGATATACAAATCAATAATTAAAATTGTTTCGAAATAGTCGCTCAAGGAACATATGTATTAACTAAAGCACGGTATTTTTAGGAAATTATTAAAATTAAAACCAGCTCATTGAAAGACATATGCAAAACAATTGTATTCATGTAAAGAGGCGATGGATAAACTGTTCCTGTGATATACAAATCAATAATTAAAATTGTTTCGAAATAGTCGCTCAAGGAACACATGTATTAACTCAAGCACGGCATTTTTAGGAAAATTATTAAAAATTAAAACCAGCTCATTGAAAGACATATGCAAAGCAATTGATTCATGTAAAGAGGCGATGGATAAACTGTTCCTGTGATATACAAATCAATAATTAAAATTGTTTAGAAATAGTCGCTCAAGGAACATATGTATTAACTAAAGCACGGTATTTTTAGGAAATTATTAAAAATTAAAACCAGCTCATTGAAAGACATATGCAAAACAATTGTATTCATGTAAAGAGGCGATGGATAAACTGTTCCTGTGATATACAAATCAATAATTAAAATTGTGTAGAAATAGTCGCTCAAGGAACATATGTATTAACTAAAGCACGGTATTTTAGGAAATTATTAAAAATTAAAACCAGCTCATTGTAAGACATATGCAAAACAATTGTATTCATGTAAAGAGGCGATGGATAAACTGTTCTGTGATATACAAATCAATAATTAAAATTGTTTCGAAATAGTCGCTCAAGAAACATATGTATTAACTAAAGCACGGTATTTTTAGGAAATTATTAAAAATTAAAACCAGCTCATTGAAAGACATATGCAAAACAATTGTATTCATGTAAAGAGGCGATGAATAAACTGTTCCTGTGATATACAAATCAATAATTAAAATTGTTTAGAAATAGTAGCTCAAGGAACATATGTATTAACTAAAGCACGGTATTTTTAGGAATTATTAAAAATTAAAACCAGCTCATTGAAAGACATATGCAAAACAATTGTATTCATGTAAAGAGGCGATGGATAAACTGTTCCTGTGATATAAAATCAATAATTAAAATTGTTTCGAAAATAGTCGCTCAAGGAACACATGTATTAACTAAAGCACGGCATTTTTAGGAAATTATTAAAAATTAAAACCAGCTCATTGAAAGACATATGCAAAACAATTGTATTCATGTAAAGAGGCGATGGATAAACTGTTCCTGTGATATACAAATCAATAATTAAAATTGTTTAGAAATAGTCGCTCAAGGAACATATGTATTAACTAAAGCACGGTATTTTAGGAAATTATTAAAAATTAAACCAGCCCATTGAAAGACATACGCAAAAACAATTGTATTCATGTAAAGAGGCGATGGATAAACTGTTTCTGTGATATACAAATCAATAATTAAAATTGTTTCGAAATAGTCGCTCAAGGAACATATGTATTAACTAAAGCACGGTATTTTTAGGAAATTATTAAAAATTAAAACCAGCTCATTGAAAGACATATGCAAAACAATTGTATTCATGTAAAGAGGCGATGGATAAACTGTTCCTGTGATATACAAATCAATAATTGAAATTGTTTCGAAATAGTCGCTCAAGAAACATATGTATTAACTAAAGCACGGTATTTTTAGGAAACTATTAAAAATTAAAACCAGCTCTTTGAAAGACATATGCAAAACAATTGTATTCATGTAAAGAGGCGATGGATAAACTGTTCCTGTGATATACAAAATCAATAATTAAAATTGTTTAGAAATAGTCGCTCAAGGAACATATGTATTAACTAAAGCACGGTAT